>JAZDUA010000410.1:600000-1002500 GCA_038098605.1 Gryllus longicercus | reverse complement strand
CGTTTAAGAGTTCCACTCGACCAAATTTCGTGATTTTTGCTTTAAATGAAAAGTACAGATACCCAAAATCTGATCACTTCCTATTATTAACTGTTTTATATAGTATAAATACTAAAGTTTAATAATATTTTAAAATTAATAAAATGAACGCTTACCTTATGCCATTTGTTCATATTATTAATGACGTTGCTTAGTTGTTAGTGTTAGTGTAGGTCTATTGAAAGCATTCGATGTTTCGTCGTTTAGAGCGAGCAAGATTATAATATTGAGCAATTAAATTTTTAAATCATGGCGCATAGCAGGATTTCCATTTGCAGTCCATTACAACTTACATGTCCAGATCTTAGTAAATAGAAAACATTTCTATTACATTTTCAGAGACATGTTTAACTCTCTATTGACATTAAATATGATTGTATTGTTTCAGAATTTGTAGCTCGACTTCCTGACTTTAGTCTCTCAGAATAAGTACTACAGCCGAGACTGCCAAGATTCACCTACTTTAACTAATGTGGCTATCCAGGTCGTCAAAATAGTGGTATTTGTATGCACACGAGTGCAGCGCGAGACGTCTTGACACGCGAGGCGGTAGGAACCCACGACCGTCTGAGACGGTCGAGGCGCACCAGTCTTAATGTTCGCGATTTCGAGGTCGGTGAAATAGTGGTATCTAAGCACGAGGGTGCAACGCGAGATGAAAGGAACCAACAAGCTGGCCCTTCAAGCTGAGCCTGTCAAGACACCCGCCTTAACAATCACCGCTACCCACGTGAAATGGTGCTAGTATTTTAAGCACACGGGTGGAGGGCGAGGCGTCTTTACACGCGAGGCTACTAGCACCCACAACCCCCTCGGGGCTGTCAAAGTGCAACCGCCTGTCACCGCTATCCAGGTCGGCGAAACACAGGTAGAATTTAAGTACATGGGAGCAGCACGTGGTGTATTAACACGTGAGGCGACTTGAACCCATGACCCTTCGAGACTGTCGAAGCTTCACGATTGGGGGTACCCAGGACGGCGAAATAGTGGAGGTAGCGGGTGCACGCGAGGCGTCTTGGCACTTCAGATGACTGGAACCCAGGACAGCAACTCGGGTCGGCATAATAGTGGTATCTTAAGCACACGAGTGCAGCGCGAGGCGACTAGAACACAATACCCTTCAAAGCGAGATTGTCAAGGCCCACCTGCCTTAATAATGGCGGATACTCTGTTTGTCGAAAAACGTCGTAGCATTTAACCCTTTAGTGGTCGCGTGGATTACTTTTGCTGACAAACGTTTGACATGGGCTTTCAGTACCTTCCACAGAAGGTCTCTGCTATTGAATTATGGCGAAGTATGACTCAAATGAAACTACTGCACTAGCGATAAGCGCCGGAAACAGCTTGAATCACAAAAGTAGTCCGCGCGACCACTCCCGATTCAGTTTTTGACCTACGCTGACATGACAAATATTACTTCTAGGCTGTCCGGGTGACGCCGCGTCGTTGGCAGATAGGCCGACGTTTCGCCCGTCATGTCGCAGGTTTCTTCAGGGTAGTGACACAGTAAAGTTCCGCCTCCGGTGTTATATCTTTTTCAGCTTAGGGGTCGGGTAACGCAAGTGCGCCGTGATTGGCGGACGCGGCGTCACCCGGACAGCCTAGAAGTAATGGACTCGAGCCGCGGAAGCCTACGTGTTCATGACAAATATTGCTGCAATCAATGCTGTGAATGTTTATGCAAAGAACAACAGTGGAGAAATTTTGACTTGAAGGGGATTTCTAAAGTATCTCGCTTTGTCCTTCATGAAGACATAAATGAAAAGGAATATCTGAGGAAATCTGCGCCGTCGCCAATAACAACAAGCGGGAGATTCTTCTGGGAATCCGAGTAGCATCGAGGGTTCAGCGGAGTCACCGAAGGGCAAAACGGTTCGCTGTTATTTCTACGGACATCAACGAAAGAAGAGCACTCGACAGTACTGCGTAAATTGTGTCCAATGGGTGTGCCCAGAACACACTAAGAAAATCTGAATGGGAATTTCATCTGAAGTTGATACTGAAAAACATTCACAATAGAGGCTCCATATGTTTAAACAATTTTATAAAACCGCTCTATTTAATAATCATTACGCAAAGTATATAAAATGCACAAAATTTTTTTTCACAAACAAACCTTTACTCCAATGTATTTGAGGATATTTGTTCACAATCATAATACAAGCATTTTTGTATGCTATTTCATAGAATTTGTAATATATCAACGTTCTAATAAATTCAATCATATTTTTTAAGTGTTTAGTGTTTTAGATCCAGCCTATATTTGAACTAAAAGACGATGTGTACACGCAGGCTTCCGCAGCTCGAGTTCAGGACTAGGCTGTCCGGGTGTCGCCGCGTCGTTGGCTGAGACGCCGACGTTTCGCCTGTCATATCGCAGGCTTCTTCAGGATAGTGACGTCAAGGAACCAAAGTAACGGTAACAACGCCAACGTCCGATCACCACATCAGTTTACAATACAGGTAGTGACTCTTATTAATCATTGAGAATCGTTCTGGTAAATGTTTTGTGCCATTGTGAACATTTAAATGGCATTTAATATTACATTGTGGTTGCCACTTTAAATATATTTTATTAAAAGTAATTTTTAGGACAGCCTAAAAGTCATAAAAGACGATTTGTTAATCACGTCCGTCCGTCTTAACAGTAATAAATACAATTAATAAGATTTTTAAAAAAAATGTATTACAATCGTCATCCACGCGACCCTTCGTGCTCCAATTTTGAGCGCGACCACCGAAGGCTTAAACGCCCGGGTGCAGCGCGAGGCGTCTTTAAGAAGAGGTGTGGGGCAACGTGCGCGGGATCCGCGTCCGCCCGCCCGCCCGCCCGCCCGCGCGTCATTAGGGCGGAGAGCGCCGCCGCGTGGGAGCGAGCGCAACCTCCGCCGCGCACAAAGGGCGGCGCTGCGCCGGCGCAGATGCAGCGATAGCCGCCGCGCGCCGCTGCACCCGAACACCCCTCCCTCCCTCCCTCCCACGCACATCCACGCGACGCCCGCAGCGGTGCAACTCCTGTTCATGTCTTCGGGAGGAATTGCCTCACCTCATTCGTTCTGGAAGAGGGGAGATGAAAGCTACGAGTCTAGGTGAACTGCGCGGGGTTTCCGGGACTATTCTTATCGTAATATTTTAGCCAATAGCTTGTATGAATTCGTTTTATACCAGTCCATCAGATCAAATTATCTATTACTTTTGCTACCATTTAGTGTAGAAAGAAACTTTATTAGACGAGCTCATAGTGGCGCAACTATGCAAAATCTTTCTGTTGCGGTATCCTGTGCGATAATTAATTACGAGACCTTAGGGTATATACAAATATAGGGCGTCACGAAATTTTGTAGTCAGGGTATCCGTAAAAAATTGTAGTAGGATTGCCCCTGTACCCTAGAGTTTGGTATTTTTAATTTTTGTTTTAAATGAAAGGTAATTAAATATTTTTCGACTCCCATGTATAATTCTTTGATTTGATGGCTGATACTCATTACAATACAGATTTCATTATGATACAGGTTCTTGACCAATCACAGAAGTGATAAATTGAAATTTGGAGGAATCACGGTTCACGTGCGCGGGATTGTGACTCTTCCTAAGCGTGTCCAAGTAGAGGACAAGGCTCGAGCTTTCGGTCCTCGCGATATCATAAAACATCCTTGAGTCTGTCCGACGCATAATTACAAACGCATTTTTTGCGAATACTAATCTTAAAAATCATTTAGCGGGTAATGAACGTCAAGGAACGTTAAGAAACCAAAGTAACCGTGACAACGCCAACGTTCGATCCACCACATCAGTTTACAAAACAGGTAGTGACACTTATTAATCATTGAGAATCGTTTTAGTAAATGTTTTGTTCCATTGTGTACATTTAAATTGCATTTTATATTATATTGTGCTTGCCACTTTAAATTTATTTTATTAAGAGTAATTTTTACGTGGAATATTATTTAAAATGAATTCGATCGTAATTTCACTTTGATTCTATTTCACTAGCGAAGAAAACCAAAGCCACATACAGCAGGATGGGGTAGTGAGCTGTCCGCTAGGTGGCCTTGGATGAATCCGGCATGTCGACTCATAACACGATTCAATATAAAAGTTTAACTTATAAAAGTTAGTCATAGAAAACGTACCGCACGAAATTAAATGTATTGGGTATTAATACACTCGTGCGCAGTTTATGTAACTCGCTCGTATCATATCACACTGGTGTTTTAATACCCATCATCATCGATTTATAATGTATTATTAAAAAATGTCCTTCCATCCTTTCTGATATCTCTAACAGTTTTTGAGATTGCTGTTTTTGATTACATTTTTTGAAAATGGGAAGTTAAAAACCTTTGAGGTACATAGTACAAAGGTAATTCCAAGTCAAATTTGGAAAACGGCCCCGGGCGACCATCATGGAGTTCCACGAATTTTGTTTATGCCAAGTTCCACATGTCTCAAGGAACTTTTGCGAAATTTTAGCTTTTCAGGTGATACAGTTTTGGAGCTGTATCTGTTTGCAACCCTGCAGTACTGTCATCACGCAGTTCTACTATTAGATTTTTAAAACTTTAATAAACAAATTCAGATTAGCTTATTTGTTCAAGTTTCGCTCTATTCAAGTGAACTAATATACTATTTTATATTATTAATACTCATTGATTAAAATGTGCCAAAAAACTAGTGTTAAAAATTCCTTCATATTCGATTTATTTCTATTCTTTCATTGCTGTAGTCGCCACTCGAACTAATCCAGAAGAAAGGATTACTATGTATTGTATTCTGATCCTCTCCGGCCGGATGGCGAGATTCCGCATCGGCTTGATGTTGGCTTGCAAGTATTTTCCCGTCAGGATATCTCCATCGGCGCAACACAGTTCAAGACAAGATATGATTGAAACTCACGACGTGTGCGGTCGGTTTCTGTGTGAGGAGAGAACGGGGACGAGAATACTGAAGGGAACACGCGTTTCCTAGCCCCTTGTTAGGGCATTCCTTTGGCAAAGGACAAGAATTGATCGAAGAAAACACGGGAAAACATCGAGCAGAGAGAAAGGAGAAAAAATACTGAAAAAGAGGGTAGGAAAGGAGAAGAGGGAGAAGGGGGAAAAGAAGGGGAGACTATGTGCAAAGGGAACAGGATGACAGAGAGAATGAAACGAAGGGATGGAAGAAAATAAAAGGGTAATTTGTGGGTTAGGGGAAAAAAGTGAGGAGACGGGAAAGGACGTACTCTTCCTGTCATTATTTTATTACTACGCTAATTCTTCGGGTGGAGAATGAAGGCCCATTCACAATGCAAACGTAAACATAACCATAACGCATAGACATAAACATTAATATTAAGTGATAGACTGAAGTATTCACAATGTCTAACATAAACGTTAGCAAAATAAGAGTTTCTATTGGCTGTGAGACATTTTGGTTTACTTTTGGTTGGATGTGAAAATATTTCAAGGTATCGACCGTGTCCATGTCCCATATGGTGTTAGTTCTTCTATCGACGTCGCTCCAATTTCGATTCTCGATTTTGAGTTACCGTCCTGTGATTGGTTCATTTCTTATGTCTTACTTAAGCATAAGCACAGAAGCTTACAAGCTTTTAAGTTAACGACTTACGTGTTATGCTTATGCGAACGCACTGTGAATGAGCCCGCTTATGGACGTAGTCCTAACTTTTATGTTAATGCCATGCTTATGTTTATGTTTGCATTGTGAATGGGCCTTGAGGAGCGCCTGTCCGCACGTCCCGTCCCGTCCCGTCCCGTCCCGTCCCGTCCCGTCCGTTCCCTTCCCAGGGCGCGCCTGCGTTGCGTGCCGCTGCGCCTCGCCGGAGAAACGGTCCGTGAGAGCGGCGTCGCGACGCCGGCGTCGGCGTCGGCGCGGGCGTCGCGTGTTGCGTGGACGCCCCACGCTTTCCTGCCGCCCCCTCGGTTGTTTTGTTAACCCCTTCAATCCAGGGAAGAGACACATGAACCGAATTCTCTCGGATTAAGTGTTTCAGAATTCAAGCGATGGTGTGCATAGGGTTGAGAATGAGAAAACCGGAAGATGGCGTGTGTAAACTTCTCTCACAGAAAATATGATGAGAGCTTTGAGCGGCGCAAGCTATTATTTCGAAGAAATTTTCTGAAACGACAGATTTTCAATTGAGAAAAAACAAATTCTAAGAGCGCAAAGTAAACTACCGTAGAAAAAAAAGTTCTCGAAAATAAATATTAGAATCGTTTAAAGTTTGCTACAAGAATCCAAAGCAACGTATCACAGGATGCAAAAGAAACCCAATTCAGCACACCAAAAACCGCGGTGGTCGATGGCTTGCAAACCAAAAAAGGATATCAGGAAAGCAGTTGTAGAACAAAAAGCGAAGTTCCTGGTCCCGCAAATCCCCACCAGGAAGCGCAGATGTGGCGCGCGTCACATCGCAGCGCCCGCTTTCGCCGTCAAAACGCGTTTCACCACGCGTTTTGCATTCGCGAGTTATGCCTCTTGCACACGGTCAGATTGTTTTTATGAGTTTTATGAGATGCACATAAACGGTTTTATGGAACGTTTCATAAAACATGCGTGTTGCAATCTGTCAATTGTTTCGTAAAACTGTTTGGTCCACGTGGGGGGAATACAGTGTATTTAGATGAGAGCCAACTTATATTGGTAGGTACACGAAGATAAGTGTAAGGAAAAACCAGCAGTGTCACTAAACAGTGAGGGTAACTCGAGGATATGCCCTTCAGCGCGGATTTCAATTTATATTACTATAATTAATTATTGGTACATCCGAAGTTTAGAAACAAACTACAGAGTATTTTACAAATGGCGTAGTTCGTTGTCGTTTGAGATTCGCTGATTTCTCACCCGTTTTGTTGCTCTCGTTGGCATCAGTGACAGCTGAGAATGTTGATCGGAAATTGCGTAAACTTATTTGATGAAAATTGATCATGTTCAATTTCTTTCTTTGTGTATTTTGGCATTACAAACGACATTTATTGTTACAAGAAATCTTAAGGCACAGACATAGAAAATGACATCTTAGGGCACAGACGATGACGTATTTGCCGGTTTGGCACGAATAATTGCGTCATCGCACATTCAGCCAATCGCAGCGAGAAGAACACGGATTGGTGGCGGTACACCATTTTGACGGTCGACCACCATTTTGTTCGCACAGATGTCTCAAACTCTTTTATAATGCTGATATATTGCATTCGCATAAATCAGAAATCTCGCTTCTAACATCGCTTGTTTTCAAACCACTCTGTACTCTGCCAACAAAGTTTAACATTATAGACTAGTTGCATAATATGCTATTATAAAACTCATTTTTTTTCTATGAGCAAGCTAGATTTTATAAAATTTACCTTTTTATAAAACGTGTTTATAACAAATCACAAAACATTTTTGCGAAAATTTTTCTCCAAATTTTTCTATGACCAAGCTAGATTTTATAATATTTACCTTTTATATGAAACGTGTTTATAAAAACTTACAAAAAATATCCCCGAGTGCGAAAGGCATCGTCGTGCCGGGCGAACGGCACGCGCCGCCGATGGCAGCCGAGCGCAGGAAGCGGAGGGTGACCATCGGCAGCGACCACCCGAGCAAAGCGCCCCGCCCCCCAAGGTCGACGCCCGGCCGCCGCCGCGGCCGCCTCAGCACTCTCCACCAAGCCGCTGCTTTTGAGGCGTGGCGGCGTGAGGGCAGTCCAGGAGAACTGAGCAATGGCGGCGTGGCCGTATGTGCTGCGGTACTCTCCACATTCTCTTTTCATGTACCTTGGACGTCAGCCTTGCCAGACGATGGCCAAGCCTTGGCGTACCAGCTGGATGCCCATGGGTCGGAAGACCTTTCATCTATTTAGAATTCTCTACCTGCGCGAAACTTTCACATTATCAACCAGCTCTATGAACTGGGCCACGTCATTGGGTAGGAACAGTTGAATTTTTGTACCATCCGGGAATATTGGTCGCGGCATGAAAAAGTGTTTGCTACTCATCAACTCCGGGGTGAAGGCAATATTATATGAAATAAATACCTCGAAAATCTTTCCAAGTATCGACATTGTTTAAAATATCAAAACGCTGGTAAAGAGAATAACAATTGCAGAGATCGGATTTTATGGTTCTTAACACGCGATAATATCTCTGCAGCATTCTGGTATATGGATGTGTTGTTTTGGAAGAGAAAGGCCGAACAGGTCACTCAGAACACAATAATTCGTGTGGTTTGTCCAATAATAACTATTACAGGGTAGACTCTTTTTGAAACTAGAGGTGCTACAACAGCACATATTTTCTCGTATTATTGGAAGCAGTTACGCAATATTGTAGTCTTGCAATTTCAGCCATACTACCTCCGCTTTAACTAAAAAAAGGTCAATTCAACCAGTTCAAACCAAGCGCTTGTGGTGCATGTCTGCATTTATTTCGATAGTCAAGAACAGTAGTAATAACTTATTATATTTAACTAACTTATATACTTAACTGTAACCAAAAAAGGCCTTTATCAATTGTAACAAAAATCCAGAAATGTAAATATCTCTTTTTTAACCGTCTTTAAATGGAGACAAGAATCTCTTTTGGCTTCTTATGACATAGCATTGGAAAAAAAAATTCAATTGGAATATATTTCCCTCAATAGCAATCTTCATTTCTCGGTCCTATTTTTCATTGTCGTAATTTTTATTATAATAAATTAAATCATGGTTAAATTATTAGTTTAATTATGGTGATTGGGATTTTCTGCAAACAGTGAAACATTTTTATTTTCACTGAAAGGGAATTACCTTCTTCCCGGCCACCCTAACAAAGTATTAGGAATCAGACATACATTGAAGTTATCACCACACACTGACTTTAATACGATAAACAGTCAAAGAATACGCGTAGACAATGTACGACACAAGAACACACTGAATGTATACATACGAACAATAAAATTATGTGGAAATCACAATTTATCCAAGATCACATTTAATTACGAAATAATGGCCACTATTCATTCCATTCAGGCATGTGTCCTCCAACCTCTTTAAAGTAATAAATACACAAATCCTGCTATCATGGGGGAATTTTCAGCCAAATGTCCGTCATACGAGAAACTTAAGAAATATGATGCAACTTAACCATCACGAGCATATAGGGCGGGACTTCCTTTATGAGCAGAAGAGCAAAGGGCACGGAGAAGGGAAGGAAAACGGAATCAAGAGAAGTCTCCAGAACAAGACACGCTAGCGAAAGAAGAAGTTAAAGACGATAAATCGTCTGAGAAAGGGCCAACGTTTGAAGCAAAATGCTGCAACAAAACAGAAGTAAAATGGAAAGTAAATCTTCAGAAGAATCCCGAGGAAGAGAGATAAGACAGCGGAGGAAGGAACCGCTTGCGGACTGAAGGTCTTGCTCAAAAAACGTTACGCCAGTCGAGAGCTGACGCCAGACCGGCAGAGCGCGGGGGGGGGGGGGCACGCGGCGCGCAATTCGTTTGTTCCCGCGCCGGAAGTCCTGCCGGGATGGTCGCGTGGGTGCTGCTGAGGGCGCAACGAGGAGGCGACATGTGGCTGGCGACGGTCGCGCGCCACGGCGCCATGCGACACGGGGCGGCGTTCGCGCCGTATCTCGCCGCCGCTTTACGTAACGTGGCGGCGTCTGGGGAAGACGCGGATGTAGTGAAACTAAAGAGGCACATTTGTATGCTTCTTGGCTCGCGCTTACGTAAATTCATGAACACACGCAGCCGTGACGGTCACTCCGGGCTGGCGCGACAATTAATGCAATGTCTAGGCCCAACCGGTTTGCCCGGCACATCTTCGCACGGGATGTACAGTGAAACATGCAGAGCCAAAAGTTCAGGTTTGTTTTATTCCCACCGTTCTTGTGACCAAGCGCGCGCTGCATGAAGTATAATAACAATATTCTTTGTTCGAACGTGATACAATTGGCAGATTCATAACAAACTGTAGTGATAATTTCGTTAACTATGAACTAAAATTTACAACTGACAATTATTAAACGAGATCATCCCTTGGTAATGTGGTGGTTCAGTGGGACAATTCTTTACGATGTGAGCAATGCGACTAAGAAATGTTCTTATGCTAGAACTATTATGGGGAGAAGAAGAACGAGAATCCCGTCATAATGACTTGCAGTACCGTACATTTTGTGTGAAAAAGGGAGGAGAGTAAAAAATAAATTTCTAGAAAAATGTTTAGTTCGCTGGAAGGAGACAGAATGATTATGTAAACAGAATATTAAAATAATATTGTTGTGTTTTCGCCACCATCCAGTTGCAAAACATGAATACAGGTTGACACACATTGTCGCAAGATATTAGAGTATTCGATTATAATTTAGATATCTTTGTCGCATTAAAGTAGTATTTTATTTACGCCCTTTTAAGAGCATTTTTCTTAAACATGAACTTAGAAATTTTCACTCAGTGAACTAATTCATTAGACGGGGTTAAACGACTGGTGCCAATTGATCCTATGCGAACCCAGCAAAAATGTATCCATTGCGTTAGAATAGCATTTCGTGTTTGTATTCAGGATGGAAGAAGGAGCGGAGTTGGGGCGGCTGGGCTCTCGGAGGCAAAAAGAGAAAACGCGGCGGCTGCACGCTCGGCCGCGCGCGTCCGTCGCGAAGGGTCATCAGAAGGCGGAGCGGGGGGGGGGAGAGGAGAGGCAGGAGCAGGGGGCGGGTCACGTGGCAGCGGGGGCATGAAGTCGTCTGGCGGGCCAGGGCGATGTCGCTTCTGACCCCAGTCTCTTGAATATATAATTATATTGCAACGTCGTGAGTACGGATCTACGCCGCAAGGAAAACAGACGAGTGAGTATATACAAGTTTATTTACAAGATGTACATATATACAAAACCTTACTCTTAAGGCGGTTTGTTAGAAATACCACTGCAGCCCCCTTTCTGTACATGCGCCTTGCGGCGTCGCCAGCGACAGGCCTGCTAGACCGCCTCGCAAATTGGCACCTGGTGTGCCCCGGCAGATCGACAATCTGCCTGACAGTGTTCAAGGAACACGTCGCTTGGTCCGAACTCATCGAACCACCATGTGCCATCGGCACTCCGCACCAGCCTGGGCGGACAAAGTTTTGTGGACTCAACACGAGGAAACCAGAGTTGTTACCCACCCGCGCCATCGCAACGGGACGTTATACAGAGGCGAGTCACATGACCTTCCACGTCATTTGTTCCTCATACGCGCTGGATAGAGACATTGGCGTTGTCTTCGCACGCGGCCCCGTGCCTTAGCTTAGCACTAATGGTAAAAATTGGACTCTTACCAGGCTATGCATGATCTGAAAGAACCACTTTAGTTAATGGTCCCAGAAAAAAGTATTCTAGACCTCTTAAATTCATATTAAAATCTAAGAAGCCTTTGAAGATAGAAGTGTAGTTCGCCAAAGCAACAGGCAACTGTGACTAGAGTTACGATTGGTGGAAACTAAAAAATGTAAAGGAGATTAAAGTGAATTCGAATCGTATATGTCAAATAAAATGACGTGTTTGCGAGATGGTATTGAGATCTAACAGCCAACAAGACGAACTGCTACTATTTTAATTTATTTATCAGAAACTTAGTTGAAAAGAAGCATCTTTGAAATAACTTTATTGGGGAAATTTAGGAGTACCCAGATGTACTAAGCGTCAATAGAAGAGTATTTAACTATCTGAAGTGAAGTAGTAATTTTCAAATGTTAAATCGTAACAGAAACATGTAAGGTTTCAAAGACTGAAATAGTGTCTTGTGAAACGAGGCACCAAGGCCCTTTGTCTTTCAAGACATTTTCAGCACTGCCTTCACCGGACGTCCAACCTTGGACCCGTGGCACACGCAGCAAGAGGAGAAGAGATGAGATTGGAGTCACGAAAAACAGACGAGAAGGGTGTATTTATGTCGAAATTAATGTATCACTAGTATCACGTATCACTTTCATCTGCCGAAAGCGCAAACAAAACGAGAAAAACGTGACTTGTTGGGCATGAGCGACAAGCTATGTATACACAAGGTGAGGAAGAAGATGAGACGACAAATTTATAGGAATGTTGAGAATGAAGAAACGAAAAGAATCGATAAAAGAGGGGTGGAAAAAGAGTTCAAACCCGAAATATATACCTAATCAAAAGACTGATGAATGTTAAAGAAGAAAAGAGGAAGTTAAAGAAAACGAATGAAGAAAAGAATATAACATGTTCTTCATTCGAAACATGTTCTTCAGAAGAAGTACAAAGCAATTTCCGAAGTCGTAATTGAAATGGTTGTATCAAAGATACTGAACCCTGAAGAGAAAATATGTAGACGTAGACATACTAATATGATAGTTCATTATTTAATATGTTCCCGTTTTATTGAATAGTAACTACAAATAACTTTGAGAAAAAAATTAAATTTACCAAAGAAATTATCTACAAATGATTGAACTCAGTGTATATTGATACATACTGCATTTACCTATCGTGTTGTTTTACATTTCACTTGCATTAATTCAAATTGTGTTCATAAAACGCAATAAGCAAACAACCCTACTCAACGTCAGAGTAAAAAGCCTTTACGTTTAACGCGCGATAGCAAATAATCGAATTTTCAAATCCATCTTGCAACAATAGATATAACGGCTAACACATTCTTAATTCGAGAATTATTCAATTATTCAGACCTACGTTTTCGTCATAATAGATAAAAAGAAACTTTGTTCGATCATTTTGCGACTCTTTTTTTGGTTTCACACTATTGTATATTAAAATGCCCCGTCCCACTGAAAAAGCGAAGAAAAAAAAAAGAAAAAAAAACAACCAGAGGCAGATCCATAATAGTGTTTTCGAGATCTCCGTTAGCAGCGCGAGCAAAGTCTTCATAAAAGTGTGGCAGCGGAAACATAAGCGAGGCTCGGCTCGGCGCGGCGCGGCACGGCGCGGCGTCTCGCCCGGCAGCCTCCCCGAGTCACGGCCCGGTGCATGGGCTGCACGTCGTGCGTTGCCTCACTCACGCTGATTAACAATTCCACATTGCGGAGGCACGTTCGAGTCGAGCGAAATCCCCCTTTCTTTGGAGGCGGGCAGACGCGAGTTTATTTCATTTCGTTAATTTCAACGAACAATGCTACTATCCAGTTATTTTCAACTAATTAACTTTTATTTTACCAGGCATGTAGCTTGAGGAAGGGATGGCGAATAATGTTCGCTTGCAATGAAAAAAAGAAAAAAGTACTCTCAATATTGTGTGATCAGATCAGCCTTTTATTTTAAGTTGATATTTTATGGAGAAACAATTTTAAATATCTGTTCAAAAAGTATTTCACATAAATTACACCAAGGGGTTTCATTAACTCGAGGAAGGAATGTGTCAATTGTTTATACGGATTTCAAGAAATTAAGGTCTCCTTAATGTTCGTTTTCCGAATACACGTAGAGGTTTGCCCGAAATAAGTCTAGATAAGCACGGTTCGTATTCAATAGAAATATTAATTTGACGAGAGCACCAAATAGCTCCCTGAATTCCACGGAATCGATACTTATCATGCTGAAATTCTTGAAATACTCGCGATCATTAATAATACGTACAGTGATGAGAATTTTCAGACAATAGTTCACAAATGCATATTTTCAAAAAATTGAATATATTATACGAATTGATAAACGGACAATTCGAGTAGTGAAACGCTTATCAATAATTCTTGAGGTGGTTCAGGTTTCGAGTAGAATAAAATGTATCACTCATAAGCCAAAATAAAAGTAGGGATACATAAAAGAATATTACGTGAACAGCAATCATACCACCTTAAAATTAATAATGGAACGTACTTCACATACCGATCGACATAGAAGTAAAAACAACGTAAAAATAATTTTCAAAACTCCTGTCCCTGAAACCTCCAGAAAAAAGAGAAAGCATTCTCTCTATTACATTCTATTCTGCTCTTCCTCATTTATTATTCGTATTTCATTCACAATATGCCAGCAACGCGGGCGGAAACGTGATCAGATTTTGTTAGCGAAACCGCAGTTCCGGATTCTTCCCTAGAGAGGAACGCTGCGGCCTTCTTTCAGATGGCTGTGCCAGAACGTTCCGCGTCAACTTTTCCTGTAGCAATTAATCGAACAGAGAAGTTACAAAAGAAAAAGAAAAATTAAGCTCTAATTTTTGTAAAGCAAAACAATGAAGTTACTGCTACTTTAAATATATCCTATTGTCGAATTGCCACCACAACTTTTCCTTAAATTTTTCGAAAAGAAAATATTAAAAATATTGTTAACATGAAGAAATATTATTATTATTATTATTATTATTATTATTATTATTATTATTATTATTATTATTATTATTATTATTATTATTATTATACCTAATTATAATACACTATGCATACAATTTTTTATATAGGGTGACTAAATCTTAATCCTCATTTTGGGATGTACCTAGACATTTCACGAATTCAACTGAATTTCGCAATTTTTTACACTTTTATTATGTAATTTTCGCTATTTGTACAAGAATCCCACCAACGCATCAAACTAGCAACAAAATTGTCATATTAAAATGTCTCTCCTCTCTTACTCAATGCAACCCAATGAAAACTGACCTGCCAAAATGTGGGTATCACAATAATTTACAATGTTCAAGAATGTACAAAAAATGGGGAAAACGCTTGGCATTAAAAACAACCTATTTAAAAATTTAATTCAATTAAAGAATGTAAATTATTGTCAAAATATTTAAGAATTACTAGTTTAAACACATTAATTTATTGTGAAAATTATTGTAATTAATGATTCTTTGATTTGTGTTGTATGTAATGTTTAAAATATCAATAATGATTAAAACAATAGTGATGAATGACTAGTCTTTAGTTAACTAAAATAAATTTCAAAAAATGATCAATATATTCGTAGGCATCCGCAATTACTTCATTGACTTTACTTAACTGCTTCATTATGTGTCAAGAGAAAATCTCCTTGTGAATGTGTAGAGGCATCATCCGAAGCATAATTCACATATAATTGTATCAAGGTAGGCAGAATGTTCACTTCATGTAGTATTTCTAGTAAGCATATGCCGATAAATAAGAGCGTTCACAAAATTAATTTGCCACTAATGATTGAGCACAAACGTCTGTACGAACAATAAATATCTTGTGAGATTAAAAACAAACATTATTTATGTAAATAATTAACTACCTCTTGATGTTAGCGCAAAAATTCATACACACAGACAACTGTAAAAACATTTAAAAAATTAAGGTTCACCGGGACTAGAGATCCAGATCTTAGCAATATTTACTCACATCATAACATTTCATATGCACACGCACATGCTGTCTCTACAGACTGAAGATGATACGCGAGGAGTGTCGTAATTTTTCTCTTATAAAATGAAACAAAATTTAATAACAATGAGAACGAAAACAAGTATAATTAAGAATAACCTCTGAACTCACAGAAAAGTTCACATACGCAAATCAATAACAAAATTCGTCAGCCGCGTCTGGAAGATCAGAAAAAACGCAGGGTGTGCCTGATAATTTTCGACTTAAAAATAAGCATAAATACTTCTTTAAGGTATTTTACATACGGTAAATATTAAACGAAATATTTCTTCGAAAAGGAAGTCGCAGACTTCTACAAAATTCATTTAAGAACACCCGCCAAGTAGGATTGTAAACTGATGGAACTGATGAAATTAAAGGAAGATCTACTACGAAATACAAAACAAAAGCAATAAATGGAAGTAATAAGAGATACATGCATCTGCTCGAGTAGCAGAACATATATGACAATGACGACGACGAATATTGTAAACAAGCATTTCCTTTGCAAAAAATGACCGACAATTTATTCAAGGTCACAGCAATACGCTCACAAGCAAAAAAACCGCAGTTGCTTTAGACTCAGCGACGCAGCGCAGTATGAATGTCGTAATTTTTCCTTAAAGATAAGAAAATTCGCTATGAAGCGAAAATTAAAGACAGTATAAACGTGAACACATTACCTTTGAAAAAACTGTCTGACGATCTCCAAAGTTCCCGAACTTACGCACACATTCACACGCAAAACAAACAAACCAACGAAAAAATAAAAGAAAACTACAAAAAAGTGCGCCGGCGCCGGAGGTTCAGAGACGCAGCGCAGGGCGCGCCTTACGAGGCGCCGCGGCGCCCATGTGGAGCAGAACTGGCACGCGCCGCTGGGGGCGGCGGCGGCGAGGGGGGCGGCGAGGGGGGTGGCGAGGGGGACGGCGAGGGGGGCGGCGCCGGCCGGCGTCCGGCGGAGGGGGCGGGGGCGACCCGGCCATTATGCAGACGCAGCACCCGTGAAGGAGATGGACGCGCATGGGGAGGAGGAGCAGGAGGAGAGAGAGAGGGGGGTTGAGGAGGAGGAGAAGGAGGTGGAGGTGGAGGAAACACCGGAAGCGTCTCGCCGCGTTGCGCCACACGCTCTGACCACACTGCGGGCACGCGTGCCCTCCGCCTCCGGCCACGACGTCGCACGCGAACCGTGGCCCTGGCTCGGCCCTTCCGATGCACGGCGGCGCCTCTTCCCCTTGGGACGCGCTAACTCTGCTTCGCTCGGACAACGACGCGAAGACTAGACAAGATCGATCGATTGATTGATTGATTGACTGATTGACTGACTGATTGACTGACTGATTGATTGACTGATTGATTGACTGATTGACTGATTGATTGACTGATTGACTGACTGACTGATTGACTGACTGACTGATTGACTGACTGACTGATTGACTGACTGATTGATTGACTGACTGATTGATTGACTGATTGATTGACTGACTGATTGACTGACTGATTGATTGACTGACTGATTGATTGACTGGTTGATTGACTGACTGATTGATTGACTGACTGATTGATTGATTGACTGACTGATTGATTGACTGACTGATTGATTGACTGACTGATTGATTGACTGACTGATTGATTGACTGATTGATTGACTGACTGATTGATTGACTGACTGATTGATTGACTGACTGATTGATTGACTGACTGATTGATTGACTGACTGATTGATTGACTGATTGATTGACTGACTGATTGATTGACTGACTGATTGATTGACTGACTGATTGATTGACTGATTGATTGACTGATTGATTGACTGACTGATTGATTGACTGACTGACTGATTGATTGACTGACTGATTGATTGACTGATTGATTGATTGACTGACTGACTGATTGATTGACTGACTACTTACAGGGGCGTCAAATGATATGGTCTTTAGTCCCATTAGTGCAGTGAATGTTTTATCGCGGGTGATGGCTGTGATCCTCCCCCGCTGGATGGTGAGAGCTTCACGTCGGTTGACGGAGGATTTCCACCTCTAGATATCTTTCATCATCGGGCCCGCCCAGATGGAAGAAGTACTAAGCTTCAGACATATGTGGTAGTTTGGTGTGAATGCACATGTGAATAAATAAAGGGAGAGGATAGGACAAAGAAGACAAAGGAAAAAATCGCGCGCGGTCAGTGGCCCGTTCGTTCTGCTCCGCGATATTCAGCTGGTATTGATTCGAGAAACCAAGGAAAACTATCGATCGGAGCAGCCGGTCGCTAGAATTCTCCTCCACACAGCGACTGAATTCGACTTACCTATGTAGCTAGTGACGACGATCCGACACCGATCCGATCCGACACCGATCCGATCCGACACCGATCCGATCCGACACCGATCCGATCCGACACCGATCCGATCCGACACCGATCCGATCCGACACCGATCCGATCCGACACCGATCCGATCCGACACCGATCCGATCCGACACCGATCCGATCCAACACCGATCCGATCCGACACCGATCCGATCCGACACCGATCCGATCCGACACCGATCCGATCCGACACCGATGCGACACCGATGCGACACCGTTGCGACACCGTTGCGACACCGATGCGACACCGATGCGACACCGATGCGACACCGATGCGACACCGACCCCGAACCGACTAGAATCCTAGGACCTTCCGGTCAGAGTCGCCGCAGAGACATCGGCAATGCTCTCCGAGTTGAACTCAGCCGGTGATTAGAACAGTGAATAACACGTTTTGTCGCTCTAGAGTATTCTGGTCGGTTGCTCGTGACTCTTAACAGCCCGCAGCTAGAGATGCCTAGATTCAGAGAGTAGCGCTACCTCAACAGGCGTCACCATTTAATATCGTCCCATATGACGGCCCCACCAAACAACGTTCAGGAGGTGAGAATTGATGGCATGATGATTTTAGAGAATATTAAAATTGGTTTTCGGGAGATTGGTCAGCACTAATCTACGGAAAACCAATATTATCCAACCTATCTTACACAATACCGCAGTGTACGAGCTCGATGGCAGAATCGGCCAAGTCGTGTTCACCGAAGAAATGCGCCATTCTAGCATCTAGGGACTCTAGCCACGGACGTGCAATAGTGCTATGAGATACTCGAACTTCAGTGGCAACAGCCACAGAGCTCTGAAAACTCTAGAGGTCTATGCCTACGTCACTATTGCATTCGCGACGCGTAGCGACCTGCGTTTCTCTCTTGGTCCGTATTTCCTCGTTTCAACATCATGGCCCTCCTTCCAGATTCTTCCCAGTTATATTGCTTCTATTGTGATTTGTTCGGTATTCGTGTACCTCTACTTTCCCGTATACGTACGTATATACGGAGAAATATACGTAGTATAGGGAAAGTTATGTAATACTGCGGAATATCGATTTCGAGATTTCAACGGAAACACAAGTTTTGGGATCCCATGACACCGAAGAAGCGTTTTTTTCTAAACGTCCGTCCGTCTGGTGTATGTGAACACTAGCGCCTAAACCATGCATAGGATATTTTCCAAATTGAAGAAGATGCTGTCCATTTGGCCTGAGTCAAAGCTCTGCGATTTTGAAAATAATTCATTAGTTTTTGGGGGTACTTTGCATGAAGCCCCTGGGACATTTTCAAAATTTTCTCAAAATCTTTTCTTTAAATTTCTTGTAAGAATAGAGTGACACATACTTATAAAGGTAGGATATGTCCGATTTTCACGGCTAACTCAGAATTTTCGAAAATGTTAAAAGTATAATTTTTGTTGTTGTCCATAATTTGTTCTTTCGTTAAGGTCAAGTATATTTTTTGAAAAATTTTAGTAGTTTTCGAGCAATATTGCGTACAATATTTGCAGTTTTAAAGAATTCCAAAACAAGATTTTCTCAAAAACGCCTTCAAATTTGTTCTTAAAACTTTTGGTAGGTATTGTGCTAAATACACTTTATAAGATAACATAAACGCCATATTGCTCCTTCCTTTTGTTTTTTCAAAAATGACAAAAATGTAATTTTTTTGACTTGTCTCTTACGTCGTTAATACTTACATTAGTGGCAATTTGTTTACAGTATTATATTTATGAGTACATGTGCTTTAAATAATGCCAGATAAAGTTTCTCGAAAACTCTACCGTTTTCTTTGAAAATAGCTCAAAATTCAGCATTTTCAGAAACGCTCAAACGCCATTTTCCCAAAAGTGGCTTCAAGTTTTTCCTTCAAACATGTAGAATGGATAGTTTTAATTGCACTCATTAATATGACGTAAAGTTCATTTTTAAGTTTTTTTTTAATTACAAATGTAATTTATTTAAAATCGCTCTCATTTCGGTTATATGCACTTTTACAGCAATTTGTAAACACTATTGTATTTTTAAGTTTACGTGCTTCAAATGACTTATAAGTTTTTCTATAACTCAAAACTTTTCTGTGAAAAAGTACTTCAAATTTTGAATTCACTTTAGCGCTTAGGCGCCATTTTCTTAAAAACGACTCAATTTTTCAAATAAAATTGCCATTTAGGACGCAGTTTACTGTTCTTTAATATTCTTAAAATAATATTTCCGTTTTGTTATCAGGAAAACGAAAAATTGAAGAATATTTTTTAAAAAATGGGCGGCAATAGATTGAAGCTGGCAAGATGTGACAAGTTTACATGGCTAACCGAGACCAAAGGAAATATGACACCAATATGGGAAAGTCTGTGCCATTCTGTAGCACCAGTAGTTATTTTTGCAGAAAGCTTTCTCGGTCGCATTGCGGCTATCTTCAGTGCTATAAGAAATAATTTCCAAATTATAAATAAAATATGAAATATTACAGAATATTAAAAGTTAGAATTTAAGCAAATTAGGAAGACTGGAATATAAAATTTGAAAGTGGGAACATAATTTTGAATCAAGATGACATGAAATAACAAACGTGTTCTTCTGAAGTGATGTGAAATAAAAATAGTCTGGATAAATAAACAAGTAAATGAATAAAATTAAAATGAGAAAACATTAGTGAATATTATTTTGAATGACATTAGAATATAAGCACTTTAGAAAAATTGGAATATAAAATGTGAAAATGGGAACATAATTTTGAAACAAGATTATATGAAATAGCAAATGTATTATTCTCAAGTGAAGTAAAATAAAATAAAATAGTCTACACAATAAATAAGTAAGCAAGCAAATGAAATTAAGATGAGCAAACTGACATACCGATTCTGAGGCGACTGGGGATCTCCCGTTTAAAAAACGTTGTTGAGATTTGCATATAACTCTTCTGCATGTCTATTCAGCTTTAGGCACCCTCCTCAGTTCAGACTATCTCTGCGTGCACTAGCCTGTTTTTTAAAAACAGCATTGCGTCTTAGGTTTGCTCACTTCCGCCTGTTGCGCATGGCTCGGTCCTCATAACTCTAACATTCCAATTTCTCGATTCGTTCTAATGTTCATTCTTCTACCTCCATTTCTGACACCTGCTTCCTCTCTTCAAGCAGCCCTCCATCACTATCGTTTTCTCCCTTTCTCCCTCATTCCTTAACCACTGTTAAACCGATTTCTGTGCCACAAGACTGTCGTTTAATTTATACACGTACTGCCTGTATGTCGGTACATTTTTGAAAACCTCTTCCGTTGAAACACGCTCCAGGTACTAGCCCTCCTCTCCGACTTTGTAACCGAGGCCTTTTACATCTCCAACACTCGAGGTCTATTCGCTAACCTGACACACTTTACGAACTGCAAAGCAAACTTGGAGGCATGTTTACTGATGAAACTATTTAGAAGATTGAACGTAAACATAAACGGCAACGTGATATAATCGAGGAAGTTCGGAACCTCAAGTTTTCAGGTTTACGTCAGCCGACTCGAGCAAACACATTATGCTGTACCGCAGCAACACCCAGAGAACATCAAGCGTTTTTGTTAGGCAATATATTGCAGTCTGTAAGAGCAAACATTGCCATTCTTCACCATCATTGCTAATCAAACGGCACATAAAAGCAAACGGCACACAGCGCCTCTAGTTTAAGAAACGTAGTCATCCCAGAAAGATCGAATTAATTTTATTTGCGTTGTTCGATTGTAAACATGTTTATAGATGTTATAGATTAGTGACATCGCGTTTGCGTTCACGGTCATTGCGGATACAACGGTACTGTTTCTGCCTTCACCACCGTTCACGTTTTCATTGTGAATGATTGTTAATTCAGCCGCCCCCCCCGAACTCTCCTTTTCAGCCTCCGCCTGGGGGAGGCTTTTCAGCCTCGCCCTCGCCGGCGCCCCCGCCTCCTTTTCAGCCTCGCCCTCGCCGGCGCGTCGCCTCGTCTCGTCTCCGGCGGGAGGGGGCGGCGTGGGCGTCACGGTTTCGCTGTCGGGCGCAAAATCTGTCACCGTTGCGCTCCGCTTCGCTTCCGAATCAATATCCGCTGCAGCCAACCGACCAAGAACAGACGACTGATTGGCCATTTCCTCTCAGCTATACGATAAAAAATTCGCAAGGCGAACCAAAATACAAAATTTTATTATCTAATGAAAAATAAAATTATCACGATTACTATGTCAAATTTAAACACTAACAGGTAATACTAATAAAATTTTAAAGAGAAATATGATTACATTACTCACTAGCGTTTTATTTCAGATATACTGATCGCGTTAATTGCACTTGCAGTTGTTCCATTGTAAGCATCGTTATCAATGTTATCGATTAGCGACATCGTGTTTACGTTCACGGTCATTGTGAATACATCGGTAATGTTTATGCCTTCACCGCCGTCCACGTTGTCATTGTGAAAGGTTCTTAGTTTCGGGTCCTCACCATTCTCTTCTTCAGCTTTCGCCGACGTCAACGTAAACAATTTTACGTTGGCCATTCAGTTGAGCAGCGTGAATCGCTGCCATCGGTCAACTTTCGTTAGGCAACCTGCTTGACATGTATGCGCTACGCGCTCGAGTTGCAGCGCCCCTGCAATCGTGATCATACCGTTACATTAACTGCAACACATAAAAGAGCGACTAGAAAGAACTCGTGGTGCCACAACAGAACATACTTTCTCGCAATATTACAATGTTATAGTTGTATACGACGAGACGCTCATATACGTTTCATTAATTTCAAACAGAAATTGAGCTTAACTACAAACTTAGCAAAAATGTACATGACCTTTTTTAAAGAGCGAATTTTGTGCAACACACTATGTCTGAAGCAAAAATCCCCATCTTCAATTTTGTAATTTTAATAATTTTGTTTGTAATTTTTGAAAAATCAGGAATTTCAACGAAACCACTACCTACACCATTCTCTTAAACGTCATTTGCACTACTCAACACCAAAATTTAATTTAAAAAATTGAAAAATTTTGTTGAAAATTTTAATAATGTCTGAGAGACTTCATGTAAAGTACCGTCATAAAATAAAACATCGTTTTCAAATACTAGGGGTCGTGACATCAGCCAGAAGAATTGAGAAATATCAATTTTGGAGAAAATCGGCTGAACAGTTTATGCGCTAGCGTTGCGTACAGACGGACACTCGGTTTTTTGCCATCACTCGATTTTTTGGAATGAAGGACGCACAAAATGTGGATTCTGGCTACATCCCGTGTTAGAGGATTTCTCTCTCTCTCTCTCTCTCTCTCTCTCTCTCTCTCTCTCTCTCTATATATATATATATATATATATATATATATATATATATATATATATATATATATATATATCAACAGGATTTATACAGCTTTTCATTACCAGCGTCCAGAAATATTTTTTTTTTCTGTCGAAAATTCTCCGTTTTCCGGCGCACGAATACACCACATCCTCTTCTACGTTAGTACGGGCAAGAAAGTAAAAATATGGAAACAGAAGAAGTACATAGCAGGAAGCACAAATCAGGAAGCAGGAACAATGAAGGAGGAAGAATGAAGGAGGAAGAATGAAGGAGGAAGAATGAAGGAGGAAGAATGAAGGAGGAAGAATGAAGGAGGAAGAATGAAGGAGGAAGAATGAAGAAGGAAGAATGAAGAAGGAAGAAGATGAAAAAAGAAGAAAGAAATAAGAAAGAAGATGAAGAAAGAAGATAAAGAAAGAAGAAGAAAGAAATAAGAAAGAAGGACGAAAAAAAAAGAAGGAAGAAGAAATATCTGTGTACATAGCCCAATACTGTTTTCACATTACGAATCATTAATTCTGTACGTCTGATTTATCGCTAAAGAAGCCCCGGTAAAGTGGAACACCAAAAGATACTTTTAATAATACTAAATACAAAATTACCCTGGTCTAGCCACAGCATCGGAATTGGTTTGTTTCAAAATAAATTGAAAACAATTATTCAAGACAGAATCATAAAGTCCTTGTGAGTTCCGCAAGTCTCGATGTAGGATCAAATACTGTGCTCACCTGCACAAGAATTTGTTGTGCTGATTTTCGTTTTAAAAATTGACTGCCTTCAGACCAAATCGTCTGCGGTCAGAAACAGTGTGCACATACAGTCAATCTGAAAATTTAATTACTAGGAAGTCGAAGATTCTTTCTGCTTTTATAAATGTGTTAAAGAATTAACTAGACATTCGTGGGGATGATTCATGAATAGGAGACCCGACCTTTCCTTGTGATTATTCTCGCTTTCTCTTTTCCCCCATTCCCTTCCCTTTTCTTATGGGCAGTGTGCGGAACTATTAGTTAGGCAACACCGTACTGCCTAGTTTCTTTAAAAAATGAATCGTAATATCTACAGACAAGTCAGAAATACAGACTCCAAGAACACTCCCAACTATTCTGCTATAACCTATGTACATTTCACGTGAAATTTAATGTTGCTCTTTGATGACTTAGAAGTAACTTCGTTTCAAAATATTTGAGCTTTTAATTTATTGTACAATTTCTGAATTCTATATTCATGTTATTTGTTTTCATTCACAGTATTGTTTGTGTATTAAATTGATAATTGTTGTTTAACAATTATCAATTTAATTAACAATTATCAATTATCAATGAAAAAGAATAACATGAATATAAAATTCAGAAATTGTACAATAAATTAAAAGCTCAAATATTTTGTTCTGTTTGTTGGTGATAGTTCATTTCTTCAGCGTATTTTATGTTGTCTTTTAGTTTTCTTTTGCTAATTTAATTTTACTTAAAATATTTAAATGATAATAGTGAAGTTATGTATCTTCTGCAACTTAACGAAAGTTCGTATTCTCTTCTAGATCTTTATGTTGTCTCGTAAAAATTTTTAATAAATTAATAGTAAAGAAATAAATATGAAACTCGGTAGATAAAATTGAAGATCTCGTAAGTTTCGATATCCTTTCGACATAATGGGGTTCGTGGTCTTCCCCGAAAGTGATGGAGCGCAGGAAGTACGTGACGTGTGCGGGTGAGCAGAGGTATTTCCATTTGCGCCTGTGCACCAGAGCGTGCAAAGGATCCGTAATTGAAGGCGCTGAATCATATTTCCAAAGTCCCGTTGCGGTTTGCATTACACCTCGCAGTACCGGGCGACTCCAGCCGTTCTGACACCACGTGATTCTTTGGCCACAATTGCATTGTCCTTTTATCTTCAATCGTTTTTTCGAACTCTTACTGTGGTTGGAAATAGAATGGCAGCAAATGAAAATCACTGATATTTAATTTGACTCCGATTTCTTATGGCTATTTCTATAGTTTATAATAAACAGTCACAATACAAACATTTCTCCTGTTTTTCGGTTCGGTGATTTTAAAGTTTTATTTTCCATTATGTAATATGGACACAATTTTAACAAGAAACAAAATTTTGTTTTCTTTAGTTTTTCAGTTACAGGGGATTCATACCTTTTTTCGGTTTCTAGAAATAGTTAGCAACAAGAAATTGGTTGGGAAATGATGGTTTAAATAAATTAACATATTTGCTTGCCTTCTTCGTGGTTAGTTAATGAGACAGTGCGACAAACTGGGCTAATCCTGGCGAAGATGTTAATTTAGTTCAGGAAAATGACTGTAGGAAGTCAGACGATGTAGAAGGAACGCTTATTTCGATTTGCAACGCAACGAAAGTAAAGAATGCCTACTTCATCTTATTTAACATACCACACTATGCTCTGTAACATTTCAACGCACGTAAGATAAATGAAACTATAGGAAAAAAATAAAGAGGAAATAATATTTAAAATGCCTACGCGGGTCGTAGTTTACCACCAATCTTTACAGCAGAGTAGACCTATTTTTTACAGAAATCGCCGACGAGGCAAGACCATTAGCTTTCGATGAAAAAGTATGATTCCTCCAGTGAAAAACGAATTTGAAGCTCTACTTCTTAGAATTATTTTCTCTGTTCGCATGCAATCTGAGAACAAGTGCATTGCCTACTCCATCCGGAGAAAACCAAAGCCCATCAGAAGAAAGGCGGGTTTCACACCGCTCGAGAAGGACCTTCTCGCTTCTCTGCCAACAGCTGCGTGAAGTAACATGGCACGGTACAGCAGCTGCGACACAAAAAGCAGAGGAAAGGCCTCTCAATCGGTCGAGCGAAGACTCATCGAAACCGCCTTTTCCCCTCCGTTCACGGCCGCCCTCCACGCCGTCATTCGAAGAGCACTCATCCAGCGCTGCAATGTAGTGACGCAGATGATTCTGTGCTTATACTCTACAAGTACTCCATCCAGCGCTACAATTTCAGTCAAGCCGATGATTCCTTGCTTATATTCCAGAAGTACTCTAACCAGCTCTACAATTCCAGCGAAGTAGACGCTACAAGTCCACGCTACGAGTTTTCTATCCATTTTAATGTGGGGATAACGTAATGTAAATGTGAATGCTTTGATGAGACTGCTGATGTAGCAATACGATATATTAATATAATGCTAAGATATTTCGTTTATGAAGGTAATACCCGATTTATTGACAATAAACACTTCGATAAATTGAACTGATACAAATCGAATAAGATCAAACAAAACAAATGTCTACTATTGACGCACTAATTTATAATCCATACCTTAATAGTATTTTGTAATGATGATTCGAACATTTTCGTCTTATAGTGATTTCTTTCGTAAATTTTTCCTGTATGTCCGAAGACATCGCTTCCAATTATCGTAAAATACATTTTATAAAATAGCTCGAGATCTAGTAGAAGTTTATTTTAACATCCAACTCTCTTTCGATAATACATTTGGATTCATCATTAGTTTCTCATCATAACTATCATCCAATTATAATAGAATCATTCCTCCATACATCCAGTTCCCAACACAACACATCAATTCGCAATAGCAATTATCCTTCGTAATATCAATTCATATTTACTTCATAATTACAATCTATTATCCTTCCTATTTCGCCCAAATTTCATTCTCTCTATCAGATCATTTCCTTACCCTACCTCTTCTCCTTCCTTCAATTATCCCTTTTCTCCCTATATGTAGGTCCCCAGCTCCTGTACATTCTTGTGTGTATTACTAATTCTCTTGACACCTATCCCCCACATGTCTCTTTACATTAGAATCCATACTTGCATATCGTCTGTCATTAAAACACACCTTTCTTTCCTTGAAATGGATGAAATGGATTGCGAAATTTGGGAACAAATGAATGAGACTATGTGGATAGAGAGAAAAAAGGAAAGGCAGGAAAGAAGTCTGATATTTTTTCAAAGAAATTAAGATTATTTGTAATTGTACGGGTTTTCGATTTGTAAAGTTTTGAATTAAACGAGATTCAACGGCATTAAGATGTCGTTTCAAAATGAAAATGTGGGCAGCCCACGTGGTTGCCGTGGACGATCGCGTGGGTGCGCGATTGAGGCGCGTTCCCTTGAAGCTTTCCTCTTCGCCAGCGCCATTTTGCGGCAGCGAGCGGAACTACAAGCACATTCAAATTGCTGTCATCATAAATGCAGTCCATACTTTAATGCAGAAACCTGCTTAACATAATATAGCTTTCTTTCAGTTATTTTGCAAGAGACAGCAAAAAAGGGAGAACTACAATAAATTTTCAAATATCATTACAGAGAAGTCAACAATCCCGAAAATCAAGAATTAATAAAAATAGCTAGAGCGCCATGCACCAAGTGCAATCCGAGTTCAGACAATCCACGAAGGTCATCGTAAGTTACAAATGCTACTTAGTTATGCAAATTAACATTTCCTTGTCTTTTGTTTCTTGACATGCATGATGACTTAGCAGATGCAGTTGTAGTATGCAGATGCGTTTGAATACAATGATATTAAAAGCATTTTGCTAAAAGAAAATTAGTTACTAAAAGACAATGAATTGATAATGCGAATAGATGACGGGAAATCTAAACGAGCGAAACAACTTTGTTTAAAAGTTAACGAGTGTGAAATGACTCCACCGTATATGCAGTGAAGTCCTTCAATTTCCAAACTCTCTAATAATTCGTTTAAGACGCGCACTCAATAGTACATTGCAGGATTCTGGTATTGTAGTTTTACGTTCGGCATATAGTTTCGTTTTATACTACCACTAACATCTTAGTCTTGATTACAACCTAGAAGTTAACTAAAGTACCAGGACGATCTAATCATACATTGGATTGGACCCTAAATATATGCGCGAGTGCGATGGTTTGAGGTACTTCAGATCCTCTTGAGTTTTGTTTGGAACTTGGCCTGTACCAAGAAGAAACTAGTGATGCTAAAAAATCACGTACTTTCTTGCCCTACTTTCACGCAAAACTACGCGAAAAGAACTCAAATTTTCGAAAAATTGTACTTGATCTTATTTCAAAATCTATCTTTAAGGAACATACTTCATTAAGGAAAAATATATCTACCTTTATAATTGTAGTTGTAGGAAGACGCCGAAAAATATGTTTTTAAATAAAAGCTAAATGCATGATATAAATATTTTTCAGTTTTAAAATCTGACAGCTATATGGAATATGACCGAAAAGTTTTTGTTTTCATTTTCTCGCAACTAATTTCCGTGCAGCAACAGAAATAGACTGCACTACGCACTCTCGGAGGAAGGAAGCTATGTCTCTCCACGAAAGCTGTCTGGCCGTCGTCCTACTTCTGGCAGTTGTAAATCCAGAGAGGCGGAAGATTCCTTCTCCGCTAATTACCGCCCTGATGGTCCTTTACGCATCTTGGCGATTCATTCCTGGGAACTGTTGCTTCGCTAAACGCCCGACCGAGTCCTCTGCGTTCGCTGTTGCGGAGAACACACATTTTATCACCCTATTATGGAATTATTTCGATACTTCCCACGATAGAAATTACACAAATCAGCTGAGTTTGTAACAAATTGTGTGTAATAATGATAAGTAATAATGAACACAGATTTTGTAGATATACTATTGACAGGAAAAAAATTACTAGTCTTATTTATGACATATGTAACTTTGTTCATAGATCTGTTACAGTAACGTAATGGATCACTTAGTAAGAAAATAACTCACTGTAAAATAAGAGAATGAAGACATATCTAGTAGAAGAACGTTCACATACACAGTAAACTCTACTAGCATTAGTACTATAACAAGCGACAATAATTTATTTCAAAACATTTGAAAATTTCACAGTCCACAAAACTCAGACCAAAACAGTGGTTTCTTGAGAATATTTCGAATATATTTTATAATTTTTGTCTATTTTGTATTGCCAGGTGCGTCAACAAATTGATACAAAAGTTTAATTCGATACAAAAGTTCCAAGTAAAATCTTTTCTGCTGCACAACTGTTTCTATACAATTAAAGACTATACCGATCATCCAAAAGGAAAGTAATATTAATTTTAACAATGACATTCAATGTATTTTATACCATTTGGATTGTATAATTGTAAGCAACCTGTAACAAGTATTGTACTTCAGGTTCTGAGTCTATGACCCCCATCTCGATCAGGTTTTCCCTGATTCTCGAGAAATGAGACGGTCCCTTGTTTTGCTTCTGGACATAAATGTAACTTCAAATTAACTTCTCCCCATAGCAAGTCACACACACAGTTTTAACTGTTTTTGACGTAAATGAATACATAAATAAATATAACCACTAGTTCCGTAAGTGCAGTGGATGTTATAATTCGTAAAGTGGCGGTGTTGCTCTTCCGCTGGAACGTGAGATACGGGGGCGACCAACACGTGGACGTACGAGGTTCCTCCTCCAGGCAGCTCCGCCAGCGGGTACCGCCCCGGACAGGACAAGCTCTAAACCGGTGCTCTCCCGATATATGTGGTAGCGTAGTGCATACAAGTATGTGTAAGGGGAGACAAAGTAACAAGGATGAGGAGGAAAAGATCGCACGCGCTTGGTGTCCCACTTTTTAGGATACTGCTCCGGCATTTGCCTTGTGTAAATTGGAGGCACCTCGGACAGCTACCGATCAGAACATTCGTCTGGTGGGAACCATGTAGCTGGTATCGTAAACACGCCGGGAAGTCAAGGATCACCCGGTCAGAGTCACTTGAGTGGCAACGACTGTGCGCTGAACCATCTCAGCTAGAGGTTTCCGACGAAACAAACGTTAACAGTTGAAAACGCTCAACACACAACTACGCAGTGCAGGAGTAGAACATGCTCGGAGGGGCGTGGCTCACCTGGTGAGGCGGTCGATGTCTGCGGGCAGGTGCGCGAGCGCGTTGTCGGAGAGGTCGAGCGTGTGCAGGTGGGCGAGGCGCAGCAGGGCGCAGGGCGCGACGCGCAGCGCGTTGCCGGCCAGCGAGAGCGCGCGCAGCAGCGGCAGGCGCGCCAGCAGCTGCGCGTCGCACTCGCCGCCCGCCGACGCCGCGCCCAGGCGGTTGCGCGCCAGCGACAGCTCGCGCAGCGCGCCGAACGACGCCAGCGACTCGGGCAGCCGCTCCAGCCCGCCGTCCGACAGGTCCAGGCGCTCGGGGCAGCTCGCCATCTGCACCGCCTACGCACCGCACAACACGCGCGTTCGGACTCGCAGGCGTACGCACGCGCGTGCGCGCAGCCACGCGTAAGCATGAGTGCACACGCATGTATACGCAGAAACACCTGCGCACCCAAGTCCAGACACAAACACGCATGCGCACGCGCACACGCACACGCACACGCACACGCAAACGCACACGAACACACACACACACGCCCAGAAACATTCGGCCGGCATAAGCACACACAAACATGTATACCAACAAAATCTTCCACACAGACATGAGAAACAAACATGAATAAATCTCTCAATTGTAACAATTTTTTCCAGCACATTATACAGACAAGCAAGGATAATTTCACTTATAAATTAAACATCCAGAACTGAAGGCATCCAATCTTTTCTCTGAGGAATGATAATATAATACGCAGCTACGGTGTCATTACTTAAGGTCCATCTTACGGATATATATATATATATATATATATATATATATATATATATATATATATATATATTATGTATTATACACTGAACAGCCCGAAAAACTGGTACACCTGCCTAATATAGTGTAGGGTCCCCGTGAGCACGCAGAAGTGCCGCAACACGACCTGGCATGCACTCGACTAGAGTCTGAAGTAGTGCTGGAGGAAACTGACACCATGAATCCTGTATGCCTGGCCATACACTCTTAAGACTACCAGGGGGTGGAGATCTCTTCTGAACAGCACGCTGCAAGACATTCACAGACTGTTTTGCCGTAATATAATTTCTCGATATCAAAGACTCAAAACGTGAGTTTTGACTACGCAACGTGTTAGAGGAAATAATTTACTTCCCATAGGAACAAGTTTTACCCACTTTTTAGTTACTAGGGCCGTCAACAAGAGTTTGTTTGAAAAAAATAATCGCCGTTTTCCCCTGCAGCATTACAATACTTTCTCTGTACTGCGTAAGAAATAGGCGAGAAGGTAAAAATTAGACCGCTCTATAGGGTATATTTCTATAAGACGCGCGATGGTTAACTGAAGTTTTATCAGCGTATGCATTATTACAATTGCTTGAGCACTTTCAAAGAATTTTCGCCTTTCGTTGGAACAACTCTTGACTGTTTTATAGTTCCGAACAACATTCTAATAATTAACACAATAGCGAAAGAGGAGGCGAAGCGAGCATTTGTATGGCTACGTTCACGAGAATGCATCTATTTTGCCTGTATATTAACAAAAGATACATTTCTTAGGTCAGGTTAAATTTCTCAGGTCAGATTGAGATTTAATCATGGTTTTGCTGAATTTGTGTCCACTTCCATTTTGAATTTAATGCTGATGCTTTAATGTGATAACAATTTGTATGTAAATATGTTCTTGAACTGTTGTATACGTAAGCTTCCGCGGCTCGAATCCATGAATTCTCGGCTATTCAGGCGAAACGTCGGCACCCCAGCCAAAGACGCGGCGTCTCCCGGATAGCCGAGAATTCTTGAACTGTTGTTGATTCCACGCACACATTAAATTTATACGACTATGTATTGAACAGTCAAGTACCTGTATGCGCCGAAGTGTTAAGAACAGATGACAGGCAAAAATATTATCTGGTATAATTATAAATATATACATTGAACATTGTACTTTTCTAATACATCTTTTGGCACTTTACAGACGAAATTTTCCGAGATGTACGGTTATATGCTCACGTGTAATACATTCGCAATATATGGAACCTCTTGCATTTTGGGAATTTTATGTAAGCCACCTTCCACACATTGTCCTATACTTCTCTGAATCAAAATTATTTTCCGGCTCGAAGGGTTGCGGGTTCGGATGTTTGAGTGAGTTTGTGCTGACCTTACGTGTTCTCCCTCCTGTTTACAAATTACAATGGTTGCTCTATGACCAAGATGTTGAAAAGCGACCTTAAAAATACTTTTAGTATCACTAGCGATAACATCTAGCATAAGACACCTGGGAAATTATAGAGTAAATTTGATTTCACCCAACATAATCGGCATTTTAATTTGCAAGGTGGAAACGAAAAACCATACACGATACTCAGACAGACTCAAACTTCTTAGCGTCGGCACAGACAGGTAAATCGAGGAAATTTTTGGAAAGGATAAGACTATCTCGTCATTGGTGCTACTCTGGCACACGTGCAAATTCAAAGTCAGTTATAGAATTAATAAGGCAATTATACGTAAGTTTCATATTACTACGTCAGACAGATCACCCAGTTAGTTATACGTACAAAGTGAGGCAAATCAAGCAGGCAACGATTTTTTTAACTAGCAAGCCACATTAATAAAACATACAAGATACACGCACATAATTTTAAAAAACCAAGAATATTTGAAACATTATTTTTGAAATTGCCCAACTTCAACTTAACGTTTTAAATGAACATTTAACGAAAAACGATGAAGCTGCATCCCATAATAGATCTTCAGCTACACATTCTACATTATGAAATTTATGTCAAATATTTCATTGTTCACCTTATTCTAGGTCACGCAGGTTCTAACAATCAACTCATAAGAGAAACATGCTCACTTTCACTCACATCCTTGTTTTGCTGGAAGACCATTCAACACCTGGACAAAAACCGAACTTCTCAGCACATGGAACGAAATCTTCATAACAAAAACCGAACTTCCCAGCACACGGTTTCCGCCATCATCCCCTGCGTTCGTTGGTGGAGTGGACCTCCCAGAGTCGGGACCGACCGAGGAATGCTGGAGAAGGGCGCCGGAGCCGTCCGCACGGAGTGGGCGAACGCAAAATGAGCGGCATTGCGGTGTTGTGGCGCCGCGCGACTGTCGGCGCGGCAACCAGGGCGCAACGGACGCCGACGTCGTCAGCGTCGTCTTCCCAGAAGAGACTCTACGCCCCCGCGCTCCTCTTCCCGCTCCCACCCATCCACGCACACACACACACACGCCTGCGACGACGCGCTGACACGCGGCGCTTTCGCCGCCGGCGCCCCTAACTCACGGCGACGGAATCAGCATTAAGATAGGAGGGAATTATGACAGCTAGAGGTCAGGTTTTCAGAATTCTGTGACGGTAGAATGATGGAAGGAGCGATGGTAATTGTGACGTTTGCATGGCAGAGCACATTGCTTGAGATGGAGGTGAAGAAGAACATCCAAGTGTGGGACCAAAGAGGTGGGTTGGTTGTGTGGTCATCAAGTGCCGGGGCGGTTTGACGGTTTGTTGGTGATTAAGTGGTGGAGTTGTATGAAGGTGAACAGTTAGGAGCTAGTGTTGTTTGGTGTCGAGAAGTTGGGTGGTGAGGGGATAGGTGGTTAGCGATTTTGATGATGGGGGTGTCAGATGATTGGGTTTGGAATAGCGGAGACTTGGAATAAGGGGCTTATAGAGTGGCAGATCTTGGCGAATCACTCTTTTCGTGAGTTACTACAGTACTGTTGGTTGTCTCCACCATTTTATCAACGAAATAATTTAAAGAACCTATTGTGAATACCGTGCACAACACAAACCAGCACCATGTTTCTGTTAGCCTGATTACAACTCGGTGGAAGTAAATTCTGTCAATATGTAAGGAAGCGTTAAAACATTGTCGAAAACATACTTATTTCGACAACTCGCTGCTGCTGCTACTCCTCCTCCTCCTCCTCCAACTAAGTTTCCCTTCTCCAGTCATATCGTGTGACAATTGTATGCAATGAGAATACACTGAATTTTTTCGAATTGTCATATATGTACTTTGCAACACACTAGTTAGTGGGGGTAAAAGTAGTAAAACCATAAAAATAGTAATTTTTTGAACATAGTTTCCGGGCACGTCAACAGCTGCGGTAATTAGTACCGTGAGTAAAGAGCCCCGCATGGTTTATTTACGGGAAGTGAGGGTGGTGTTCCCCCGCTGAATCGTTAGATCCGGCGTCGGCTTGCAGGGTTTTCCCCAATCCAAGTATCTCCCCCAGCGGGACACCGATCCATCCGGGACAAGGCCCAAGCTCTCGAGTGGCTCTCGACATGTATGGAAATGTAGTGCATGTAAAGTGTGTGGAAGGTAGGTGTGAGAATTGGACAAGAATGAAAGAATGAGGAAAGAAAGATCGTGCGCGGTCCATGGGCCGTTCGTTAGGGAGATTTTGGTTCCGACGGTGGCAGGATTTCTGACACTAGCTACTGTAGATAGCTACCTTTAATTCAGCCGCTCTCTGCAGCAGAATTCTATAGGCCGGCTGCTCAGTAGTTTTCCGTGGTCTCCTCGATTTTCAGGCGAATGCCGGAACAGAATCCTAACAAAAGGACCACGCACGCGACCCCCCCTTCCTCTTCCTTGTCCTATCCTCACCCGTTACTTACAGTCACACACACACACACACACTCACTTACATTCACTATACTAGCATACATGTCGGGAGACCATGTAGGAAGTTTACAGTGTACATCGGTGGGGTAGTGACTCGCTGGTGGGGGATACCTGGTAGGGGGAAAGCCCGCAAATGGACGTGGAGGTCGTTGTTGGATCTCGCTATCCAGCGGGGGAACAACATAGCCATCGCGATAAAAACATTACTACACTTACGGGACTAGTGACTGTGGTAGTCGAGACGCCACGAAACCCGAAATAATCAATGAATGAAAAATATATTTCGGGGTGTAATTGTAAATACGAAGTATGCTATACAACGATTAGGCTAGGTTAGGCGTTAGGCTTTCCGCCGAGCTTCGCTCAATGTCGGTCCCCAATGAAAGGCTCCGGACGGTGCGCAAGTGGCTGTCGTTTCTCTGATTCCAATTCGTAGGATTGCAAACATGGCGTTTCGATGATCAAAATAATTTAGATTTCTTTCTCAAGGAACGTAAAACACCTTTTCTTATGGCCTTAGAATATATAGAATTTGCCAGCTTTCCTCGACTATTAAATATCTGTAAAAGTAGTAACCTATTACGTTTTTCCGCAAACTATTCTTTGCAGATTATTTTATCAATATTCAAGATGTTAGCGGAGACAATGTGGTTAAAACTAACCACCTTGTATGAATTATTATTGTAATGAGAAAAAGAAATTCGACACTGAATTTTTCCAATTATAGATTTTCTTAGAGACTAATAGATTTTTATATTTTCAAAAACAACGAAAACTGAATGTTTATATTACTTGTACTGCATAAATATTATTCTCCTTTCTCTTATGTAACAGTCAAATTGAAGCCTGGTTATGATACGCAGTCTCTTTTTACTACTTTCAATTGCAATCATTTGGCATACGAGGAATGGAATCAACTCATTAGCTGGCCATTAGTTTACAGTACGATGAAGAGAGGATCTTACATTTTTTAAATTGTTTATTCTAAGAGTTAAAGATCTTGCAACACGTAAAATTAATCAGAATAAATACAGGAGCGTCCGATCAGAGCAGCCGTACTGTAGAATTCTCACCGAAATAGTCCTCCGACACAACTACATAGCCCATAGTCGTTCGTCCATCAACTTAAAACTAGGCCATTAAGATAGATGAATATTCCTTTATCGTTCGTCCATCAACTTAAAACTAGGCTATTAAGATAGATGAATATTCAATTATTAACTCACAACTGCATACGATATGGCTATAGTTTTTAATATAAATAATCATTGCGACGTTAATCATACGTTCATCATTCGAACTGTTGTCTCCGATTACGGTCACGTTTTATTATTTTAAATATTAACTTGCGTGCAAGTGCAAAAAATCTAGAATACTGTCCGTAAAAATGTGAATTTCATTAGTTGTATTCTGGTTACATGGCAATTTTTTTTTTTCAATTGTACCGAAGGTGTTACTTAAAATAGTTTTGTTGCTCATTCGTTTCATATAGAAGTGGATCCAACATTTAAAACGCCTTTCATTTCACCTTTGCAAAGGAAGTTATACACAATTCCGCATGAATCTGTTTTTTAATAATCCCATATGTCAGCAGCGCATTAACAAAACATGTTGTAGCAGTCATGCGACTGCGTGAATTAAGTATTATCCTATTATCGTGAATAAATATGTTCTTAAATACATTATTAATTACTAAACGGTAATCACATTATAATTTAACATTTCAAATGCTAATTGCGTTTTCCTTCTAAGACGTTATGTTAATAGAAATTATTCCAAATTGTAACGGCACATTCAAGTGCAATAGATTAATTTACACAATCTCATAGTAATTTGGTTTCTATTATACATTTTGTTGCGCGTGAATTTGTTTACACCACCAATTTAGGGATAGAAGCATTTACAGTCGTTGCAAATTGGAAACCACTTCAATTTTTTTAACGTTTAGTGTACATATTTCAGGACGAGAGAAGCGAGGTGGAACATCACATACCAAAATATCTCCAACGTGACACGGTATGTTACTTCGCTCTGTGCAAAAGCCTTCTATTACAGAGGGGTTACTCCAAAAAGAAACTCCAGTTTGACTGTTGGGGAAACAAATTAACTTAATGTTTGGCGATGGAATTGCAAGAGGCAGTGTCGAAGCCATTTGCAAGTGAGTCAACTGCAAACGAACGAATTGACGCATGGACAAACCTGCAGTAATGATGCCAAAAGCCGCCAAAGAGTAGCTGTGAATGCGCTTCCTTCTTACTCTCTATATAATTACTCAATATAATATCTGTAATATACTAATATATAATAGGTACGACCCGGGCAATTGCACATAGGTCTATGTGACCCAAAGAAGAGGTGAAGGTAGGGTTCACTTGCCGCCTTTGGCACAAGGAAGAGAGCGAGAACAAAGCTCCGACCGCCCGTAATCCCTGGAAAGATCCTGGTTCTCACTTTCAAAGGAGCCTGAGTCGACCTCAGAACCATCAGAATGGGAATCCCCAGATAAGAATCCACATTTGGCGGGATTCGAATCTGGGTCCTTGAGGTCAGAAAGCCAGCTCTACCACAGAGCCACGGCGGCTCCAATAATATACACTATGTTATCAAAAGTATCCGGACACGCCCGAAATGGTGTTTTGGCGTGGTAGTGTTTTTCATGGAGGAGGATTGCACCCCTTGTTTTGTGTGGCACTATCACGGCACAGGCAAACGATGATTTAAACACCTTTTTGCTTCCCACTGTTCAAGAGCAATTCGAGGATGACGATTCATCTTTCAACACGATCTGTTCGGCGCACGAACACCTGTTCATACTGCACGGCCTGTGGCGGAATGATTACACAACAATAACATCCCTGAAATGGACTGGCCTGCACAGCGTCTTGACTTGAATCACATCGAACATCTTTGGGATGTTTTGGAACGCCGACGTCGGGCCAGGCCCTACCGACCTACATCGATACCTCTCCTCAGTCCAGCACTCCGTGAAGAATGGGCAGCCATTCCCCAAGAAACCTTCCGGCACCCGATTGAAAGTATACCTGCGAGAGTGAAAGCTGCCATCACGGCTAAGGGTGGACCAACCCTCTACTGGAATTCCAGCATTACCGATGGAGGACGTCACGAACCGGTAAGTCAGTTTCAGCCACGTGTCCGCATCGTTTTGATCACATAGTGAACAATAATTTCCCCATTCGAATGAACATAGTAACTGTTAAGGTAATCTATTACAATACTAGAACTCCTGCTCAGCTGAAAAGTGAAGCGCGCTCACTCTCGGCGATCGCGTGCGCTTCCAGCGGCGGCGGCGGCGTGTGGGCCGGATTCGCGTCGGAGGCGTCGCGACGCATCGCGTCGGCGCGCGACGGCACGCAACTGGCGTCCACGCACGCGGCCCAAGAGGTGCGTGACCGCCGCGCGGCAGCAGACAGACGGTAGGGTCCCGGGCGCGAACCGCGCGCAACGAAACCTTGCACTGCACGAATGCTGAACTTTTGGGAAGACTAGGAGTGTGGGTCGTGATAAATTACTAAAGATATTGTCTGGTATCAATACTTTTTAATCAGCTTATGATCATTTCGATCGCGTTGCGATCATCGTCAGAGCTTGCAGCTTCTGGGCCGAAAACAAAGTTCTGCCTTTGTTTTCGGCCCAGAAGCTGCAAGCTCTGACGATGATCGCAACGCGATCGAAATGATCATAAGCTGATTAAAAAGTATTGATACCAGACAATATCTTTAGTAATTTATCATAATAAAAAGGTATCTACATCACCAGCAATCCAATTAATAAGTGTGGGTCGTGTTTCCCGGCGCGTGAACTGGTTTGGTTGTTGGTTCCGTGAGTGAAATGCGTGGTGTAACTGGATGGTAGTGGTGTTCCTCCCCCGCTGGAAACTCGATCGGGAGCTGACCGATCGGTTCCTGCAAGCCTGCTTGCGGGGTTTTCCTAAAGGCACCTCCCCAGCCGGGATGAGCTCTCTGCTCCCGATTGGTTTTCGATATACGTGTTAGTGTAGTGCTTGTAAGTGTGTGTGTGTGTATGTATAAGGGGGAATAAAATGAAGGAAAGATAGCGCCCGTCTGTTGTACTGTTATCGCTTGGTATCGGTCAGAAGAAACACTTGCTGAGAGCAATCGGCAACTAGAATTTTCAGGTCAATAGAATTCCACTAGTTCTACAGCTAACGTCTAAAATCCGCCACCGTTTGGATTTTAACCACAGGATCTTTCGGTTAGTAACACTGCTATTGGAACAACCGTTGCGATCGGCGTAGACTTTTTTCAAATTCTGAACAAAGTAAATTACTATCTATTTTATATTGAAATAATGAGTAAATATGATAAAATTGATAGTTGACAATTTTAAATTATTGTGGGAGAAGGTGGTAGAGACATTGGAAATGGCCGCAACACTGCGCGATTCGAAGCAGGAATACCGTGCCTTCCGCCCAGGTTTACCGCTGCCAATCCCATCTACCTCTCCACTCCTAAACGCATTACAATGGCAGCTCATGCGCAGGAGCGGAGTGGCGCTGAATATTCGAATCGCGTGCCCGGAAGCAGCCAAGAAGCAGCTTTCGTGAAAATGAACATTTTGGATTGGAAATATATCGCACCCAACTTCTTCGAATAACAAAAAGAGTATTCACGATTTTATATCAGTATAATTAAATGACATCCTGCATAAATTCGATGTTTCTGGTACGGTCGCACTGCAAGCATGTTGTAACTACTACCTTTATTCAAAATTATATACGGTAGATTTTTAGAATACAAAATTCTCGTCGAGGCAGTAGAGCTGACGATTATTTTACACATACCTTCCATTTAAGATCCTGTACAATATTTAGGATTTTGAAAACCTAAAGCATTTTCGAAAATATAATCAATATGAATACTACGAAACTGACGTTTACATAAAAACAAGCCAAAGTAATTGAGAACCGATTAATGAGGAAACTTTATTCAGGCTAATACGTCACAAAACAGTAAAATTATGAAACCTTCGAAGTCACGGAAGGCAAGTAGAAATATTGGCAGTTGGGGTCAAGAAGACCTTGGTATATCAATTTTGCATCATTCCTTGAACCAATTCGAGAGCCTTGACACCGTTCAGCAGATTGATTTACAACATTAATGAATTTTGAGAGTCGACTATTTCAACCTAGTAATTGAGTGAATGTGGAAATTGTAACCTGTGTCCTCGAGGTCTCAAACTTATTATCTACGGCTATAAACTACTTTCTCTGTCGTGGCATTGTCTGTACAACTTTCAGAAATACCTTTTTAACCATCATTTTTAGGACGCGGGATAAACTATTTAAACAAGAAATGAATTTCAACTGTATTATATAACAGAAATTGTACTACTTTTCTGCTGGTACCGTTTCCATTTTTGAATTCGCTGTGTTTTCAAATGATTCCCCCGCCTCCCACACACACACACACACACACACATACGTACATATTCAAATTTATTTGCAGAGTTTTCCTAATTATAATGTCCTCCTTCTCAACATCATTAATCGAGTAATCTAATATAATAAATAACAATACTTCTCGTTGCGAAACACACAAAACTCTAGGACACATTTAAGATATTCTCTATCACATTCACGAAATAACAGATCTGAAAAAAAGTTGTTACTGAGATACACTAGTCCTCACCCAAATATGACACACAGTGCAACTTTCACAATGTTTTCAAGATCTAGATTTATTAAACCCATATCCAACACTGTAACAAGTAACAATATTTGCCACCTGTAACTGAGACAAAAGTTCAAAAATGAATCCTTCCTCACCTCCTTAGATGATATCGAAGGGAATGAGGAAAAATTCCGTAGGAAATGAGGGAAAATTTATACTTAATATGTTTTAAGTTAAAAATTATATACTTATTTAATAATTTAAACATTCATAATTATACTATACAGTTTGGTATTAACAATACTACCATCATTATGAAACTTAATGCAACATTTGTGTTTTAATGAAATGTTGCATTTGTAACCAAAGAATATTTACTCTAGTAATAAGAAGGTCAACTAGCAATATGAAACTATTCTGTACGAAAATACATTTTTTCTCAATGCTCCTCGATCGTTTTCATCACTGTAATGGGAGACTCTTCCCTGTCTAAAATAACGTTTTTTCTAATGATCTATGATCTTAATTATACCCATCTTTAGAACCTCAGAGGTTTGCGTCAAACTTTGGAAAATAAATCGATAAACTGGGTGATGGCAATAATACTGTTAGTATTTAAATGATGTGACAATTGGTAGGAAGGGGAAACGGGATCATCTCCAAAAACCTGCAACAAACATTATTCGTCCACACATGGATCATCTGGGATTAAAAACCTTGTACATCTCACACAATTTGCGAAGAATTGATTGTGATGATGATCTCGCAATTGTTCTGGAGGTAAACGCAAATAGAAATTCCATCCCATGATGGTACTCAACTATTAGAAAAACGGTCACAAAATAATAAAATGCAATTTTCGAAAAAACAGATTTAATGCTTATAGAAAATCGTTGCCTTCCTCGAATATTACTACATAGTTAACAAATAAAAAAGAATCATACAAATATTTAGGTATATATTTAGATATTAAATTAAATTTTCAAATGCATATTCGTTCCGTTTGTCGTAGTGCAAGTCAACTTTTCCTCAACCTTTTACGTCTTTTTAAAGTTTTATATGACATTAATCGTCGATCTCTTCAATTTTGTATAAGGTTAGTTTAATCGTGCAATACTTGCACTCAACAACAAACGTAAGTTTTCAATATAGCGAAAATTTTTTTTGCTCCGATGGCAACATTTAGAAAAACGTCTGCGAATGTCTTGCAAGTTCTCACTGGATCCTTGTCTTTTGATGTAGAACGTGAAAACTTTACTTTCAGAACAGATCTTTGGAAAACCCTAAGAGGTGAAACGTCCCTAAATTAATACTACAAATTTGGCAAAACTGATTGAATTGTAGTTTAACAGGTTGACATATTATTTTTTCCTTTTGTTGACTTTGTCAAAAAAAATAAAAAATAAAATGGTTTCTTCCGTCAATGAATACAATTCTGTATATGACAGGGCATGAAAATCTTAATTTCGAACGCCATTTTTAAGCTCATTGAGTTCCCAACATGTGTTTGTGCAACAAGTTCATGAAACCGCTTATCCTTTTTTATATGAATGTAGAACATACGAGGACATTCGAAGTAACTTTGAATTGAAAACCATCATTTTTGCAGTATGTAACGCTTCACGATACGGTTTCAAACAAATATATTTCCAAAAATTTTCAAAAATATTGTCAAAAATTTCATTACGAAGGAAAATTATTATAAATTATATCTTTCATATTATTCTATTTTGTTTAAATTATTATCTTATTCAATTCTCTTAATCAGTTCATTCTTTATCGTGACTTCAACTTGTTTTGTGTATTCTGTTCTGTCAATAAGGTAGGTCATAGTGAAGAAAATTATTATTTTCAATTTTTAGTTTGTCTTATTGTTCAAAAATGTTTTGTAAACAATAGTATGTATAAATGTAAAGTCCTAGAAATGCTCCGGCATGAATGCAGGACTATTTGTAGGATGAGGGTCTTCACTACCTTGAAGAAGCCTGCGATATGACAGGCGAAACGTCGGCCTCTCTGCCAACGACGCGGCGTCACCCGGACAGACAACAAGTCATGAACTACGTGAGGAAGGACCATGGGCAAAGCAAAGGGCAAAGAAGAGAGCGCAGTTACCTCGAGGGAGTCCTGCTCGAGGCCGTCTGTGTCGTCGAATGTGACGACGCGTCGCTGCTCCTCGCGAGGCGCCATGCCCATCCCCAGCGCCTCGCACCCGGCACTCGTCACCCCCATGGCCCCGCCCCCGCCCCCGCCCCCGCGCACGAACTTCCTCACCGTGGGCACCTGTGGAAGCGGCGGCGGGGGCGGAGGGGGTGGCGGCGGAGGCGGCGGAGGAGGCACCGACGTCAGGCACGTGATGGCGGTGCGGCCCCTGTTGGGGCGTTCGACACGCAGCTATACAATGAGGCCGAATCTTCAGAGGGATCACAGACTGCACTTCTTTGCAGATCGGTGCGCCAATTACTTTTTCACGTGACACCGTTTACGTCTCGTAGAGCACTCTTCACTTTACATAGTTTGGTTTCTTGATAAGCGACTTATACGTTCTCATTTACTCCCACTTCAACCCTCGCACCAAATCAATTTCGTTTCACTTTTAATCAAGTCAGTCTTCACAACGCAGTTCGCGAACTATTCACTAAGGCACAACGTTTGTCCATGTACTAGAGTTCGTAACCAGTCCATCTCGTCGTTGGAACTCGTCTCAAACTAACGTGGAAAGCGCGGAGCAGCCCAGACTTCACGAAAAACAAAAAAAAGTATTCGACGTTCATGTGGAGAAATTCAGCGAATCAGAAGAGTTGGTCCTGTTACGTTGTTTCGATCACAACCGCGGAATATCACGCCATGTCAGTTGTCAGCGGTCGCGCGCTCTCGGGTCAGCTAACAGGTTTGGTTGTTACCTGTAATGGCTTACAGACGATCCGCTATCTAAATAGAACTCTTAGCTAAACGGATGCAATGGGTTCACGTTTATGCTCACGCACAATGAGATCATTCTCTAAACACATTTTCAGACTTGTGATATGTTCGTGATAACCTGTTGTCATTGAATCGGTATTCGACAAATCAGAGGTGTAACAGATTGAATTGAATATTTGATATACCCACTATTTAAGTTTTTTTCTCTCACACACGCATTTTGTTTTGAAACATTTTAGTTGAAAAACATTTATAGTTGAAACGTTACCATAAACAAAATATCTGTAAACTCAAGTTATTTCAAATGAAATGAATGACAACTCGTTAATACTCGAAAACTTAAAATACGTCTTACAATTTTTTTATCCAACTACACCCACCCACACATTTTCCTCTGCGAACGGCAGCAAATAAAATATGAAGCTAGCTGTTTTATTTAACGTTCTCTACAGCTGTTCAGGGACAGTTCAGTTCCAAACCAATAAAGTCACGACCTGAGCTCCGCTGGTGGGCCACTCTAACGTGGCACAAGGTGGTTTGAGATAACGGCGGAACTGCTACTGCGCACTGCCTCGCTCCTCTTTCGGTGACGATGCGAGTGGCAATTTTCCACGCTGCCTGCGAAGCTTGACGACCGCCCGTCTGGCACGCGCTGCCCTGTCCGACGACCGGCCCAAGAAGAGTATTCTTGCGGAACGAAACTCGAAGTAGGCAATCCTGAACCGAAAATAATCGAAATTTCGAGAGGCTAGAAAAGATAAATCAATTATGCACCTATCAACGTCAAATCGTTTTGCAAAAAACAATTAATCTTTTTTATTGAGAAAGTTATAATTCCGAAGCAAGAAGCGGAACGAGTGAATCACAAGGTGTGAATCATGAGTCTGTCACCATTTACCTGCGGATGAATCACCGAAAAGTTTTTGCAGGAAAAGAAACTCAAGACTACGAACAAGAATGAGGCACAGTTCTCAAAGTGTAGAAGCACAGGAATTTTAGTTCCCAAGCGTATTAAAGTCTCAATAATCTGTACCCTGCTCAATGTTAGCTATGAGCCAGTCGAATATAATACATTAAAAGGAAGATCAGAAACAAATTAAAAAAAGAACAACTAAAAATCTCAATATTACAAATGTTGATATCACGTATATTTAACACAGAAAATGGAAATAATACTAGATAAACACTGAAGAATCAAATAAACTAACATTGAGTATTCAACACCCTTCCCCAATAAGTTAGAATGTCCACATGTATTAAGTGAGTAGCATGGAACCAAAGGAAAGACCATCACTGGCAAATTTCTTAGTAGCTCAAGAAAGTTCAGATATAATCCAAATTCCACAGCCCTGAACGTCTCCACGGCACTCAGAGACATTTAAAAGGAAGTATCGAATTAATCTTGAGCAGTGACTAGAATGACAGATACGACCAAAGGAAATGAAAGCAAAATCTCAAATTTCGCAGGCGACAACCACGGAACAAACAACAGCTCACCAAGAGCGCCGTAAATAAACACCGGAAGCTCCAAAAGTGGGACCGGAGATGAGCCACGCGGCGCCTACAGCCGTCGCCTCATTCAATGCCAGAGGTCGCGGGATCGCGGGCCGGAACCGGCGCGGGCACCTCGGCCACCGATTTCCGCGCCTTTCTCCTCCGCGTCTCGCCGCGCGGCGCCGCCCACCCGACCTTTGTTTCCGCCGCACAAAGCGCGGGCGTCACGCCCCCGCCGCCCCCGCCGCCCCTGTCGCCCCGCCCCCGCGGCGCGCTGCCCGCGGCCGCTTCCTAGACTTTGTCCCGCTTCTGGGTCTCCCTTTGTCGATTGTTGACGTCCTTTGGACGGCGGGTCGCCAATGCATCAAGTGCCCGCCTCCCGAGACAAAAGGCCTACTAAGGCTTCCGGGGGCAACGGGTCGCCCCGTGTCTCCACGATGGCTCGATCAGATGTTAATATATTATCTCAAAAGGGGACAACTGATCAGCTCTGGTTAGCCAACGCTTTTAATCAGTGTCAAGGAAAATTCGAAGAAATGGAAATTTAATTTAACTGTTTCAAAAGAAAAGTTAAAAAACTGTAATTGAGATTACGAATCTTCAGTCACGTTCGTAGTTACAGATCAAATGACTTTATACTTAGTATCCACATATGTGTAGATATGTATCAATTCCCGAAAATCTGAATTAACGACCGATCGTTTATCTAGGAATCGCCTAGGAATAGAGAACTACTTCGGCAATGTGAGGTTATTTGGAAGTTGTGCTGTCGAACCCTCCAAAAAATTCAGACACGGCGCGGCTGACGACGTCGCTTAGGGCGAGGAGGGAGAGGCCGGGGGGAGGGGGGGGAGGACGATCTTCGCGCTCGGCCGAGCGGGCAGACAAACGAGCGACGCGGAGCGACACAGCGCGCGACGGAGGTGGAGGCAGCGGCAGGGGCAGAGACAGGCGGTGGCAGCAGCCAGGAGAGAAGCAGGGCTACAATGGACTGTGCACGCTCACACTCTGGAATTTCTAATTCCCTTTTAAACGTTTCAAAACAAAACGGAGGGAGAAGTCACACTTAAATTACAGAACACTTTATTCCACCACATACACGAACAGTTGCGTATTGGAAGTCCTTGAATTAACCCCTGATTAATCAGTCATGAACACGTGTCTTAAAAGCACATGTCTAACACAGAAAAAACTAAAAAAATATTTCGAGAGCGTATTTATGATAAATTGTTATTCGTAAATTTTTACACTTGTATTAATTTTATTCATTTTTACTTTGAACTAGTGTGAGAGGAAAAACCTCAAAATTGCGGAATCTGTAATTTTTCAAACTTGTCGTGGAAAGTACTTAGCAACAATTATAAAAGACGTTGAAAAATAACCGTGACGGTATCTTGCACTACGCCGCCCTACAGAAGGCGCATTGCATGGAGAAGCGGTTCACGTAATTTTTAATACGGATCCTGCTCGCGGTAATTGAATTAAAGTAGCTGCATTAAGTGTATTTAATATAAAACGTATTGTGAATAGGTCTTCACTGGAAAATTGAATAACTAAAAACATTCAGAGATTAACATCTCATACGTTAACGTTCACAGATTACGTTTATATCGCTTCAGAACCCACAGAATTTTAGAATATTACTTTCTTGTCTACGAATACTGAACTTAAATTAAAGATATTTTGAAAACTGTCAACTTTAATTTACTGTTTGTTCTCAAAATGTTCACCTCAAATCAAAATCAAACACAAAACATTCAATGAAGTAGTCACCGTGCACTGAACAGTTCAATGGAAATGCCTCTAATCTGATATTTTCTAACAATCCAAGGTTTTGTTCACTTCCTCCTCTCTGCGCAGGGAACAAATTCTAGGTTTCGTAGTGAACAAGCCTGCGCGAAGTGCAAAGACGACACTAGTGACGAATGACGACACAACGTTGCAATCACAATTGAGACCGAACTCTTATTCACAGAACCATAGCACCGCAATCTGTTTAATAAATATCTTTTTAAAAGACAGTGCCAATGTATATGTATAACAGACGAGGTTCCAGCGTATAAACGCTTGCACTCTCGATGACGTGTAAATGGAACTTCAGTTCACGAGACGAGATGACATCACACTTTTGTACACACACTGATCACTTGTAGAAAGAAACGTTGATTTCTATGAAGTCAATAGTTGGTTCAATCGTGGCTTAACCGCAAACGTTCAATACAGCACGCGTTGATGAATCCAAGCGAACTGACGTGACGGGTCCGGGTGACGCAATCACGTCGCATCTCGGGGCCCTGGAGGCCCGCGTGGAGGCTGCGGAGGCATGGCGCTGACGACTGCGCGCCGCGGGGCGGATGACGGCCGAGCGCGTGGACCGGCGCAGGCGGGGGCGGGGGCTGCGGCGGGGGACACGCCTAACGGGACGGCGCGGCGACGTCGCACAGCGCGAGCGTCGCGACGCCTCGCGGCGCCCCGCACCACAAGGGGTGGGCTGGAGGGGAGTTGTGGGGCGCGCCGCGTCGGTGCGTGCGGAAAACCCGAGATTGCTCACGTTACAGGATTATTTGACTGGGCGGATTTTTGAATCATAGTTATGTATGAAATGATACCCGAATATTGCGAGGAAATTGACCCTTGCGGTGCACCTTGTTTTTGAGAGATCTCTGTGCAAGAAGATTCTTTGAGTCATCGTTAGGAACGAAATTATACAGCTAAAACTGATGATGTGATGCATTGGTTGCTTTTCACTGGCAATATTATTTGCATTTCAGAATATATTTCAATTTTTTCACATATTCTTTAAATATTTTTACTTAACAGAGGTACGTAAAACCATATAAACCTACAGCGCACCAGGCAGATTTTAAAATTATACCGAGTGTATACTTGTGTTACGTATGCATTTACGGCAAACACGAAATTGTTATGTAAAAGTTTATTTACACAATGTGTACCATATAATGAGAACATAATTTACAATTTATTATTCAAAGTGGTTATATTGTAACTTTAGTAATGGAAAGTTATCTTGCAGAATCATTTTTGTCATTTAGGCTATTGTGGTTCTAACCGTCTTAACTCATTCTCATTAGTTCTCAAATATTCAGCTACGTCTACTTATAAAATTTTCAGTACCGTAGTTCTTCGTAATGCTTTATCATCAGTTTTCTATAAAGGAGACTAAATCATACATAGCTTCTAAAGCTTGTGGAAAATTATATCAATTTTCCGCATTATTTTTGATTTTACAAATAGATTTGCCGGTTTTCAAATATTTAATTCTATAATCCACATCGACAATTTGAGGTATACTTTTGCATGCTTAGATTGGAGGAAAACAGCAAGAGAAACATGATGACAGTTTAAATAATTTTTTCAAGCTGTTGTCAAGTATCAATTAACTTTAAATAAGAACTGCACGTTTTCCACTACGATAATAAGTCTTCTGCACTTCTTAATTCAAAATGGGACTATTCGACCTGAACAACTTTATCCTATGTTTAAACTTCCAACCCTTAAAAATAAGTCTTTGCTACAAAGAATTACAATCATGTTTGCACACTACTCTTGTTGGATTAAAAACTATCCTGATAAAGTATGTCCTATTAAAATTCACAAATTTCCTTTAAGTGAAGAAGCTATTAAAGTATTTGAAACTATGAACAATGATTTTGTAAATGCAAGTATTCACTCCACAAACTAATGTACATTTTTCGACGAAGCAGATCCTTATAATTATGCTATTGGTTCTACCTTATCTCAATGTGGATTAACTGTGGCTTTTTTTACCAAGGGGCGAACGTAACCAAAGCTCCTAATGAACAATGACATTGTTCTGGTAAGAAAAGAAGTCTGTACTATTGCCAAAGAGTTACATAAATGGAGATATTTTCTAACTGACGGACATTTTAAATTGATTACTGATAAAAAATATAACTGATTTTGTGTTTAACACTAATTCTAGTTGAATGAAACGTGAAAGAATACGCCGATGGAGACTCCAATTATCTAACTACAAATACGATATTGAGTGCCGACCTGGGAAAGAAAGTACTGAAGCTGATACATTTTAAAGAGTATGCAACAGCAACAACAACCACAACAACGTTACAAGTAGCACAACTTTGTATAATCCGAAAGGAAATACACAAGTTGAAAGATACAGTGGAATTATTTGTAAATCCATTGTGCTAGTTTTAAAATCAAAAGTATCTAAATGGGAAGTAATTTTACAAAATGCTCTACATTCTATTCGATCCCTTCATTGCACAGCTATTAATATTACTCTTAGTTGTTCATGCGATCTTAAATAAACAAAACAGTATTACTCTTTATGAAAGAATTTTCTTATATCAAATATCTTAATGGATCTATCTCTCGATGGTTACTTTCGTGAGGTCCTGTTTTTATGAAAAGTAATTCGCGATCAAGTAAATATGATCCTGAAGTTCAAATGATTATTTTATTGAAGCTAATCCTCAATACGCATATGTTCATTCGCAATGGCAAAGAATCTACCATTTCTATTCATTAATTATCACCTAATTGCGAGGAATTTCTAAAAGATCCCTTACTTCCTATCCAGACGCAGAACCAAATTCATCTAATTTTGTTAAAGATTTGAGGAAAGTAGTGGCAATATTTCAACAACATGCACACGTCAATAATCCACCAGGGAAAGAAGATCTCGATATCTTAAGGATTATATAGTTAATAAATAAGGGGAAGGTATCATAATTATTTTAATGATTCCAAGAATTGATTACCTTACAATTTGTTTATCCCTTAGTAAGCGATGTAATATACTGCTGAATAAAGACTTTGGAAGAGTATGATATAAAGTGTGTTTGAAATGTTTCTTATCCCCTCACGTGCTTAGGGTATGGTTCAAGTACACTATTTGAGATACAAGGTAATAGTCATAGGCTGTAAAAGTTCTATCAACAACCACAACATAACAACAAACAAAATTGAAAAATAATGATGAATGAAGCAGTTGTGAAACAAGAGCTGTTGTAGTCAACCAATGGTCGAAAATGTGCAATAGATCAGAATAAAAGCAACCAACAAAACATTCGAAAAATTAAATCAAATTTGTGCAAAACAGTGACAAGAAAATCAATTTAATGGTTATGTAAGTGTGTATTTACTGATTTAATTAACGCCAAAACAATTAACTGTGTGACGAAAATAAAGAAACATACAATATGTTATCAATACCCAATTTGTGCTCATTAACATAGAAGTTGTTCCCCTACCTTCTACCTGCACAGTTTAGTGGCAGATAAGATGTACGCCACCCCTTACTGTCAAATAGAAAATCTTTCCTTGCAACTAAAGTAATGGACAATAAGTACGAGGTGTCAACTTTTGAATAACAGTAACATAATATAAGTATCCAACTGATTATAATACATAGTAAAAGGACGCGCAGTGCACCAAAAATCAAAGAGTGCGAAATTTGGGTGACTGAAAAGATTTATAGACGTTGCAGATCATCGCTGACTTTTAACTAGAGATGTTCAAATGCGGACGAGTAGGAGGTCACAAGTGTTAACTATGAATGTAATGATTATGTATATACACCAGTGATAATACTTGTGTAATGAAGTGTTATAACGTAATGTAAAATGTGCCATTTTCAGTAGCCTGAAGACGAAGATAATATTTCTCTCCGAAACATAACGATGGTGTAGTTGAATAAAATAATTGAAAGGTGATTGTCAATAAAAATATTGGACCTTAATGTGTTTGTTATATCATTAACATAAAACACGTTTGGAGAGAATGGCCGGTTTCCGGCCACTGGAGAGCGGCTAATGAAGCAGGACGGGCGGAGGAGCGACGAAATCACTCAGCGTCAAAGCCCTGGTGATGGGTTTTCGATTCCAAAGGACCTCTTGGGGAGGGGGAGGGGGAGGGGGGGGAGCGCGTCTCCGGAACGCCGCCGCGGGCCGTCACGCCCCGAGTTAACGACCGCCCGCGGGCGAGCAGGCAACTCTCGCCCGCCTGCCAAAAACGCCGCGCCTGGAGCCGCCCCGTGCCGTGCCATGCCGTGCCGTGCCGTGCCGTATCGTGCACGAGGTCCCAGCATGCATCCGAGGAACGGTGCGTACCTATGCTTCTCTTCCCCTTCTGCGCATCTTCCATTGTTTTTCGTGTAGCCAACGAGGACTGTTTTGTGTAAGAAAGTTTAGATTCAATACGTTGCCCAATGACACTTCGTTCAATCTGCGTTCATTTACACCATTCGTACAAATCAAAATATTATATAGTTAAAGCAATGAAATATCCTGAATTTTTTAAATTCTTCCCTTTTTAAAACAATTTCATTTTTTCAATTTGAACATTAAACACATACAAAAAGAATTATGTGCCCAGATAAATGTGATTACTTTTATCTTTTGAGTGATGTACGTACTATAAATCCAAGTATCCAGGTAATCTCCACTGAATGAAAGGAAGTGTTACATCTTTACTCTACGCCTCCCTTCCATGTTCTTTGCACGGCTAAAACGCCTTTTTTGTGTGTTTGGATTTAAAAGAGCCAATTCGAATCGGAGCAAAGTAAATCGAATCTACTAAATTTAATCAACTTCTTTTTTGCAGACGAGTTTCAGGTCATCAACTCTGCACTCTCTCTGGCAGTCGTTCACTGTAAACTTCACGGCCACGACGATTGCCATTAAGATTTCTTATAACAGAATAGACTAGCGGATTTTCTTCCATCGTTACAACTATACGCTTGGCAGTCATGCTTTCTTTGAAAATAATAGCGTTCCTTTCCCTAGATTAAGATGCATTCACTACTCTACATTTTTGTTGAACTGGGACACCGAGTTTAAATTTTTTCCAAACTTTACTGTTCTCTTCAGAAATGTGTGTTTTCATTTAGAAAAGTATAAAACATAAAAAGGAATAAAAAATAAATAACTTGATAACTTGGAAAATAATGATCCAGACCTCACAAACATGATATGGGATTTGCGGGGTGTGTGGCGTAGAGAGGTGTGGTGTGGCGAGGAGAGAGAGGTGTGGTGAAGGGCATGCGTGGCAAGGAGTAAAAGTGGCGAGGGTGGTGTGGCGATGGGCAGGAGTGGCAAAACGGCCAGGTGCTAATGAAGAAGTAGTTGCATTTCCTCAGATTAATAAAGGTTACATAATACTATAATACATTAATTTATGTCCATTTTGACACATCTCAGTCTCCTCTGATACCAATTGTAGCGCAAGAGGTACGAAAAGTCATTATTTTAAAAGGTAACACAACACAAATTCGACAATTCATATCTGCGTTCTCACAGCGAGAAACAGTATCACCCAACAATAAGAATTATCTGAATTTCAAACTGCCGTGTCACGACGTTGCCATTGTCATATTTCAACTTCATATCTCGCGAAAAACTTTTCAGCAAAAGAAGCGCGGGAAATTTCAATTTACAATTGTGAAGATACGCAAAATCACTCATTTGAAAAAAGTTCATAATGTTATTTTAAGAGGTAATTTTGAACAGGTTTCATTAAGCAATGAAGTCTATCAATATTGAAGTTTTATAATGTTAAATGTTCGCAAATTTCGAAAATACAGAGAGCACCGAAGTACATCCAAGGCAAGAGTGAACCCAGCGCCATTTTTATCAGTATATTTTAAATGTCCTTTGGCTCTATTCGAGGGGGGGAAAAAACATGTCATCCATTTTCGCGAAAAGTTTGAAAATGATAAGAATTCATTTCAAATTCGGGAGCCGCGAGTTCGACCAGATCGATCGGGGGATATCCATTTTGGAGAAATTCAGCTGGGCGATTCAGATGTTGCTCACGGACGGACATTTTGTTATAAAGCAATATTTTGGTATCAAGGGTCCACAAAAGGTAGATTCTGAATACACAAGTGCTAGAGGAAGAATTTCACAACATATAGTAACACATTCTATACATTTTTTCGATATCAGCACTAGTTTTCCTGTCAAGAAGCAGCAGTGTTTTTTAGCAGCATTACAATACTTTGTATATACTACCTAAAAATAAGTAGTAAGCGAGGAAGGAAAATGGATTCATGGTAGGTGGTTGGCCTAATGGGGAGGAAGCCCTATGGGGCATGGGGGGGGGGGGGGCGTGGCGTGCGCAGCGCCGCTAACAGGACCGCGCGCCGCCCGCGCAAAAACCCCTCGGCGCCGCCCGCGCTCGCACGCGCCGCGTTTTTCCACGCGCTTCTTTGAAGGACTGCAGCAAACCGCTCCTCGTACAGGCGGCAAACTACAGGGCGGCGTCGGCCGGGGCGATACTGTTACTCTAACAAGGACCGAGATGCTCTTCTGGGCGAGCAGGAAGATGGAGAGGATCCAAGATGGAAAAACAAACCCGGATTAAAATTAGTAGAGACATTGGAACACTGGATTAATATGGAAGTGTTTGAACAAATACTATGAATAGATTATGTGCTTCTCACCCTGCTGAAGCTGGGGAACTTTGCCTTTCAACGGATTTTGCAGGCTCAATAAATAAAATATATAAATAAATGTACTTCTGAGCGCGTGAACTGAAATAGTTATTCCCGAAACTGTGGTGCACTAGTTTTCCTGTCAAAAAGGAGCAGTGTTTTTCAGCAGCATTACAATACTTTCTATATACTACTTAAAAATAAGTAGTAAGCGAGGAAGGAAAATGGATTCATGGTAGGAAGCTGCCACGCCTGCCGGCGTGGTTGGCCTAATGGGGATCTATCCTAGACGGTGACAGTCGTCTGCTACAATGTGATTTCTGGCGTATATGAAGTCTGCTTGCTCGTGTTCTTCCACTATCTCCGCCAGTGTGACACCGGGTCAGTCACGACAAGCCTAAGCTCCCGACTGGTCTCTCGACTTTTTTTGTTGCATGCAAGCGTAGTAGGTGTGCATGTAAGAGGAGAGGAGCGTCAGGGATGGGGAAGGGAAAATTGCGCGCGGTCCGTAGCCCCTCCGTAAAGTTACTGCTTCGGCATTCATATAGAATTTATCGGAGTTAATTATTGACAAAATCATCTGGCGGCTAAAATAATCTCCTTCAGGCTGCGGCAGAATTCGACATGGCTAGTGTCGCAAAAACGTGACCCTCGGTATTCTAATCCTAGGACCATCCATAACTGCAATGGAAACAGTTATTTACCTGAACCAGTAAACATAGTATTAAATAAAAACTACTGTTACCAAGTAAATTTTATTAATACCATTACTTAAGAACTAATGAACACCGAGACAAATCCAATAGAGGCATAAAACTCGAGATGTTTTGTGCATCTACATCATGTAAAACACAAAGTGGGAAGATAACTATTATATATCTATTATATATTTTGCGAGACTAAACGGCTACTTGACCGCGCTGGGTTGGGAGACGTCTCTCCGGAAATGGTGGGAGATAGGGGAACCTGTGAGATAGAACGGATGATTTCCGATAGACTTGCGGATATTAAAAGGTAAGAGATCTGGGCAGCAACGGCTGAAAAACGTTCGCTGGTAGCTCAAATCCATGCGAGTCCATTATGGGGTTGCGAAAGTTACGTACATACTCTCGGAAAGGACGCAAGAGGGGGATACGCTTGGTTCAGGGTTGGGGGGTGGATGCAGCGTAGACTAAAGGACGCAAGTGGTAATGGCATCTGTGTGCTTTGCGGTGATAGGGAAGACTGGATCCACATCCTCGTAATTTGCTGTGCAACCGAATCATGGAGAAAAAAATGGTTAGGAATGGGAAATTACTACTTCCGAAACAGGAACGTAACGCTCGCCCAAAACATTTTGGGTGACAAAAGATCTAAATTTATGAAAGAATTAGGAACATTTTTTAGGAAAGGTTCGGACCATTAGGGAAACTGAATAGGGAGTGGGGAAAACAGTACTGGTTAGCTTGAGCGGAGCCTAGACTGGAGAGAAATAAATAAGTCAATAAGCTAACAATAAGTAAGTTAATCAGTAATTTTATGTTAAGTTAGTAAACAGTTACGAAATAAGGCATAAGTCGTAGTCAATTGGTAAGTAATAGGTCAATATAATAAATAAAATAAAACTGGCATAGTAATAAGCACATTAGGGGGTGAAGGGAAGGGGTGATCGAAAATGTAAGGGCAGAGGCGTTGGTGCTGACGATCTTCTGTGGCGCCGTTTGATTTCAGGTGCTGAGGAGGCCAAGCACTGGAAGGAGACGGCGGGACGCCTGCGCCAGAAAATAAATAGTTAAAATAAACGTCGGATAGGTTAGTATGTATTCGGCTTCTGACGGCAGGTTTTTCCCCCTTCAGGGGTTTTATCCTGAGCCGTACCGTATGGTCTCTTTTCCGCGGCTTTGATGAGACCATTTGGGGTGAATACGAGAATTCGAAATATTAGAATGCGAAAGGATGTAGGTATTGTAATGGCTTAAAGGCCTTCGGCCTAGCCACATAGGATCAAGTAAGCTAATTTGTTTGTAATAATTACCTATTAAATAAATAAAAATAAATATTTTGCAAGATTCTGGAAATATCCAAAGTCTTTTATTTCTTACTTTCTGGTACCCCGTCTTTCTCACCCATTATCACATCTCGCAATTTGAACAGTTTCCTTTCTTTCAGTATTCACCATACCGCATTATATGTCGCCGTAACGTTAAACATTCTTTCCAAAAATGTTCTTCCTCTCGTGTAAGGTAAGTCGTATTCAACCGCGTCGAAACGTTACGCAACGCATTCTCGCGGCCCGAATTGCATCCGCTTCGATTGAAAACGAGGCGGGCCCAATGGGCATGCCGCAACAGCAGCAGCAGCGGCAGCGGCAGTCATAAAGGAAAGCGTGCGCCGGTGAGGGGATGGCGACACAGGAAGTTCAACAAACACCGAACGCGCATCCACAATGATCCACAATGGAGGCGGCCGCGCCCCCTCTTGCTCACCGGGAAGGGTGTGGGCCTTTCCTCATTCCCCTCCCCCCCCCCCGCGGCGCAACCGCGGTTCACTGTGACCGCTAATACTGGCACTGGCTTCACACACAACTGAATGCTCTCCCACTTCATCTTGCATCAGTTGCATATCTCTTGAATTGATTTATTGGTTATCTTTCTATTCCACAACATAGTACTTAATAAGAATAGATTCAATCTTACCATGATATTTTTTTCATTTTCATTTCAGCTCATTCAAATCAACAGTCTTCATTTTTTTATTGAAAATTATAATCAACAAAACTCAAGAGGTCGGGAGGAAGCGTGGGGCCTCAGCCTCCACAGAAGTTGAAGACGAATATATACATTTGAGAAATGTTTTATTTCATGTATTCACAAATACAGTTTTTATTAATATTTTATAGTAACTAAAGGAATTAAATAATTTAATTGAATACATCTAAACCTTATTTACTGTTCATATGTTAGACGGCATCTTTTTTTTACAAACAAATTACGAGAGAAATATAGTATACATTATATTTCGGCTGTTTACAGACACTTATTTATACTCTCAGTATTACTTCACGTTTAGCATTACCACAATAACAATACCAAAAAAATTATTTCTATTATATTTATTCCTCCAATATAACGCTTTGTACAGCTACTTGTTCAACGTGTTTATGCCTTAAAATACTATTGATGAAGGAAAATCAACTTTAGTGGAGCTACATTCATCGGAGAAAACCTATTTAAAAAAATCCCCTTAAAGGTTTCGGTGTTCTTAAAATTCCCTTTGTTACCATTTTTGTAATACCCCTTCCCATGGTTGAAAATACAACAATCTCTGCCTTCCCTTCAGCTTCGAGAAGTTCAGTATCTTAGAGCATCGTCCACAGCAGAAGACTGCTGCTGGTCGAGTCCCGCGTTAAGTCCGGTAGTCTTCACACTAATTTTGCAGCATGATTAACCGACCACAGCGTCAACGAATCTCATCTAAAGATTTATCCCATTCATTCTCTACTATCATTGATCTCTAATAATCATCAATATTCATCAAACCATTAATGCAGTCACCCGCCCAGGAATGGAAGTATGTATATGTTAAGGCTTCCCCTCACTCAAAAATTAGTACGCCACTCATCCTCCTCCTGTTTCTATAGTCTGGTAAATGTTCGATCCAGTTTTTGCTGAAAACTGCGTGGCGCGACAGCAGGACCGAGGGCAATGACCATGAAGTCAGCGGGGAAGAGACGGCGATGGAGTCATCCAATGGAACGCAATCCACTTAGGCGCAATGGAGCGGCGCAATGCGGGCGACGCCCCTTCTCACGCACCGCCCACGCACCGCCCGCCCCCCCCCCCCTGCGCAGTTTCCCCTACGCTCACACCCACTTAGGTGGATCAGGGCATCCATTGAAGTCACTTCTATGCCCCTGGCCGGGAGGCCGAGGGTTGGAGTCCCGTCGGTGATGGTTGGATTTTCGGCACTAGCTAGAGGGCTAGATCAAATTCAGCCGCTGTCTGGAGGAGAATTCTAGCTGCCTGCTGCTTTGATCGATAGTTTCGCTTGGTTTCTCCGATCACATCGCACGAATGCCGGAGCAATACTCTAAGAAACCGACCGCGCGCTCTTTCTTTCCTCTTACTTGTCGTATCATTTCCCCTTTATTTACACACACACACACACACACACTTTCATGCACTACACTACCCGACATACTGGGAGCTTAGAGGGTGTCACGGCTGTGGCGGTGCCCCGCTCGTAGCAGATACCTGGTTGGCGAAACCCAGCTAGTTGACGTGCAGGTTGGCACCGGATGTCGTAATCCGAGATGATCATCGCAATTTCCAGCAATAAAAGATACACTATACTTCTGGGACTAATGATCTTAGCAGTTGACGTGATCGAAATCACCAATTTCTACGCTCACGTCGCTAGCTCCGTTTATGCACCGCTGCCAGCGGTCTTCCCAGGCGGCAGCAAACAGTAGGAACCGATCGTCATCCTTTTGAAGCCGGGCGACTGTAGGCGTCCGGTAAGCTCACCTGCGTCTGCGATCCGCAAACTTCACATGACTCAGGGCATGTTAAGCATACTAGGGATGTGCTTAGGGTCTCCGCTGAAGAGGGGCCTCAAATAATTTTTTTTTTAATTTCAAAGGTTATAATTTATTTTAATGTAAATTTTGAGTGTACATGCGTAATACTTCAAATAATCTAGGAAACCCATTGTCTAATCATGCTTCATAAAATAAATATCTAGTATCGAGTATGTGATGAAAACACAATTGTAGGATTTCTGTGAGCACGTCCGTTTTGGGGACTTCTAATTGTACTTTCTCAATATACTAACTCCATCTTAATTTCACTCTCACAAATATCACCCTTCAAGTTCATTATTTCTTATCGTAAGTGAAGTGTATGTAAATAGTGCTAAATTGGTTGGCGGTGAACAAATACTTCGTCGATTATTCGCCATTCAAACTGACGCCAATTAAAACATATCAGAGAATTTGTGTCAACACTGCGTCGCACTGCCAAAGCAATTAATTTCGATTATTTCGCAGAAATTATGTTATTTTCTATACATTTTAGACAAAATGAGAAAAAAGCTAAATATGATATATAAATATTTGCAATTTGTAGAAGAGCAGTTATATTTACAATTTGCCATCAAATGAATCAGTGATCTCTGACTGGAACCGAACCATTAATTTTAACAACGAAGCATGAAGTCTGAATGATCTGCGATAGTAGCCTCCTTAGACCCTACCTCGGACCATTTGCCAGGGTGGACAACTTCCTACATTCAGAACAGATGTAAACACTACAATTTTATTAAAATAATATATTTCGTCTGCTTGTCTGCACTTCTGATTCTGAAGGTTCTTACATTCATATTTTGGATATTTCTTTGTGTAGCGGGAGCTGCAAATATCTACGAAGTAAAGCCTCTTTATTAACTCTATCGGATTCAGGAATTTGGACAAATCAGGTACTCTCTACCCGTCTAATCATCTGACCGTATTCCGAGTGAACAATACCGACCATCCGACTGTTGGGAGCATAAGAATATCAAATTTCAGCAGCGGAGACAAATAATCTGGGTGTACGGAAGGTTCGTGGAAAAGTGCTTTACCGATACATTCAGCCAACATAGCCCCGCTTAAAATTCCGATGCCAAGAAATGTGTTAATCCCGGATCCCGGGTGGGGGAAGGAGGGCTCATGAAGTGGCTAAGCCCCATTAGTTCTTATAATTTTACTCAATTTACCCAAACAAATCGCCATATGTTGAACACTTCACATCGAAAGTAGTATTCACAACAACCCATGGGCGTGCCGATCTCTCTCTGAATCGTGATCTTATTGACATAGAAACATACACAATTGGCATATCAGCATCCTATATTCGCCTAACGTTCTATTGTGTTAAAATAACATTTGAAGAATAGAACATTTGAAGAATAGAACATTTGAAGAATGTTCTTCTACAAATTATAAATGTAAAAATATCTATTTAAAATCGAAAATAAATTCTCCGATTTTTTCTATATTTTTACCAAAATCTCTTTTGTATAGTAATTTGACCAATCTAAACTCTTCCTAACAGTCTTTTCACTTTCCTCAATGTATTATTGGTATATTTCTTAAGAATGAATATAAAAATTAAACCTGTCAACTATTCTTAAACGAGGTGAACACGCACTTCATTGTCCATGGCGTTTTTTGGCGTTTCGATGGTGCTCATTACTGGCGTTTCACTTACCGTTCACTTTCATGGCGCATCTCCTCCCCTTGGGTTGTGTTTGAGTGCCTTGCATAAAAGACGAGTTTTTGCTCCTAAAGGCAATGCAGCTAAAGATTGTTGAAGAAAGAATAGAGATATTTTCAGAAGGAATGCAAATTACTTCATCACATTTATTCTTAATTCTGAAACAGGACACTAGAACACTTGCGTCAAAGGTTACTATTTGAATGGAAAAATTAACGAAGAACATTTTTCATGAACATTCTGTGATGCACGAATAGGGACCACTCAGTTGTAAAGAAAATAGCATCTAAATGCAGCTATGTTAAGTACTACATTAATTACAGATTAACCAGTTTATACATAATTATTAGATTAACTCTTGTAGCGGTGGACATTATCATTTATATTTTCTGTTATTTCTATCTGTAAATGTGTTTTGTATCATTACACAGAAGTGTTAACGGTGTTTAAAAATTGAAATCACCGAAGAAAAAAATACAGCTATAATTAGATTTATTAATAATTCTGCAATTAGTGTGAGAACTTGGTGGCAGAATACACTAACTTACATTACAGAACTTAACAACTTTACAGAATCTACAAAATTTACAAATTCACGTGAACATTTCACCGTGCAATCTTTCATAGAACTCCATTTTACCACACTTCACATAATAATAATAAATAATAATAAATAATAATAATAAATAATAATAAATAATAATAAAATAATAATAATAAATAATAATAATAAAATAATAATGATAATAATAATGATACTTTCATGATAATCGGCTAAAATTTCACCTTTAATTGATCAAGGAAAATTGTCGCCGTACAGAGACTATTCAATTTCTCGGGAACCCTTCTACAATAGGCAGCTCCTGTACAGACAAGAAGAACTCAAACACGGTTGCGTGTCAGAGAATATCAGAGAACACTGGTAGTTCTACATCTGTTCAACCGCCGTGTCGAAGTCATGACACGAGTTTTCACCACACTGTTATTCTGCAGTTAAAATAATTATTACCTAAAGTTTGCCGAGAATGAATTCATTGCATTTTGTTGCATCTAATGCTAACTCAACATCTGAAATTGTCTCTTTCAATTGATAAGAATTCGCGCTCATCTACGGCAGAGCCTTCGAGTTATCCTCATGCTGGGTTCCGCAAAGCGGGCAATGACTTGCGATGCCATCTGCCTAGCGTCGACGGGACCCAGAAGAAGCAGGGTGGTGGCGGTGGCGAAGGCGGTGGCGAAGGCGGTGGCGAAGGCGGTGGCGAAGGCGGTGGCGAAGGCGGTGGCGAAGGCGGTGGCGAAGGCGGTGGCGAAGGCGGTGGCGAAGGCGGTGGCGAAGGCGGTGGCGAAGGCGGTGGCGAAGGCGGTGGCGAAGGCGGTGGCGAAGGCGGTGGCGAAGGCGGTGGCGAAGGCGGTGGCGAAGGCGGTGGCGAAGGCGGTGGCGAAGGCAGTGGCGAAGGCAGTGGCGAGGGCAGTGGCGAGGGCGAAGGCGGTGGCGAGGGCGAAGGCGGTGGCGAGGGCGAAGGCGGTGGCGAGGGCGAAGGCGAGGGCGAAGGCGGTGGCGAGGGCGAAGGCGGTGGCGAGGGCGAAGGCGGTGGCGAGGGCGAAGGCGGTGGCGAGGGCGAAGGCGGTGGCGAAGGCGGCGGCGATGGCGGTGGCGAGGGCGAAGGCGGTGGCGAGGGCGGTGGCGAGGGCGGTGGCGAGGGCGGTGGCGAGGGCGGTGGCGAGGGCGGTGGCGAGGGCGGTGGCGAGGGTGGTGGCGAGGGTGGTGGCGGTGTCAGCGGCGGTGGAAGGGAAAGTTTAAGGGGAGGGGAATGTGGAAGGAGAAGATTAAGGGGAAGGGAAAGGGGATGGGGAAGTTTAAGGTCAATGGGAAGGGGAGGGGGAGGGGGAGCGGGAGGGTGATGGGGAGGGGGAGGGTGATGGGGAGGGGATGGGGAGGGGAGGGGGATGGGGATGGGATGGGGAGGGGGAAGGGGATGGGGAGGGGAAGGGGAGGGGGAGGGGATGGGGAGGGGGATGGGGGATGGGGAGGGGGAGGGGGAGGGGAAGATATGGGCGGAGGCGCGGGCGACAGAGCTCCACACCGCTTCCGGGAGCCGTTGGTGCTCAGCACCCGGCAAAATGCGCCACGCCCCCCGCTTCCAGGCTAACCACACACGCGTCCCGTGTCAGCTTCTGGCACCCTCTTCATCTTCGCAGGACACCGCCCACGCCGTGTTAAAAGTATTGCGGCCCCGCCAGACAAATAGAATTTTCTTGCTTCGTCATAAGCATAATCGTGACCGAAATAAAAAATATTAAGCCACCATGACCACCGGGAAATGGATGCCTGTAGAAATAACGGGGGCGTACAAAAATAATCCTGATCGCTTTAAATGTCGCTGATCTCTGCGTGCCTTCTTATCACACGGCACCGCCACTGTACTCTTGTCGTGAGAGTATAACAATGTATTTAATATTTAATGAGGTGTGTTAATGTATTTTCCACTAAAAGAATGATAGGACCACGAATTTTATGCCTTAATTTGAACCAATTCTTTATTACTCATTTGAAGGGGAATCTGAATGTTAGTTCTGGAGACGTTAAATTTAATCTATAGTATGTTACTTTCATTTATTATTAGTTATTAGTTTTCAAACCATTTCAAAATGTTCGATATGGGTATTGGCACTGTTAATTTGTTTCTAATTTAAATTTTTTTAGTGTCGCCGGCGGAGACAACTGTTTTTTTATTGGTGAGAGAGGTGAACACATTATATACAATAACAAAGAAAATAACACGCTGGGCTTCATACTAAATTGAGTTGTAACAGAGAGTAAAGCAATTCCTAAGATATTTTGTATTTCTTACATCACTTTCGTGTCTAAGGTATGAAAATGGCCTCTCCAAATCAATTTCAGAGACTAGAATTCCTTACACATATACTTGGAACGAAGTATTTTGTGATTATTTGGACTAAATGGTTTCGTCAAATCAATGAAAATATAGAATTAATATTATCAGTGAGCACGAAATCAACTTTCGTGCTCAATGACAAAACTACATTTTTGAGAAATGTAAAAACGACTAATTTCCAAAGTGCATGATTTTGTAAAACCTTGTAGTGAATTTATAATAATACGCAACCTCGGCGTTACATCTTTCAATCGAACACTTGCCACCTGCCCATCCCCCTTTTTCTTGAATTTTCCCCAAATACTCCCTTTCATCGGCTCTTCGCCCCCGCGCTTCCTTGGTGGCGGTCGTCGCCGCCCGGGAGACTGCATGGTCGCGCGGGCGGGCGGGCGGGCGGGCGCGCCGAGCGTGAGAGGAGAGCAAGTTGCTGCCGGATCCTCCATCTGATGCAGCGGGCGGTTTAAGGCTTCGTTAGTGCTGTTAAGGTGCAGGCGCGACGTCACGAGATCAGGTTGGCGATGTTAATGAGTCAGGTTATTACTCGTGATTTATCGTTCTTGATGCAAGCACTTCCACAATATTTTCTCTAGTCTGTCAGGCGACACCAAATACGCAGCCCTATTCGTCATGTCACAAAGGCAACGGCAACCCAGAGGGGCTCATGGCGTAACTGTTAGCGCACTCGCCTTGAAGCGCGAGTTCGATCCACCGGAGACTATTCTACCTGTTCGTGTAAAAGTAAGTATAGTGTTTCATGAAAAGCCAATTTCACGAAGTTAGTTTAATATTTTTAAAATTAAAAAAATGCTATAAAGAAGATAACAGTACAATGAGTCCCTACGTTCTGAATTGTTTGTTGAAAATCCCATCTCAATATTATGAGACGTTGAAGGGACCCTCTGTTCTAATTCTTTAGCAGACATAATATAAAATCACCATCAACTTCATGGGATTATTGTGGAGAACCTTTCCGGAGCAGCCAATGTGTAACCCATTACTTTCTATTAGAGGGAGTTCGCTAAGCGAGTATAGGATCATTCAATACCATAGATCTCAATGTTTTACGTAACAATTTATGACATACAGCCTCGAAATCTTGCCACATGTATTAAAGAGACATTAGCTGTTAACATTATTAGACCGATAAACAGCCACCAACAAAGTTTCATTTGTGTTATTGATCGTGTCTCATTCATTACTATCTTCTTATCAAAACAAATCATATAAAGAAGAAACACTATTTCTTGTAATAAGTGTACTCTTCAGCCATGTTTACCTATAACTCATTTATTTCGGTTGTTCTTAACAGACGGCAACTTAAATTTTTAAGAGTTGTTTCTCGTTCCTGTGTTTGGTTGCGATACGACGGTTTAGCAGTACAATGTTACGAAAACGGTATAAATACAATGTATCCATAAAATTGTTTAGGTTATAATGATAAAATTAGTTGACATAATACTGCATTTGACAAAAGAGACTGACGATCTCATCGTGGATCATTAATCTAAATATAACTAGAGTTACGTTAGGAATTTTACGACCAACCCTTTTTGATACCAAGTAGTTGGCGATCCCCCTTTATGGACCGCAGGACCGAACGTACTGGGTTCGCTTCGGCGCTTACGCTGTTTAAATCAATCTACCTCACAATAAGCGAATTTAATTTAAATTGAATAGTATGTACTTGAGACTGCATTTTGTTTTAGTATTTTCACCTTTAGGAAGAAATTTCGGTATATACGCTTATTATTATACCATGTAGAATGGGTTCTACTAATTTTTGTCGCAACAATGTTTTCTCACAGTGACGTAATAAAATGAAAACATGACGAAAACGGTAAATTGGTGATTGAACGAGACATATTGAATTCTTTCATTTCATTGATATCATGCATAGAATTAACTCTACGTGTTCTCCTTCCATCGTAGAGGACTCGAGGGACGGTGGGGGCCGAGGGACAACGGCGGTGTCGCGCGCTGGCAGAAGGTAGCGGCGCGGACGGCGGCGGCGGCGGCGGCGGCGGCGGCGGTTAACTGTTTACGGCGGCGGTTTTGTGCACATTACTCGCTCTTTTTATGTCGCCCGCTCCGCGAGCCCCGCCCACCCCTCGGCCCCGCCCCCGCCTTCGCCCCTACCCCTCTATCATCTGTACCTTCTTATGTCCAGGCACGACTTCTGCGGCTGGCTTGCTCGACATGGAAGTTGTCCACATGTTTTCACAGAGAGTCTAGCACGAGTTTGATAGTCTTGGTTTTATAGTCTGTTAAGGAGCTAAGACAAAAAGAAATGTAAGATCAGGCTAGAACGAAGTGAAAATGGACAACAATCGGAGTATAGAAGAGAGCAGGGAATTCTGTGACATGCATCAAGGAAGTATATCTAAAACATCATTTTTTCGTACCACTGAAAGTTTAAATAATTTAATTTGTTCTCAAATAGCAAAACGTTTTTTCAGATAAAAATTCCACGCACCTGTATTTTATCATAAAATGAATATGTGCAGTAAAGGTAGTAACAAAATGCGAAGTGCTTTAAATATTAACGATACATAAACGGCGGTTCATACACTATGAAGTCGATGAAGGAAATTGAGAATAAAACCACAGCATGTTTCTCGTTCACAGAATCTCCATTCCCTAAACAGTTCACTTATTGACCCATCTAACTTGTTGTTCAATAATGTAGTTGGCCGTGAAATCAGGATAAATTGAACAAGTATAAATTACATCAAATGCAATGTAAATATATTATAACCAACTCATTTCGACACCAAGAGATTCGTGATGAACTAGTTTTGGAGCCGACGACCCAAAGTGCTGCGCTCGCGAGGCCAGGCAGACCTTTGCTTTTACTTGGACGCTGCTGCTGTTTTATAAATATCCTACTTTCATATTTAAATTGTTTCATTTAAAGCGAATAGCACTTGGGCCTGCATTATATTTTTGTATTTTTTTAATTAGGTAAAAAGTTCGTGATACACGCTATTACGCTATGTGGAATGCTTCACTTCGATTAATTGTTGCTTTCTACATGTCTATAACTTTTTTTTCTTCGTCATTATCATTTTACGAATCTGGATCCAATTAAATCAATTTTGTCACTACTGGATCAAATTCCCCTTATTGTCTTAACGCACATAAAAAATAAAGACGTACTCACAAATTCACTTTACCTTTACAAAAAAAACGCCACAAAACCCGCGAAAAGCGCAATAAAAAAATTATCGGAGTTATCTTTGTGACAAACGTAAACTGAAATCACTTCTTTAAGCCTACTGTGAGAGTGAAAAAAACCTAGTTACCAATAGAAACAATTTAATAGGCACTCGTTTTATTTGAAAAGGCGCCTTCTGGTGCCTATTACTTCACATGAACGAATCACCTAGTTAATGGCAATGAATAGGAGTTAAATTGATATCCCTGATACAGCTGAAATGATTGGAGAGAAGAAAGCAGAACCATCGGGGGAAAAACTTCCATGGTAGTAGCTAAAAATGTGTGGTAAATCATAATTGGTAAGGTGAAATTAACTAAGTGTTGTATGTGAAAATGCTAGTATAGCAATGAAAATGATGTTATAACAATGAATGAATGGAGATTGATTTATTTTCTTATTGGAAATGTATTCACTTTTAAGCTCATTAGAAATGTAAGCAGTTCTTTTTTTTTAACTTTTGAAGTGATTTGTTTTTTGCGTGTGGCAGTATTACTTATTATTGTGTCTCAATACAATGCACTGAAGTCATACGTTTTAGTAAATTCTTAGTAAATTGTTTGCAGCAAAGAATATCGTGAACGAGGTACTTTGAACTTGTCTATTGGATTTTTTCTGCACAAGTTCTGGTTTAATATTTCCGTTTGTGCCCATTAACAATTTTTTTAGCAGAATTCTTAGAACAGAAGCATGCCAGTGACAGTAAAACAAATTATTTTCGGATCACTTTTACGTTGAACCAGAAGAGGGTTAAACACAAAATTACACATATTTAAACACAAAAACACCACATTAACACGAACACAAGGTGGTTCTGTTCTTTTCTCCAAATGTGTTTAAATCAATGCCACTTGGGTGTAAGTAGTACTACTGAAGTAAAAATGTTCCCGAAACTCCTTGGCTGAATGTTTTATAATGAAATATAATACGAACAATTGTGGTTGAAACATCATTATTCCTGTCAAAACTTAAAAATTCATGCAAAATAGGAAATTAAGTGCTGCTCGTAGAAGCTGTAGCGGTTCTTGCATGTTTCTTAAGAGGAGCAAAGACGTATAATGCGTATAATGCAATCTAGATTACATGTACCTACTTGCAATGAGAAAAGTAAAGATAGATCTATCTTCCCGTCCCCGTACGGGGGAAAGTAGTCAAAAACATAAAAGAACAACCCACCAGAATCCCACCGTTCGAAGAGACCTCGCAAGGGGTCAGGCGAACATAATTAAAAATCTCAGGAGACGTTGTAGTTCACTTTGCAGTCAGTTCACTTTGTAGACGTTGTAGTTCACTTTTGCAGTCAGTTCACTTTGCAAGATTACACTGGCAGCCCATGTCAGACTCTCGCCTGCCGGAGAATGACTTGACTCAACATCCGACGTGATCATCTGGTTCAGAAAGAAGCCAATAGATGTCAGTGCAAGAGAGAAGATTTTTCCCCTGATGCCATGTAGCTCCATTAAACATCGCATCCTCTTCTCGCAGTAAGACACAGAGATACGGGCGATTAACAGACGAGAGGAGGAAAGACTGAGTTTTCCTCCTCAGTGCTACTCGGTGCGACTTCGATCATTTTCGTGTAGCTTACAAAGCGGACGTAGTTTACTCGAACTCAAACAAAATAAATTTTCTCAAAGATATTAACTCAAAATTGTACATTTTCTCAAATCTCAGAGAAAATATATTATTTGCTAATTACATCCAGAATAAGAAAATATATAAGGTCGTTTCTCCCGTCCTTAACATGAGAAGCCTCCCATAGTTAGCAGAAAGTTAAAAGATGCAATGGAAGAAGATCCTGTCAGTCCAATGTTCGAAGCAGTAATGCGTTAAAAATCGTCGTGCCTTATTTTCGGTGTGGAAATTTCCAGTATTAAAGGAACAATTTGTCAATTTCTTCTAGTTTCATCCTCAAGGTTTCATAATGTAGTGCATAAATAGATGTTTTAAATATAGATTTTCAAAAGTATTAATTTTTCATTAAAAATAATTGCCAATGAATCGTTAATTTGGAAGGCTGTTTTAATAATATTATTTTTAGTTTGTAATATTCTCTCATTTAAATTTGTCAACAAGATTATGTAATTTGAAGGACAAAGATAGCTTCAATACTATCCAAGAAAATGATTCTCAAAGTATCCTCACTGTAACATAGAAGAGTTACACATCTCCGATGTGCCCTTAAACATAAATGGAGTTGTAGGTATGTTCCCAGCACATCACTCAACGATTAATAAATTTGCAACGCATAGGTTTTATTGAAAAGAATAAATATTCTTAACGCATACCGACTCGCATCAAATGCTTTACAATTTGGGCATAAATAAACAAAATATTGGAACCCTCACAATAAAATAAAAAAATAAAAAACACGAACTATTTGTAACGCGTAGAAGGAACCTCTTGACATGTAATGAGAACACGGTGTTTTATAGCGCCCGTCGCCAGTTGCGGTGCAGTTCATTATTACGCGTCTCAAGGAGGCCCTGGGAACTGTGACTAACGCAGCCGTGGGGGGAGGGGGCGGCGCAGGTGGGGGATTGGGGAGGCGCCGGGCGCAGATCCGGCGGAAGCGCGCTCGGAGGCGGGGGCAGTTCGACGTGGCGGCGGCGGCGGCGGGTGTGGGCGGCGGCGGCGGGTGTGGGCGGCGGCGGCGGGGTCTCGAGGAAATGGCATCTGCTGCGTCCAAGGGGCACTTCCGAGGCGGCGCTGGAGGGCGCCAAAAGAACAGGGGCTGTTATTTGTGGAGGAGTGCGTGTTATTGCATCCTTGGCAGGCTCATCGACAGATTCAATTGCGATAGTGAACATCCGATTAACGGCGGTCTTTCAGAGGTTAAGGAAGATTTTGCTGGTGCTTGGATAGCATTCACAGAAAGGGCTATTCGCAAAGACGTTTGGGGAAGAAAGAAGCTATTAGGTTTCAGCAACAGACAACAATAGATGAAGAAAGATATGTTGAGAGCTTTGGAATGATGAACCGCCTCAATAATGAAGTGGCGAAGTAGTGAAAAGTAGTTGAAAGAGTCAGGGGCTGCAATCAGTGACGACAAGATAGACAGCGGGCACAAGATGATATGCAACGGAGAAGGGTGCAAGGCAACAAAGTTTCGGAATTAAGGGGCGGTCAGATGATATGTGGCTTCCCCCCCCCCCGGGCGACGCGGGGCCCTTGAAGCAGCCAAGGCCGTCGTGAGCATCGAAGCGGAGCGCCGCGCCACAGGTGGAGAGGGGGTGGGGAGGACGAGGGGGAGGGGCAATCGACGCAGGAACCAAGCTCATCACCGCAATCGGCGCCCGCCCTTCCCTACGTCACAGGAGGCGGTGGAGAGGAACAGAGTCCCTGCCTGCTCTCTGCGGCACACCTCTATCCAAAATCCGTTTGTCAGGTCATTAATACTATACAGTCTCTCCTTTCACCACTCGTTTCACTCCCTCTACCTCTTCTCTCTCTATTCTGGCGTGTTTGGGAGTTTCATTACCTACAGTGCCGGTCGAGTTCACAATCAAAGAGGTCAAGGAAAATGTGCTGGTCACTATCAGATTAAATAAATAAGGTTATAGGAGTAAGCTAAAAACCTAATATTGTTGTGTTGTTTACTACATCTCGTTAATAAATGAAAGTCTGAGCCTGAGCCTGAGCCTGAGCCTGAGCCAGGAAAATATAATTATAGATATATTTAATCGTTTTGGTTTAGAATTATGAATTAGTTTTCACTCTTATTGTTTTATTCTTTTATTTAACTGCTGTTTTGTCTTAAATCATCTGAATAATTTTATTTTCTTCTTAATCGCTTCTATCCTTTTCTTCGATTTTCACAATTTGAAGTTGCATCATTTCCTATCTGCAGTTTTCGCCCCCAATTCAGTTTGAAATCAAAGGTACGTCTCTATTACTAGTTTTTCTTTACTGATTCTGATGGGGCTGTTATCATTTAAAAAGGAGAAGAATATTGACCTTCGGGCTCAGACATACTTTCTTTAATCTTGTGGTATACTATCATCAATTTTTCTGGAAAATTACTGCCCATTTTCAGGAAGTTGACTCATCGAATATAGCGATGACATGTCGGTAATTGTTTACACTCTCTAGAACATTTTTTTTATGTGAACTTCAACTTTTATATCTAAATATGAAGCATACTGTTCGTCATAATATAGTTAAGCTACATAGATTTAACCTGAAAAAAATAGAAAAAGACCTAATGGATGAAGAATTTATTTTGAAAGTTCATGTCAAATACCTGATAATTTATTTAAAATAAATAACCATTTGAAAGTTTGTTGTTTAATTGACATTTCTATTAGGTATTCGAAAATATTTACCTCGAACAATCGTTCGGCAACTGGAAATAGACTGTGGCTACGATATGAATTATATATAATTGGTTTGAAAACGTTTAAAACTGGATGTAATGGGAACCTTCACGAAGGTTAATACAATTCCGTGAGTTTAAAATGGCGCCAAAATCACGTCGAATAATGTCGACTGGAGAGCTGACGGACGCTGATGGAACTACAACAGTGCGGCTACGTAGTTCCCCGAGACGGCCGCAGGTAGCGCCAGCCGCTTCAGCAGCTGGCGCGGAACGTCTCGGGCCTTCAAATGTTTGATTCCGACAGATTCGGATTGAGGTTCGAACACGGGAGATCTTCGTATTTGTCAGTGTAAGTATAATTTAATTGCATACCAGAAAAGAAGTACCAACATGTTTAATCATAGAAATAAACAATTTATGCAAAGATAATACACTAATCTGTTTAAATGTGAAAAATTGATTTTAGCAATCAAAAACAAATAGTGGTGTTACAAAAGCACATAAAGACTTTTTTGAGAACATTTCGAAAATGTTCTGTGGGTTTCGTGAAATGTACCCTCAAAAATTATGATAAATTCGCAAGACCTTGAGCTCGTCCAGTTTAATCATCGGGGAAAATCAATTGTGGAAATTCGGGGTCAGTTAAGAAGAAAATATTGTTCCCAGACAGACATATGGAGAGACAAAAGGTCTTTAGACTTCAGGCACGTAATCCGAGTTAGTAGAAATAAAATTGATATTTTTTGCTGATTGACATCAGAGACTGGTTAAACGTTCATTCTTTCATTTAATGGGATATTCAGTTCATAAGTGAAATATAGGAGTTGTTTTTAGGAAGATATATTTATATTAATGTAAGAGGGCTTGTTAATTATGTCAGCCGAAGAAAGGGTAATCAAACTGTATTTTACTGCAAAGGCGTCAATTCTTGAGGAAGCCTAAAAAAAAATTTATTACAACATCGCTCTCCATCGCTTATGTTGAACTATTTACAGGGTTGCCCAATGACTTGGAGAGTCTTTCCCCCAAATACACACGAGTAGACAGATATTTATCAAATTGTCAATATAAAAAAGGGGGATAATCAGAGGTTGAACATATTTTTGGAAATACGGGTTCTCCTTTCAGAAATTTCAGGTGGCCTTGTCCCCTGGCCTCCCTATGTGCGTATACCTATCGATTTAGATTTTGATTCTCATTTTCGGTTATCAATTGACTGAAGTCTTTCATTATATTTTACCACTAGTTCGGCTGTAACATTTCCTACTTTAAAGTTCTGGATTAACGTTTTCATGACTTCGAACTCAAATTCTGTTTTCCAGGTCTGATAATTCTTTTTCAACAACCTTAGTTCTACGAGTGGAACTAGTAGTGCTACAAAATGGCACACAATGAACTTTCTCTTGAGAGTTAGCTTCCCTTTCTTTTAAGCCACGGCTAACTTTTGGGTTTGGCTCACTCCGTTCCCAGCTGCCGACTATCGGCTACTAAAATTCACAATTAGTTTACAATTGAGGCATTCGGGTGAAGGAGATGACTTCTGACATTTTGAAAAAGTAAAATTAATTTATTACAACCTTCTTATAAATGAGATACAAAGACTCTCTTTATATCATATTAGCTTTAGAGTTCGGAAAAATTGACAATAAAAGGATATTCTTATTTTATACGCAGCACATTTCGGTTAGCGAATAAGTACTTTCCTAGGTAACGTGAAAAAAGTTATCATTTCCGCCCGAACTCTTCAATTGTAATTAGGTAAATGAAAAAATATTTAAGTGTTTAGGTGGAAGAGCAGGCCTCACTGCCTGAGCCTCGCCAGAAATAAAGATTATTATTATTATTATTATTATTATTATTATTATTATTATTATTATTTTAATATTATATTATTATTATCATTGCCATTATCATCATCATTATTATTAAATGACCATCCACTGTTTCCCGAGGTAACTTTCTCCTCGCTAGGGACATATCCGGTTAAGGGCACCCTCCCGGAGGGCGAGGAGGTGCACAGGGGCAATTGGTTGAGGGGCAGGGGGACGCGCGTCGCTCGCAGCCGCGGTCGCCGCGCTCTCTCTGGGCGTCGCGACGCCGGCGCAGCGCCGCCCACGCCGCCATGTGGCGCCGTCTGGTGAGCTGAAGTGGCACTCGGACGACGACTAACTTCAGCAGTTGACGCGCGTGGGAATGTTGCAGTTATTCACAGCCTCCAGCATCACGAGATTTTTTCATTAATGATGCGTCCGAATAGTACGAAACCTGATGTGCGAAATGCATTTAGTAATCGCCTTTGCAGTGAAGTTCAATCACATTATAGATCTCTCTTTATCTCATACGATTAATAAGTGCTATGAAATTGATGTACATGTATATCCCGTGCCAAATGGACTTCTTACGTGACTATTTCACAATTGTACTGAGCGACCAATGGTATGAAGGTATGGTATTGATTCAAATGTCAATTATCCCCAGCTGTCTATCGGCAAGGAAGTATAAAATGCTCCTCCACTACACTGTAATTACTGTTTATCTTTCATTACTCAATTTTTTATTCTATTAATGTGAACATTATATTGTTCTGTGAAATCAAACGAGTACTATTAACATCAAAGGGCATTGTCACATCCCTATGAAACTTATCATGCGAAAAAAGAGAAAATACGCAATTCAATGCCGCAAAATGATGAAATCCTCAAAACCATCATGTTATATTTTAAATTAATAGATGTGAAATATGTTAAACTGGCAGGGCTAATAGAAATCTTCTCCACGGAAGAATGGACGACAAATTTACCAAGATAAGTGAGAATGAACATACCCAAAGGTCCAAGGTGAAGTCTTCAGGATTAGAAAGTTGATGTGCTAGTGGCGTTCTCAAATACATCCATTATTATATACAGCTAGTAGTAGTTCTACAGCAGCATATAAAAAACGAAAATTTATAGAGTTCAACGAAAATCATACAATCGCCATTTTACAAGCGTATTTCACACTACCCGAGAGAAAAAAAATCAAAGAAAAAATGGAACCGTTGAAAATGTCTTTGAAAATGCATGTAAAGTACCCCAAAAACAAAATTTCAAATTCAAAGGGTCGCGATATCAGCCAATTATGTCAAGAAATATAAATTTAAGTGGAAATTGTGGTATGTATAAAAAAATATGGCGAGTCAAACACAATATGTTGAAGATATCTGGTGGGCGGGTGGGGAACCACGTACTGCGAGCAGAGCGAAGAAATTTTAATTACATTCAGTTGGTATGAACAGTCAGTGAGAGCGGTACGTGTTGTGTACAGTCTTGTAATTTTCGATGTCACACTACTACACAAACACTAAAGTGTTAATCTGACAAAGTGTTTTCTATTACCTTGTCACTGCCCTCCACTCCAGATATTCCTTTGAAACTTCTGCGTAAGCCGCTAGTATTGTTCACATATGGACGGACAGACGTGCTGTAAATAAATTTGTCGGAATCAAGGACCCACACGTGAGATTCTGACTATCCAACGTGTTAGAGGAAGTCTTTACTATGTATAAGATCAAGAGTAATCAAGTTTTTTAATAACGGAGACTAACAAAACGACATTTTCTGTCAAAAAATCGCTGTTGTTTGCTGCTGCATTACAATACTTTCTCGATGTTACGCAATTAGTAAGGGAGAAAGCAAAAAGTATCAAGTATACGCGGGAAATTTTGTCTGCTTGAAATTTCTAGATACTAATTTTCTTCCTTCCCCCCTCCCCCTCCTTTTTTCTTCTAGGACTTTTACATAGCCGACAGCCAATTACCCTTTATGTCCCCCGATGGACTCATATTTGACCAAACACTAGACACCAGCACAGTTGCAGACTCCTCTGATCTGAGCAAATCGCGAGCCCCTCCGCGACAAGACATACATGAGAGGCAAGGGTCAAACAACCATGCCCAAGATGGGCTCGAACCCGCGTCCCTTGGGATCGAGGCGCTGAGTCGGTACACGTTCTTAGCCACCTCGGCCACCTAGGTCGGCTTCATCTATTTTCTGTACCGAAAAATGATGGAAAAATGCCCGTGTAAAACGGGCTTTATCCGCGACCACCAGCGCTGCAATTCGACCTTCGGCCGACGGCCCTCGAACAGCGCGCAGCTCGCTCCACTACCAGACGGTCGCGCAACTACCGCAGCGAAAGCGTGGCTTTCCGATTCTATTTTAGTTTTTTCTAAATGTGCAATTCGTTAAATCGTACTTCATGTTGTCCTGAGTTTCCTACTAGCGTTGCAGAAGAAACTTAAGTTTTAATATATTTCGTACTGTTCTGTTCAAGTTGTAGTGTAAAGTTTTTACGTGCTTTTGTCGTAGCGTCCTACCTGGTTCTGAAGGTGCATCAGGTAACATATCAACCAGTCGTCTCTTAGTTTGCTGGTGTGATTCCTAGCCGAAACATGGATTTCTCGGATACGAAACTCAATTGCACGGTTATTGTATACAGCAAGTAAAAGAGCCTCGAATATCATTAGCTTTTTGTGTAACATAAAATGGATGAAACACAAAATGAAGAAGAAACTTATTAATCGTAATCATTCAAGCGAGGAAAATTTTATTTTATAATACAGGACCTTATTATATAAAAATGAAAAGAACACGAAACTATTATTTAAAAAGCATTCTCTGAAGGGGTGATACGAGTATTGACTTTGGGGGATAAGAGCAACCCCTAATCCATCTAGGATTACGAATGCGGAGCAATGGCGTGATGAGGCGGGGAAAGGATGAGGCAGGGTAGGGAGGAGTCGGAGTAGAGATGGAACAATGAGAGAGATGGATGGGGCGAGTCGCCAAAGGGATGGGATGAGATTGGGCGAGGATTTGCATGGATTTTGACGGAATGTGCAAAACAAAATCACATCCATTCATCCACTATTGACAGAGCTCTTCAGCTAGTACGTAACTAAATAAACCGTGCGCATTGGCTGAACAAACCGTGCGCAGCCCGTCCCAAACTCACCTCGTCGAGCCAGCGCCGCCAGAGGTCGCGCTCCCAGGGCTGCGCGAAGCCCAGGAAGACGTGGCGGGGCGCGCCGCTGGAGGAGCCGGCGCTGGAGGAGCCGCTGGAGGCCGAGCCGGCGGCGGCGGCGGGGGCGGAGGCGAGGGCGCCGGGGCCCGGCGTCACCCGCAGCACCAGGCGGCCGTGGCGCGGCGCGCGCTCGCTCACCGCGCCGCCCGACAGCTCCAGCACCTCGGGCCCGCCCGCGCCGGGCGACCCTGCGCACCATACACACACACACATGCTCGTCACTCAGGTCCAATGTTTACGACCCAAAAATGTTGATTTATTCATTGATTTATTTTTTTGTTTCAAGGCGCGTCAATTGCTAAGACAATTAGTCCCATTATTGTAATGTATGTATATATCCTTGGAGATGACGGTGATCCTTGCGGAAGTTTCAGCTCTTCAGGCGGTGTTTTAAAATTGTGATACCATAGGTAACATCTGCGGGTATTAATAGACATATCATTTATAGACATATCTCGTTCAAAAAACTGGAATTTACAAAAAATTAAAAGAAAATCCGGCTAACTCTGCTTCACCTTCCCCTATATCCGCCACCGCAGAATCCCCTTGTGTCGAAAACCCGTTAAATTGCGAACTAGACCACTAAGACGTCCCAGTCAGAGACGCTGCCTGGCAACGTTTGCGGCCCTGAGCGACTTCAGAAATTCTCTAAAAATGTTGAAAATAAGTGTGAATCTAAGAGCATATGAATACAATTGTTCTGCATCATTTTGAATGTTTTGTTGATTTAATACAAAAATCAGAATGCTGCGTGATGGTTTAAATATCAGAATGAGTTGCAGTTTTCAATTATTTTGACTACCTTTTCTATATGAGATTTAAAGATTTACATTGCTTTTTGGAGACTGGAGGAATTTTCTAATGGTACCTTCCAATGGTTCAGACTCTGACACAGGTTTTCAAACGTTTGTTGTAATGTTGTATTTTATCCATGTAATTCAGCTATATTTTGTCCGAATACCTATACCCGTGATTAAAACACGCAAAATATATCTAAAAACTATTTGTAAAGTAGTAATTATCCCTAACGAGAGCCTGTACATAGTAGCCAACAATAGGAAAGGAGATAGAGCTGGTATAATTATGTTCAAAGGGTCAAATATATTTATTACGAATTTGTCTTTCAATCGTGTGATATTCGTTTCCTTAAAGTTGCTACTGGTCCCTTTATAGGCAAATGCGATTTTGCACAAGTTACGTAAATAAAAAGAATTCACGAGTATGTTGTTTCTATGTTATCTTAAAAGAAGACTAACTTGACGCACAATAGGGAAAATCCGCTTCTTAGACGATCGTAGAAAAAAGTTACTTTAGCTTCAGCACTTAGAACGCCGTCCCTCGCTTCCTGAGCGGCCGCTCATCTGGGTAGAGGAAAAGGCCGGGGGCTAAGCAGGGCGGCCGAGCCACCTCTGTAGCACTACTTTGTAGCAATAAATATGCACTTATTTGTATTTTTGTGACCTTATGGCTCGATCCTCGCCATGCATATAAAGCCATTATTATTATTATTATTATTATTATTATTATTATTATTATTATTATTATTATTATTATTATTATTATTATCATCATTATCATCATTATCATCATTATTATCATTATTATCATTATTATCATTATTATCATTATTATCATTATTATCATTATTATTATTATTATTATTATTATATTTTCATGAATCCGTACCAAAAGTAATGAAGCCACTCTTATGCATGTGTCATTAGCGTACTCATTTCAAAATGGCAAACTCCGCTCCTATCGACGCCTCGTCCGTCATTTCATTTGTACGCCAAAGACTCACTTTCTATATTTGTCACGTTAACAATTATCGTGCTTGGTATCGTTTCTGAGATGTCTTACGAGAAGGCTACCTTCACACATCCCTCATTTTCACACGATCGTAGAAGAAAAAAAAGAGCAAATGTGGTAAGAGGGCTAGGGCGCTCACCTGGGTAGAGGAAGAGGCGGTGTCCGAGCAGGGCGACGGGCCGGCGGCGCCACTGCGGGAAGACGAGCCCCTTGAGCAGCTGCAGGTGCGCGGCGCGCGCCCACCCGCCCCACGCGGCCAGGGCGAGGGCGTGGGGGCCGTCGGCGCCGGGCGCGGGGCCGGGCCCGGCGCAGAAGCGCACCACGTGCCGCAGCTCGGGGTCCACGCCCAGGCGCGCGCGCCGCGCCGCGCACCCCACGCCCAGCGCGCGCAGGCACGCCTCCTGCACGCGCAGCGGCGCCTCGTCCGCGCGCAGCCGACGCGCCACGCCGCCGCCGTACTGCGCACGCGCGACAACTCCTTACTCAGACTGCAGATGGCCCTTCACTGCTTTGTATCAATGGTATATGTGATGCAGCAATGATGGAAAGGAATGATGGAAATAATTAATTTGCGGAACGTTGCTGTTATTATATATCACATATAACCTTGATATAAAGCAGTTACATACTTTTATGCCATTAAATTAAGTGCCTAATACAGTCTAATTTGAAAATAACCATAGACAGAAAGCGTAAATAATAATCAAGAAATATCAACTCCTTAAAACACAAATGACGACAATCACATTAATTTTTTAATAAGGATCAAATAACATTAATTTATTTGATAAGGTTCGAGAACAAATATTTAGTGAAGGATTGTGTTCACTGTCAACATACAAATTACGTAATTTGTATGTAATAAGTACAGAGAATTTGTGTAAAAAACACACATAAAAAACTAATATCTGAAATGTTTGTTTCTCTACGGATCGCGCTATGTCGTATCACTAAACTTCACACCACGATAGTTTCATTCGCATGCTAGTTTACATTTCTTTAAAGTTTATGATTTATGGTATTTGATAAAGAAAGGAATTCACTTACAACATATTTATTGCAAAATAACTCGAAGGATTTTTACCATACATCCTTATTATGACGCACTAGTACTTGTAAGGTAACCAGTCTGGGAAGATACGATCTTTTCTTATTATTTTGCTGGAACTATATTACGCACTGCATTCTCAGTAATTTTCCTTTACCTCAGAACCTCAAATTGCTCGTTGACACATGCACAATTTTCATATAATCTTCTCTAGTTTATTTTAAGTAACATTGGAAACGTTTATTCGATTTCGCATTGACCACGCGCGTTCAGTATTCTGGCAATTTACACAATAGCAAACATGTACATTACTAGCCATTTTTTGGGTTTAAACTTTTTCTTGTATGAAATAGAACGATCGCGTGAATTTTTTTGCTTGAAACTTAATGAAAGTAAATATTTTTCAACTGGCTTGACTACCACACCATTAGCATTACAGGACGAAGGAATAGGGTAATTATAATCTATTCTTATAGGTGCAATCTTGCACAGAAGAACGGTAGGTACAGGAGAAACACATTGATAGAATAACTGTTGTAGAACGGAGTTCTGGAGCTCTGCCGGGAAACTACGACGACAAAAAAAATGCCTTCTTTCGAAAGATTTTGGAGGTGAAAGGAAACGTAGTGGATATTATTGAAAGAAAATGCATGCTATAGTATAATAGTGTTGGTAGAATTGAAGTCCTATACCGATAATAGTTTAAAAATAGGAGTTGAAGGGAAGAATACTCAGGAGATAGCAAATTCCCTGAGTACAGAACACTTGGCGGCCTAGGAAGAATATTCATGTCATAGTAGAAGGCGCTCAAGATGAAGATCCGCGGATGCAGTGCATTTGAAAGAAATATTTTGAGATTGAAATGATGATTATGCGCAAGCGCGGCGGGGGGGAAATCCAATTAGTGAGAAAATACCTCAAAATGTAAAGAATTTGATTATGCAGAACGGGTCACGAGGTGTGTAACCATCGTCGCAGCACCATTTAATACTTTTGAGTGCCGTTGCGCCAAAGACCGCACGCTTTCCACATCCCCGAAACGCAATTAACATACGGTTTATAGGGTCGTACTCGTTCCCTCCTCAATGGTTTGATTGGAGGCGGATGTGTCGCGGCCGAGTGCAGCTGCCCTGGCGGTGGCGCGGCAGGCCGAGAGAGGTGGGGGAGGGGAACGGTGCTGTCCGTTGCTATGCGCTCGCTGTGCAGTTTCCGGTCCGTCACACCCCGGCACCCACGCACCGCACCGTGCCACGCCACGCGTTCCCACGCACCCAGCGCCCTCCGCGCCACGCACCGCCACACACTCCCTTTGCCCACCCGCCCTCGGCCCTACACAAGACAGGCGTTTCCGCTGGCGGCTCCTCGAGTTCCTTGAGGGGAAGACGGCGGACATGCGCTCCCCTGACGGAACTCACCCGAGTCATTGTAATGGGGACACGCACTGAGGGTCAAAGCTCCCAATCGTCGAATCACTTCATTTAAAAAGAGCGGGAAAAGGAAAATACTCTTTAATTTTGTCAGCAAAACGGTTCAACAAAACCGTGGCCCTTAGCGTTTTTGGAACATCATCAAATTACAAAGATTTGCTATTTTGAGGCTCCATCAGATTGATTATTTCGTGTTACGGGCACGTCATTTAAGCTGTTCATTAGTTCCATATGTGTAGTGTGTGTTTTTATCACGGGAGACGGTAATGTCCTTCCCCCTCTGGATGGTGAGATCCGGCAACGACCTAGTACTCGTCGGCTTTCGTGGTTGTACCCAACACAGTACATGCCACCAGCGGGGCGCCGCCAGAGCCAGGCCAAGCTCTCAGCTCCCGACATGTGTCGTTTTGTAGTGCACTTAAGAGTAGGTACGTAATGGTGAGAATAGGTCATGTAGGAGCAAGGAAAGCTCGCGCGCGGTCGGTGACACATTTGTTAGGGTTCTGGTCCACCATTCGCCTACCACTGATCGGAGAAAAGAAAAACACAACACTAGCGAACAGAGCAAGTTGACGCTAGAATTCTCTTTCAGACGGCAGCTGAAGCAGATCGAACTGAAGTCGAAATTTTCACCCCCGTCGGGAATCGAGCCCCAGATCCTTCCGGTCAGAGCCACTGCACAGTCGGTGGCAATGGCTCTGAGCAATGGGTTTCTTGAGGGAAAGAAAACGGACCTCGGCTCTCTTGTCGTGACTCACCCGTGACATTGTAATGGGAACACCCATTGAGGGTCGAAGCTCCTGTTCGTCTTGTCACTTCATTTAAAATGAGCCGCTAAAGAAAATTACAGATTAACTTTGTCGCCAACTATGGCGCTAAACCTCTTTTTTGAAATTAATAATTTACAATGATTTGTTATTTTCTCGTCCGAACAACTATGTTGGAAGAAATTCCGTACCTAAATCTATTGTCCAAAATCAAGCATATCGGAGACCACTCTAGTCCAGCGAGGTACTATTGACTTTATTATTTCTTACCGAATTGATGTAAGAAAATATTTTTTAGGTTTTCTCCGAATAAAGAACAAATATACTAGCAAGTTGGAAGAAAAGGAAATGAAGGTCATATTACGTACTCCTCGAATTTGTGTTTTCAATTTTATTCAGACCATTCATAGCGGGTAATACAACTCTGGTGACAAATTCTCGAAGACGTGTGCACCAAAAAGTACTTCTTGCTATTTATTGTTGATACGTACCACTAAAAAGTTCCTTAAATATATTCAGATACCATTATACAAGTAGAAGTGCCACTGACACATACATCAAGGTATTAGGTATGTGATGATACTCCAATTTTTCCAGAATATCTAAAAAATTAAAGCTTATTTCCATACTAAAAATAATGATAGCAAAGACTTGCGGAAAGCGAAGACTTTTTGAAATATCGAAAAAAATCGATCGAGTTCCAAAATTTAGACACGCAAGTAAGAAATTTAAGTAGCTAAATTTCAAGTATTGCAAAACCTCTTATTTTTTATAAAATTTTTGTTCTGCTAACATTTTTTAAATGTATGATTATAAAATAATTTTTCTATTTACGACTTCTTGTGCCTCTCCCAAACCAAACATATTCTAAATATAATTGGTTAACATTTAGAGACAGTAAACAAATAATTGATAAATTTGACTTTTCTAATGGAACCATATCTCGCAAAAATAAAAATTAGTATGCATTTGGTAATCATCTGGCTCCTGGAAAATTTATGGTTTGTAACTACAGAACTCATGATGTTTGTAAAAATGCATATTCGCAAGCCAAGTATAAATAACATTTATAAAAGTACAGTAAGAATTATTAAATAATTAACACGGAATTCCAAGAAAATGTTCATACAAAAACACCTAAAATATCATTTCCAACATCCGTCGTTTGAAATACTTCTTTACGCACGACGTCATCTCGGAGTAGCCAAGACTCATCAACCGAATTTGATCACACACAGTGAAGTTTCCTAGCGAAACCGGAGATAATTGCAGACATGATACCAAGAGAGTGGAGAATGAAGAATATAAACTTCCTTTTCAGAACCTAGGCGTTGGAATTAGTTTAATGAACCGACTCTCGCCAATTACAAAGAAGACAATGCGAAAAGAACTAAAACCGTCGCCGATGTGTGAACGCACTGTCGATGTGCGAAAGTTGCTGTCCCTCTGCCTCCAGCGTTTTCCCCTGAAGGCGCTAGTGTAGCCCTTCGCGTTGGGACACCGCGATAGCTTTCCACCCGTGGGGTTCAAGACCTGGTGGATCTAGATCAGGGGTTCCCAAAGGAGGCGGTATCTACCCCATAGGGGTCGATGAAATTAGGAAAGGATGATCAAGGCTCGATTAGGGATCAACAGCGGAATGCGAATCTGCGATTGATAGGTACAATAAAGTTCACATTTAGTAAAAATATTAATGAATTGATAATAGTTTTCTGATATAAAAGCAGCAAAACATAATAATATATTACAACATCGCTCCTCAGAGTTTGTATCCGTAGTTCATTCTTAGGATCAGGAGCGTAGCATAGCTGGTGCATCACACAGGTCTCCCGAAGTGCGGAGGCGTATTCTTATATCAATTAAAAATTTAAAACCTAATTTCAAGCTTATTGCAGATAAGTAATTAGGTATCCTGTTAGGTATCCCATTTAGACTTTCCGTATCGAGACTCCCGAGAACTTAGGATGTTTAGAAAACTCAAGAAATTATAACTTTATATTTCTCAACCACACCAATCACACCGCGCGCGCGCGCATGCGTGTGTGTGTGTGTGGGGGGGGGGAGAAAAAAAAACACCTTTGAGAAATGTAACGTACAATCTTTAAAAAGCATCAACGTTTTGTTACCATTGCACCACAATGAAGTCTAAAAACTCACCTACTCAGAAGATTATTGAATATCGAAATATGTACAAAAATATTATTGTACGAAATTGTTATCTTTAAGGAACGTAATTATATGTGTTAGAATTAAGTAAACTTTATATTATATAAAATAATGTAAGGGCCCGACGGACCAAACTCTTTTAAAAGGGGTCGGTGAAATAAAGGCTTGGGAATCCGTGATCTAGATGAATATTGTGGACAAAACGGTTTCGCAGTAAATTTTCTAAGGTCATTTTTTTGCATCTCCTCCCACCATTGCTTCCATCACTATTCGTTTATCACCTACCCTTTCCAAATATGATTGCAGGCTTACACGCTGTACACGCACTTTTCTTGATATTTCACAGAGTGAGCTGAGAGTGCAGGGAGAGGATGTATCTTCCAAAGTCGCAACTTCCAAGCATTCCAGCTTGCCAACTGTTCAAGTGAACTTCGTGTGCCACGAGGCGTGGGATCATGTCACACATGCCAGCATGTCAATACGAGACATCGGAATATTAATTACATTTACTTTCCCTGGACGTATTCTCTGCGACGTTCACAACGAAGTCGTCGACTGCTATTTCTGGTACTTATTCCTTCTTTCTTTCAATAGTCATCATATTTCTCGAAATAAAAAATTTGTTATATGCCCTCCTTTTCAGATGCCCTCTTGTTGGCAATGTAAACAGCTTGGTTTGAATTATAATTCAAAATTATTAATAATTATTAATTTATATTCTTGTAACAGAGTGTTAAAATCAATTTTTACGTTATTTTGATCGAAGTCGATCCTCTTCCACAATCAAATATAAACTAACCATAAATTTTGACATAAATAAGCCGAAATCGTTTAGAGAAAATAATTAATAAATAAAACCAACAGTAAAACTAGTATACGCAAACCACTAATAAATACACCACCACAAGGAAGTAAGAATTTGAAGTGGCTTTCAAGTATGAGGTCGGAGAAGGCATTTTAAAAATTGACACATGTCCTTCGCAGGGTAATCAAAGTGTCTGGATATAATGTGATCCATTTCCTCGATGAACTCAACCTCTATAAATGCCTGTAAACTACTAGAAACAACTTGTCAAGTTAAATACTAGGTATCTAAAAATCATACCATTATCTTAAAATCTTATTAATGTAATAAATCTGTTAATATTTTTGTGTACCATTCTGTAATATTTGTACTTATAGTATGTGTTTTTCATATCAATTGTAAATAATTATTTGTTTCAAATATTGTTAATACTTTGTAAGAACAATGGGGTCGCTCACGACCATGTAGTTTATGCGACCATAATAAATAAAGCAAAAAAGTGTCTGGACGAGCCGTGATACTCGTATTCAGCGCCGATCAACAACTACGGGGCTTAAGTAAACTTGATCAAGGAAATGTGCAAAACATGGTAAAAAAACTCGCGCGTACAGCAGGTACTGGGTTTATTATAAAGACGTTCTCACAATGGTGCTGGTCTGTTCCCCCTGGGCGCCTCTGTCGCATGCCTCACCGCCTCTGGCGCCATGAACCAGCCACAGGAAAAGCGCAGTTGCCCAGAGGTTGCACGCCAGTTGACATTGGTCGCAGGGTGACTTTCGAAAATCGCGGTGCCACAGCAGACCAGAGGAAGCTATAGCCAACCTTCCGCCTCGCAGGCGATGGGAGCGCTCCTGCGCATATTCACGCTCGGCAAGACTTTTGCAACGCTCAGAAAAACGTACAACGACGTTGTGGCCGCGTAATTGTTAGCTTTATCGTGCGGTGCGGAAATCTCTGCTTCCATCTTCCATCTAAAACATCAATGGAAAGTTGAAAGAAGTAATAGCACCTAGTATGTCTTGGTGTTTACGTAGAATTTCATCACCTTGTTTTATGAAAATATTAACTCATATTATCTTTTTCGCTATTTTATCCTTTCTCTTAGACATATGCAGAATTTGAGTTTATTTGAAATGGCAGTTGGTCGGGAAAATTATTCGGAGTAGGATGATATTTATTTACGAAAGAAAAATCTTTTAGGAACCGCAGAAAATATCAGTCTGAATATTGTTAGGGCTACTAAAAAATGATTATGTAGATTTACCTAGTTGATACTACACCAACTAGCATACTTCCGGGCGGTTTTCTAAAAAGCTTCAGAAGAGGCAACGTAAACTGTTCACAGATAGTTATGTTATCACAGATAACCCTATGATTTTGCAGTGAGTGACGTGCGATTACATTTAATAATGAAATAAATGATGTTGCTAACACTGAATTACACAATATTGTATAATGAAAAGTTAATACTTTGTTAAAAAATAACAATCGAAAAACAGCACTATGAAGCAGAAATTAAGCAAATATTAGGCTAAAGAACGTGATCTAGGGATTTTCAGCCGTGAAAATAAAACTTCAATCATGTCCCAAGATCTTCAGTTAATAATAAAAAACCCTTTGCAAGCCTTGTAAGTGCAATGGTTCCCTCGCAAATTTAACACATTACAAGCATATATAGAGATTTTACCCACTAACAAAGTTTAAATAAAATCTTTATGAAACATTAAAAAATATAATAAACCAAACGTATATAGTAATATGTCAGCATAATATATGCGTCTTTCAGGTATTTGATAAGCTAAAACTCAAACGTTATAGTTACAAGGCCGATTAAAAGCAAATAGCCAACCGAGTCTGTCTGAGTGGCGTGTGTTGTTCAATGCGTTTTGTAATACCACATTGTTATATGCCATACGTTAAAGTATATTGTTTTGGAGTAAGTGTACTCATACGCCATTTTAACTATACATTTGTTTTGATTGTTATCAGTGGACGCCGATCTGCTGAATACCAACGGAAGACTCCCATTAAGAGTGATTTTCGTTCCTCTGTTTCGTTGCATTAAGTCGATATACAGTACTAATAAGTATTAGTTTGCCGATCCGGTGGCCGAGATCGCTAAGGCACATGCCATAATGATCTTGGACCGAAGGATCGCGGGTTCGTGTCCAACCTCGGACATGGTTGTATTGTGTTCGTCCATTCAACACCTATCATCGTGTCATCCCCACAGTCACCAAACCGTTACAAGCCATAGTGGTCGCTAATGACCTAGAAGTTGATGCGACATTAAATAACAAAAATAACAAAAAAAAAGTATTAGTTGGTAACGGTTTGGGAATGAGAAACGTAGTCGCAAGGTTTCAGTGTGCGAAGGATTTTGTCTTAAATGAAAGTTAAAACTATAATTTAAAATTTTTCATTTTCTGCCATACTAATTCTGATCCTGAAACTTCGTAAATGCTGTTCTGTAAGTGAAATAATTACTTCTTTATTTCCAGTTCACGTCATTTCTTCAATATTTGTTCCAGGTTCTTGGCTTCTTTCCGAAGCACTTAATTAAATACATACGATCATGTGGACAAGTTCAGAAGTTCAGCAATATTTTTTAAAAAGCAAGATTCATATAAATATTGAGTTGAATTATAACTTGTTTGAAAGGTAAACCAACTAACAATGGCCAGACTAGTTTCTGCATGTACTTACTTTTTGTCCGATATCTTTATTACACAATTCTATCACCATAATAATTCTTCAAGAATAAGAAAAGATTAGACTAATGATGAAAGTCAACCACAGAAATATTTCGCGTTTCGGATTACAGAAAAAGTAAAAGTCAATCGATATATGTCATGATAGCTCTCTCATTATGCAAAATGAACCACAAAATGCTAAGTACTTCTCGGTTCATGGCCGTTCACTTTCCCTCCTCGAAATAGTTTCTTGCGTCTCCCGAAATCAACCGAAAGTGACTAGCAGTCATTAAGATCCGTTGAAAGTGATTTCATTGTTTCACGACGAATGCACTTCCATTGTACCATGAGATGAATCTCAAACGATTATCAGAAGTTTTGCATTTGAGCTATACACATTTGCTGACCGCAAAGATGGCGATGGATAACGAGATAACTTCAGCAATAACCTAACATCTGCACCATTCTCTTTTCTCATGGAACATCATAGCAATTTTTCATTTTCTAACAGATGTAAAAGATTAAAGGTTAGTAACAGCACTAACAAAATTCAATTTGCGAATAAGATTGCACATTAAAAAAAAGTGAAATAGTTTTATTTACTTCGCAGTAAGGATACAGCAACTTAGTAGATAAATTCCTTTCTATATTTTTACGAATTTCTGTTGGCCAAGACTTCAGAAAAAAAACAAAACATTTCAATGAGATAATGTGGATCACTTCTGTAAAGATTGTAGGTATACCCAAACTTTAAATTAAAAAAAAAAAAAAAAAAAACAATTCAAATTTTGTAAGATACACTCTTCCAGTGTCAATTAATTCACTTCATGATGTTATGAAAAAGTCATTTGCTTGTCGAATGTGACCAAGAGAGTTCCGTATGTATTCCTCAAAAGAGAACCGAGAAGTATGTATGAACAAAACAGTTTGGGAATCGGCGGCGTTGCCGGTAGTGTTGGAGTGCAGGAGGAGAAACCGCGAGGCGGTTTCACTGTTGGATCGAATCGGGCGTTTCATCGGCGCAGCGAAAGTGGGCGGCGGTGAGAGGAGACAGTGCGGTTACCAGACCAGGGGAGTGGGCGGAGGAAGAAACGGCGAGGGCGAGGGCGAGGGCGACGGCGAGGGCGAGGGCGACGGCGAGGGCGAGGGCGAGGGCGAGGGCGAGGGCGAGGGCGAGGGCGAGGGCGAGGGCGAGGGCGAGGGCGAGGGCGAGGGCGACGGCGACGGCGACGGCGACGGCGACGGCGAGGGCGAGGGCGACGGCGAGGGCGACGGCGAGGGCGACGGCGAGGGCGACGGCGAGGGCGACGGCGAGGGCGACGGCGACGGCGAGGGCGACGGCGACGGCGACGGCGACGGCGACGGCGACGGCGACGGCGACGGCGACGGCGACGGCGACGGCGACGGCGAGGGCGAGGGCGAGGGCGAGGGCGACGGCGAGGGCGAGGGCGAGGGCGACGGCGAGGGCGACGGCGAGGGCGACGGCGAGGGCGACGGCGAGGGCGACGGCGAGGGCGACGGCGAGGGCGACGGCGAGGGCGACGGCGAGGGCGACAGCGAGGGCGACGGCGAGGGCGACGGCGACGGCGAGGGCGACGGCGAGGGCGACGGCGAGGGCGACGGCGAGGGCGACGGCGAGGGCGACGGCGAGGGCGACGGCGAGGGCGACGGCGAGGGCGACGGCGAGGGCGACGGCGAGGGCGACGGCGAGGGCGACGGCGAGGGCGACGGCGAGGGCGACGGCGAGGGCGACGGCGAGGGCGACGGCGAGGGCGACGGCGAGGGCGACGGTGAGGGCGACGGTGAGGGCGACGGTGCGGGCGACGGCGAGGGCGACGGCGAGGGCGAGGGCGACGTAATAGTAGTACGAGTCCTTTTGCCATGTGTGTTCTTACTTCCTAGAAAAGCTCTGTGTACACAACACTAAACAGTAGGTAAGAATTAAAATTTCACTTTCAAACACTTTAGTGATAGCTTTCTTGCAACGTCGGGAGTAGTCTCACTTCAGAAACGATTTACCTTAGTAAATGTTTCCAGTTTCCAATTTGGATGAAAGAGGAAAAAGAAAAGAGAACCCTAGACGAGCAACATGTTGAACTAAACATTGCAGTCATGCTTTACATGAAAATTCAATTGGAAGGCTTGGGGAAGTAACAAGGTAAGACACATCAGCCGTGAAGTATCTCTCGCTTTTCGTAAACGATAATACATTTACCTGAAAACGCGATTTATCTTGTTACTATAAAAGCCTTGTTCGTATTTATGATAAGGTCAGTAACATGTGATGAGACAATGTTGAGAGAGAGATAGACATCAACCGAGCTATAGACAGACCAGAAGATCTTATCATTTACGAATAGCGAGTCACTATGCCCGATGTGTCTTTACTTCTTATCGTCCCGACCCCTTCCAATTTATTGTCATTTTCCCTTTCTTCATCAATATCCGTATTTGAAGTAATTGATCCTCCAATAGGTTTCATTTGCAAAATTTAGAAATGATTACAGTTTCTGGCTATCGAAATAAACGCAGGTATGTAACACAAGCGTTTAGATTGAAATTTCACCTACATTGCTTAGGGGAACAACGTAGCAATGTAAATTTGAGGAAGTTTATTGTTGTATGGCGATAAGACAATGAAATGTGAAATTCTTTTGAATTCTTCTTTTTGTTGAACGTTTTGATGGAACCATTATGAGGCATTTTTTATTTATTTATATTTTTTATTTAACGTTAAAAACCGAAAAACTGAATATGACATACTATGGCGGGAAATGTAGTCTTTGACCGTTTTCTTAAATTGTGGTATCGCTACCCTAGCTCATACACATGTTGAATTCTGAATGCAGATGGAAACGAAACGTTTGTTCTTTGATTAGTAATGAGAATTTGTAAACCTTATTTTGCTTAACGAATACTCGGTATTGTATTATTACATAACCGTCATTAAGGGATGAGAAAGTGCGTGCTGTTTCGCACCACTAGTATACTATATAGTAATTTACTTTCATAAATTATAATGCCGAGTAGTGAGAATCCAAAATGTGCGAGTCCTTGTTACTCAAGAGTTGGTTTTTGTCCGTCCGTGAACAACGCAAAGGCCTGAACTGTACAGGATTTTCACCTTTTATATTCTGGATAGGGGCCGACGTCGCGGCGTTTTTTAAATTGAAACGGATATTTTAAATTTTGGGATAATGGCACATTCGAGAAGTTTAAATAATGGTTACAATTTTTTCTTTTTAATTTGTTGTTTGAATATATCAAATAATGCTTACAAAAATTGGGTAGATCCGATTTTCGTTGAAGACGTTTTTTCCATAATTCATTTCAGTACTTTGGCTATGGAGTCAGAAATTTCACCTGAGTAAGTTAGGACATCTGCGTAACCTAAGTGTTTCTAAATTGCCCGCCCACCCCCCCGCCCCCCACCTACTTTGAACGGGGTGAAACAATTTTGCTTGTACAATTGTCTACTATACTACTCATTTCCAATGCGTGCAGAAGTGGAAAGAAAGCTATGCAGCCTCTAGCCATGTGGGATGTGTAAATGTCCCAGAAACTAAGGAAACAATCAAAAAAACAAAACAATGAAACTATCGATTTTGACTGAATCAATATCGTTTGTACATGCATTTGATTATGTTAATGTACAATTTACATAACTTATAATTAAATAACGTATAATTAAATTAAGACTATTCTCTTTCTCACAACACAGTCTACGTCAAGAACCTGGAAGTAGCATTCATCATATGTGCTGTTCTAGACCAGTCGATTTTTGCTGCTGCAGAACCGTATTTTCCGCACACTCGAATTCAGCATTTTCACTACTGCAACCTATTAGTTATTACTAATTTTACGTGAAAGTTACTAATAATATGAGAAACTGCGCGGATGTAGCGCCATCAGTTAACTTTTCATTTCTTTTTCTTCTTTCCTCTCAAGAAATGAGAAGTCGCGGGCGCGGGGCCGGAGCTCTTTTGCCGAGTGAGCTGCGCCGAAGGAAAGGAGAACACTCGCTCCGCGGATAGCGAGTCTTTCGCGCTCTACTTGCCCTTCCCTCCCCTCCCCTACTCACCCCTTCCCCTCACTGCGCACACCCTCTCGGCGCTTACTCTCCCACCGATAAGGCGCGGGCGGGCTCGTCTTCCGGCTCTTCTCACCCCACCCCCCCCGGAACAGCCACAGCGTCCGCTTCCGACCTCGCGCGCAGGAAAGGAACTCAACTCGTTCTGTTTCATACTTCGCAGTTCAGGCACCCTTTGCGTGGTGCAAAGGTAGGTGTGTGTGTGTGTAGGGGGGGTAAGCTCGTTTAACTAGGATTCATCTTCCTATCGAGCAAATAATCAAGCCCGAATGATATTTGTACTTGTATTTTGCATTGAAATACGTTTTTGGTCATTTATTAAAATACCTTTGTCACAGCAATAACAATTTTTTTGATACTCGGAAGAAATACAATGGCAATGGACAACATTAAGTAACAAGTGATAACATTATATGCAGCGTATATTTGCTCCTTTGAGGATTCATGTGGTGTTTCTTCCCTGAGTGACTTGAATGAATTTTCTTGTGCTTTGACGCATTATATGTTTCAATGGAGAGGGTAAATGAACTATGTGTACAAAATAGTATGGCTTCGATTAAAACTGAATAAAAACGTCATTACACAATGCACGTTGCAATCCTATTTTACAACATTGATAATAGTTATATACAGAAGCCCTATTAAACTTACAGAAACGCTTATTTCTTAAATCGTCAATTATTAAGCAAATTATTTCTACATTGCCTTGTCAATAAAAACTTTAAGCTCATTTTCTCGTATCTTCATTTTTACTCTCCCCCCCACTATTTACTTAGTAAAGAGTGTAAAATTGCAGCGAAATATGAGAAATTTTCGACCGAAAAATTCATTTTGTGGGTTTCTGATATTAAAAAAAACGATAATTGTTCCTACTATATGTAAAAAATTAGTTCCTCCAGTACGTTGTGCAGGTAGAACTCGCGTTTTGCGGGTCCGTAATGCCGAAAAATTTGTTAAGGGCAAAACGTCTGTACGTCTGTCCATACCTTTGTGAACCACACCAGATATCATTCGAAGCCCTGCGAATTCGAAAAGGATATTTTGGGGGGGCGGGGGTAGCTTCGCATGAAACCTCAACAATTTTCCAAAAGGAAAAGTAGTTGAGCTCAAAATAGCTCACTTATTATTTATATTTTCCCGAATAGAGCTAAGCATATATATTGAACACGTTTCTCGATGTACATGAGTAGTTTTCAAGTAATTTTGCATGAAATAAATTCAATTTTAAAGAAATGCGGAAACAAGATTTTCTCAAAAACACTAAAATGTTATTCTTTAATTTTTCTGTCGTATTTAAAAAAGAAGGTTAATAAAAATGGTGCAGGTTCAATTTTGGTTGAACACACTGTATTTTCTAAAATGGCGCAAACTTATGAGATTTTTTAATGAAATTTATTCTTGAAAATTAAATCTTTAAATTATATTTTATAACATTTTTTTTTGAAAATACGAATTTTTTGCGTACTTGTGATCATTATAAATAAAAACAGAATGTATGTGCTTTTATAACACCAGTAGCTCATTGTTAAAATTAATTACAATTTTACATTCTTTATTTTTCTACTTTGTAAGAGGTGGACGAAGGTGTTCGTCAGAAGCGAAATTGAACGAAGGAGTCAACCAACTGCGTATTATTGCAACACGCTCCGTTGATACCGACAATGCGGCCGATAATACCCGAGAATGAGCAATACCGATAGTTATGATATTTTGCAAAGACTTGCACCCACACAGTCAACCTAAAATTGCCAGTGATTATTAAACGTGTAATGCGCTAAAAATATTAACTGTCTATGCGCACGAGATCGATATTGTATTGTCGATTGCTGTATGCTGCGCTGTGCTGTGCTTTGCTTGAAGTACCTATTACATTAGCCACAAGTGGGGGCATAACGCGCGCGTGAGGCGAGACGTGGGCGCGAGAACGCGAGTGCGCGGAGACGTGAGTGAATGGGCGCGCCGCCCCCCTCCGCAGGCAGCCACGGCGGATGCGTCGCACGCAGCGTCGTGCGTCCGGCGTGCGTGGCGGGCGGCGTGGGAGCGCGCCAACGGGCGGCGGCGGCGGTGGCAGCGGTGGCGGCGGTGGCGGCGGTGGCGGCGGTGGCGGCGGTGGCGGCGGTGGCGGCGGTGGCGGCGGTGGCGGCGGTGGCGGCGGTGGCGGCGGTGGCGGCGGTGGCGGCGGTGGCGGCGGTGACGGCGGTGGCGGCGGTGGCGGCGGTGGCGGCGGTGGCGGCGGTGGCGGCGGTGGCGGCGGTGGCGGCGGTGGCGGCGGTGGCGGCGGTGGCGGCGGTGGCGGCGGGTGCGGCGGCGGGTGCGGCGGCGGGTGCGGCGGGTGCGGCGGGTGCGGCGGGTGCGGCGGGTGCGGCGGGTGCGGCGGGTGCGGCGGGTGCGGCGGGTGCGGCGGGTGCGGCGGGTGCGGCGGGTGCGGCGGGTGCGGCGGGTGCGGCGGGTGCGGCGGGTGCGGCGGGTGCGGCGGGTGCGGCGGGTGCGGCGGGTGCGGCGGGTGCGGCGGGTGCGGCGGGTGCGGCGGGTGCGGCGGGTGCGGCGGGTGCGGCGGGTGCGGCGGGTGCGTGCGTGCGTGCGTGCTTGCGTGAGGCGCGGCGAGACGCGTCAGCGGAGACAAAAGCAGAGCGACGCCGCGCAACGGTTCAGCAACATGAAGGGGGCGCGGGGTGGAGGCGTAGGAAGGGGAGGCGGGGAGCAAAGTGCGTGACGCGCAGCCGCGCACCTGTCGTACGCGCCCACAAAGCTCCCGACTCCTGGCTCTTGACCCTCGACAAGAGAAGGTCGGTGGTCTCTATGCCAGAAGCGGGACTAGGATGGTTCAACCCCCACCCCCACCCCCACCGAAGTCAGGGACTCCAAGAAAGGATCCCTGCCAACATCCAAAAAGTTGCGGTTCCTTAACAACAATATGTTGAAAGTATATTTTTTTTGGGGGGGGGATTGTAACAAACTACTCGTCACCAGAATATACAATTAAGATTTTTCCTGTTATTGCTGGATTGGAATGCGGAACATTATTAGAAGAAACAATAGCAACACAACAAAGTATACACTGGAGGGCCAGTTGTTGAGTGAGGAGGTAATTGTAGTGCGTCCACAGCTTCGTCTATGCTTACGCCTATCGCAATCAGATGTGCTACTCGTTCGACACCTTCCCCGTGATCAGGGATCGCATTCAAATATAAATTCGTAACATATTTCGTTTGTAAACAACGGCATCTAAAATTGGCAACACTACAGAACTAATATATATAAATGTAGTTTCAATACGCGGACGTTTTGTTGAACTCTCGTTTTGCTTATATTCGTAAGAGTAGAGGTAAGGTCGAGTTACTATTTTGTTAGCAATGCAGAAAATTTATACTTTTCTATAAACTAAAAATATATTTCTTTCTATAAATTTATACTATTCTATACTATATAATAAGTTTTCTATGGAACTAGGAAACGAAAATGTCAATTTTTTAAAATATTGCTTATCTCACGACTTTTTAAATATTTTTTATTTATTTTAAACATTTACTCTTCTTTCAACTATTTATAGTTAAAATGACGGGAAGGGACTCTGGAACTCAAGAAAACGTGCGCAGATAATCTTCTCCCCCATACATTACATGCAGTTTTTACTGTTTTTGACTAAATGAATCTAATCTAAATCTAACGAGCAACTTGGGCTGTTTGTGTTTCACATGTATTCGATGTGCATTGTTGCCCATTACACTTTAAGTAGTTTACAGAGTAAAAAAATCGAAATAGGGGCTGAAGAATTAATAACTTTATAGCATAAAATGCTGAATGATTTCTACGCTAGTTAAATCGAATTAATATTATAAAGGTACCAAGCATTTATAAATTTATGTCTATAATTCCTGAATTTGCAGTAGTCAATCGCAGTTAGTGGCCTCATTTGAATCTTCTCTACCGCAGCCGCTGAGAACAAAGCTACGCCACTGTTAGATGTGGCGATTAATTCCTGGTTGACAAATCTAAACCAAAATGCCTTTCGTTATACTCTGTCTGTAATTGAACCGATAAAAAAATGCATCCACTGCTCATGCGCTAAACTTCTGATTGACAGTTCTATTGTTTGTTTAGGCCAGTGGGCGATTTTTTGACAGGTTGTAAAACAGATGAGCACCGCTGAAGACCTCAACGCTCTGCGAGATATTCTTCCGTTAGCCAGTGAAGTCGTGCACGACATGTTAATGCTTCAGTGTCAGGTCAATTTGCGCGGTCAGAGGTTAGGGATACTTTTTAAGAGTGATTTATGTTGTTTCAACATCGACCCTAAAATATAATACTGATACAAATAATATCAATCATGCTGAGAAGTAGATAAGAATATGTATGCCTGTGAATTAAGACATCGAGAAGACGCAAACAAACGCAGGTTTAGTAATAACGACACGTATCTCGTTACTGAACATACATTCAAGACCCTGATCTTCTGCCATTCCACTTCATTTCTATTAGTGTCTGTATCCGTGACAAATATTTTGCACAGTACACAAGGATTGTTTTTGCTATACAACATTTAATATTCGTCAAGAAAGGAAACCACTTTTGATATACAGTAACTTGGCTGACGAACTGAATGGACGTTAGAATAGGCTAATAAAACAGCTAGAACTCATGAAAAATGTTACTTTTCTTCGCCTCGAGTTAAATTCGAAAGACGGTGTTCTCCGCCAACTCCGGCTTGCAATTACGGCACGCTGTTACGCAACGCCCACGCAAGGACGAGCGGTGGCGTGGCTGGGGCGGGCGCCGAGCGCGGGGCTTCCAGGAGGGAAGCCGAGCGGCGGGGAAGTCCCTCAAACGCCCTCCGCGCGTCCGAAAAAACTCCTCGTCGGTCTATTTGGAAATATCTGTACAGGGCTTGCTACACTGGATGGCCGAGGCGACTAAGAGCGTGTACAGACTCAGCGCCTCGGTCCGAAGGGTCGCGGGTTCGAGTCCCGCCTTGGGCATGGTTGTTTGTCCCTTGTCTCGTGTATGAGTTGTCGCGGAGGACCTTGCGTTCAGTTGACCCCAAGATTTGAGGAGCCCGGAAGTGCGTTGGTGTCTAGTGTATGGTCTAATATGCATCCCATCGGGACGTATACGGTAACCGACTGTCATCTGGATATAAGCCATAGGAAGAAAAGAAGCATGGTAGATCCATTATAAACTAACGCTGGCATACAATACAAAGTAGAGATCAAAGATCAGACGTCAGAATACATTTATTCGTAATTCTTACGATTAAAAATCGGAACAATATCCCTGGTATTGTCCGTTTTATTGTAGTGACTTGTGACTGATCACCAGCTGTGAGGCCATGCTCTCAGCTATCGACTGATAATTAACATAATAATTATAATTAGTATCATCAACATACACGTGATACTTTTTTAAAAATTTAAGATCGCATAAACAGGTAAGTCATAAGCAACCACTATAGGTTAACGTTAGGGTTAACAGTTATGTGATATGGTGGTGGAGAGGGGTGAAAGGACGAACACAAATAAACCCATGTCCGAGGCGGGATTTGAACCCGCGATATTTGAGCCCGAGATCGCTTCGGCACTACTGCCATAACGATCTCTACCATCCGGACGACAGCTCTCACTTTGTTTCTCTGTGATCACATATGCTATCTCTAACGAAATTGGAATATATTTTGAGCCTACCATGCCGGTCGCAAGAGGTGGAATACAATTATTGGGTTTACCGAGCATAACAGTGGGGTTGAAAAGAAATTAAAACTTTATCTGGGACGTGAGTCACAAAAAAATTCAAAAATTCATTAATGTATTCTGATACAAAATATGTCAAAATATATTTGCTTGGATTTGTCGTTTTTCACCAATCATAATAGGCTCAAAATATAGACACAGTTCTTTAAACAAAAAATCCGTTCGTTAATATTTTCTAAAATGAACGTGATGAAAACTATTTATATTTAATAACCCCATTCTATCATGCACTTATGTCGGAATTGTAACGCAATATTTTCAACAACTGGAAGATGACATGAAGTGATCAACTTACGTGACTCATCTGTATACCGAATTAAAGTCCCTCCCACAACTTATTGCTTTAAACAGTTATTTTTAAACTTAAGTTCATATACTCGTATATGATGCCATATTGGATTAGAGTAGATTCATTAGAATTACTGCCATGAAATTCAAATGAAATTCAATTTTCTCTTGGGAATATAGAATTGGGATAATTGGGAAGGCATTATTGACACAATATTTAGATGGAAAGAAAGGTGCCGTCCTGAACTGAAATATTCTGAGAATTGACCACGAAATCATCGGTTTTCTGACTGAAAATTTATTTGTGAAAAGTGCAATCTTTATTTTTTTTATTACCAAGAGACCTGTCCCAATCATTCCTGAAGTGTTCGATATGACCCTCCTGGGATCGGCTATTGCATTTTTAGTGCCTTAATGTCTAAAAACAGTTCGACGTTTTCTTTTTTTAATTTAAACTAGTGCAGGTTTGGTATTAAATTTCTAAAGCCTAATGCTATATCCGTTGCAACTTTTATATTTTTCGATTATTAACAAATTATTGAAACATTTTCTTATATCCTGTGTAATATTTCATATTGTGTAACATACAGGTTCATTTGGATCACGTAAAATACAAGTTGAGTTAGTAAATGACTGTGAGGGTAAACAGCTTTACTAATTTTAACAAAAGGGGTCTTAGACCAAAAACGTTTTTGCAACCCTATCTAACCAACCGTACTGACTGACAGATCAATGGGGGATGGGTTTCTTTGTCGTCATCCTACCCGGGCGCTCGTCCGCCCAAAGCGCTATTTGCGGGCGGGCGGGCGGGCGGGCGGACGACGGCGCCATGCATCTTCCCCCACCTCTCTTCGCCCGCGGGCGCGTCTACTTTCAGCTCCGCCGCGGAAGACGGGAGTTTACGCTCCAGAACAATAGCTCAGCGTGGTTCGCGCAGATGGGGTGGCCTCCAGACCACGCGCGAGACAAAGCAACAGCTCAAAAGCGGTCTTAAACGGCGTGAAATCTATTCTGAAGCCGCTTGTGCAAACACAAGTTGCATTTTCTTAGACACTCATGTCGCGTGGGTTTCCGGAACGTTTGAGCGTCATCTTTCACCACTGTTCATCGGTCGGTCTTCCCAAGTGCTCTTTCGTGGAATTCAATAGTGATTGTACACGCAGGCGCAACTATTCTGGTCTTTGGTCGTAAGACATCACTTCCTGTTACATTTTACTCAATTCTTCGGGAGTTTAGGGACAAATCCACTCAAGCAAACGCGTATGTGAAAATCCAATCATTTCAAATCGTCACTTCTCGTAACATTCAATGTGGTGGGCAAGATCCTGTGTTGTCGCCACGATAAAATCGTCAGAAAAGAGAATTAGGTTTTGAAAGAATTATAAAATATCGTTAATTAATGGTACAAGGAAAGTCAACAAATACTCGCCATCAACAGTGAACACACGATATTGGGTAATCTTATACGAGAAAAGTACAAAAAAAGGTTTCATTATTGAAGAAAGATATTCTGTGAATATTTATTTTTCTAAATCAGATCCATAAAAAGATCGATAAAAATACCGTAGTAAAATCTTATTTTAAAATGGGATTCTTTTTGTTACATTCATTCCCAAACGTTTAATGGTATCTTCAGAATAAATGTTCTTGAAGCATTCTATCAAAAGAAGAACGAAACGTAGACATCATTAACGAATATAAACCGCGCATTAACAAGTTTTCGTATTCGCTGGCGGTTCCTGATTGGTTTTATGTTTTGAACATACACCAGGCAATTAATGAAAATTCCCGGTTCTACATTTTCAATTATTTCTGAAGCTTCCTAATTGTGTTATTCCGCGTGTTGCTTAGTGCTCGTCCGCCAAGGGCTGCTGCACATGGCGTGTGTGAAGGCCTGACGCTCGGGAACACTTGAGCTCTCGTTTCACGAGTCGCATATGCGCGTCGCACGCACCACATCCGTATTGTTGTGGGTCTTCCCATAGTTAAAACTCATTTTTTCTGTGTATGAAAATCATTTTTCTTTGTGTAACCACAATGTTATCTGTACGCAAATTGTTACGCTTGTTCCGTGTCAGTGGGTCATTTATATCTTAATCCGAAATCTCACATTTTGCCTTACATAGGTCTACAGTCTCAAATTCCCGTTACGCTTCCTGAAGTCTTATTTGGTGAATTTAACAATTGAATAGGCTTCATCCATTTAGAGTAACTCAGAGTTTGAAGAAGCACGTGAAGCGATTGAAAAAAAATTAAAAATACAGAAAAAAATATAGTTATGCTTCTAGTTTTATTTGTAACTATTCGATAGTTAAGCGACGTGTTCTAGAAACGTATTCCTTTCCGATTCACAAAATAACGAACTCGTGAGCTACATAGAGATTGAATTTATCACAAAATAATGTGTAGTTACGTCTTTGAGAAATTTCACAAATGTTGCTAATGTAAATCTAACATTTAAATTAATTGCCTTTTAATGTTAACTATGTAAACGGAAGGAAGGCATTTATACACTAATAAACTAGTCAGATTTGAATCACCACTTTCAGCTGTTCCTAACATAGCCTTAAAAAATTCCATAAAATATAATAAAAATAATATTTATTGTAAAAGCAAATTTAGCATTTTCGTTGTAGCAGTAAAGTACGTGATTCTATCTCGACAGGCAGTGGAAAGTTTAGGAAGGCAGACGCTCTTCCCCGAAGCGAGTCGCTTTCGACGTCCGTCTGACGTATTCCGTTTTTCTACCCAAGGAGCGAGTGGCGTGGGTGTCTGCTTGATGAACACGCCCGCCCTACATTAGGAAAACTGTCTGTAAGACATTCGTGTAATTTCTAACGCGATGCGATGAATCTACAGTATTGCAATTTTTTCCTAGTATTTCTTTGGTTTATTACAGATATGTACTAGAACTGGAGGGAGCTCCATACGGGACAAAAGTTTTTTTTTTTGCGTAATCAACAAAATGAGATTATTGAGGACGTTCTATTAGGTTTTTGAAAGGGTAGAGAATGCGATAAAAATTACGAAGGAAAGATGGCGCTCCGTATCTCGATTGTTAAGGCACTCCAAGATTCGCCTAGTATTGATCGGATAAACAGGATTGGGAATATACCAACTTTGAGAGAGTGTGTTTCACAGGCTTTCGGCACAACTGTGGGTTTCCATTCTGTCAGCAATATTATAAAATCAAATAATATGGATGTAAGTTTTCTATTACTCAGGAGGAAAAATGTTTCTAATTTTCAAACTTGCTAATCACACTTCATTGGTACATCCATCCATCATTCAACTATATATAGTAAAAGGGTAGGGATTCTGGAGCCCAAGAAAACCTTGGCAATTTACATTTCTTCCCATACATCATAAAAAGCCCTATCGCGTTCTGAACGGTGTTCTAGCATTCGTTGAGGTGCTCCCGAAGGCGATACCTGACTCGGACAAAATGCAGCTGAACTTCATAATGAAACTTTTTACAGTTTCTATTGCTGTGTGACGAAAGAAAAATTTAAGGCATGTCAAGTAATCAAGGTTCGGCGATGGGAATACGCCATGCTCGCCATGTGTCTCTCTTAACCTTGGGCGTGGATAATAAATAAGAACAAGGCATCGAGCTGGGAACACCGCCAGCGGGCCAACGTTGGATTAATACAATCCTAATATATCTATCCATCAAATACACTTTTCACAGTTTTTTTATGAAAAAATGCTTAAATTTACACACCAACACATTATGTCTTTCAATATTACTTCTTTTCAAATATTATTTCAACTTTTCCAACTTCATATTGTAGCGGTACAGAATTATTAAGATAAATTAAATTGAGTAAAGTAGACCTAAGAAATTTCTTACTGAGGAAAAAACATACGGCGTCACGCGCGCAGCCCCCCTTCTTGCAACAGCCACGATCCCCTGACCCATTTCGGATGTTTATGACACCCCACCCAACGGCCGAAGGAAGGGTTAATTGAAAACCGCCCAGACGCAGCCACATCTGGAATATTTTTGAAACGCCTGTCATCGTGATCGGGGAAACCCAAAACAATAATTCTGTAGCCGGGAGGCCCCTTCACAGACGTGGCCTATTTTCGAGACGGAACAAAGGGACACTGTATTCCGACAGAAACAGAGAGTGGAAAATTCCTTTACTCCCCCGGAGCTTATTGGCCAAATTTAGTGTACAACGCCATCCCCTTTAGCCAATAGCGACGCGATCGTTGTAGGGAGCAAGAACATGTGAGGAGAAAGGGTGGGGATAAAAGTTAACTTCATGCATTTTTGAGATACAAAATTTCAGTGGGCTGAGAGCAGTAGGTAGAGAGACTTCTCTGGGGTGGGAGCCAGTCGCGGGGAGAGGCGAGTGCGCCTCTGAAGGCCCTTGGTTAAAATTTTACTTTGTTGAGAAACTTCTCTGGGGTGGGAGCTATTCGCGGGGAGAGGCGAGTGCGCCTCTGAAAGTACTTAGTTGAAATCACTGGGGTGATAGACTGGAATTCTCAGTGAGAATTTTAGAGGAAGTGCAAAAGCACTTCAAAAAAGCAAATCGGCGAATCTTTTATAATTGCGTATTCGCTACAGGATTTCGCAACTTCTGAATTTATATTTGAGAGGATTCGCGTAGTTCAGAGGGAGCCTTTGTTGTGTGCTCCGCACCTGCGATCGGGGGGCGATATCCCCGGCTATCTACAAGCTCCGTCGAAGCAGACTCCAGACGTCCCCCCTGCTGACGTCACCAGACGCCACAGACGCCGCGAGCCGCTGCCAGCCGGCCTGTTGGAGAGGGAGCAAGCCATCCCGCATTCCAGAGAAGGTCGCCCCGGCCGCACACAAGCTCCGCCGTGCCCGCCCGGGCACATTGAACTTTTGACACGGAAGCTCTCAGGCAATGTAACTGGGGGCTATTAACCTCTTTGAAGTAATGTCAACACAGTGCCGCGCCAAGGCACAAGAAAGGTCATTTATTATTGTACAATTCTAGTTATAAAATAATTTTGTACTCTTCTCTAGTTGTAAGCTTTCCTTTTAATTTTAATCTTTAATTTTTCTTTTATTCAATCTCTTCTTTCTTTTATTTTATTAATGTAACTTCCCTGGTACAGCTTTGTCCAGGAATAAACGTTGTCTTTTACCAGTAATCAAATTGTTTATTCTGAATGCCCATGAATTTAATTAATAATTCCTTCCATCAACTAATTTTTAAATGAGCAAAGGAAATTGTCACAGTCGGCTAGTTTTTTAAACGAGTAAAGGGAATAGGACCGACTGAGCTATAACCGGGCCGCTAACCGCGCATTTTCCCATGCGCGGAGGTGTTACAATATACTTTAAAAATGTAATATAATGAAAATCGTCATTATTCAACTATAGGTAAATTTATAAGCAGAGCGTTCATAAAGTTCGAACCTTTAATCAGAAATACTATGAATATTCGAATGGGTGCGCTTGCATTGAAAGCGTAATTTCGTCTTCTATTGTTAGTGCTTCCTTCTATTGTTAGTGCACGTTGGGCCGCTTTATAACGTCGCTGTAGCGTAAACGATCAAGATGGCTGTACGTACATATGTCTAAGCGCGTGCCGTGATTCGTCATTTGCATTTGCAAGGTAACTAGTGGAAAAAAATTCATGAGGAAACGGTGGTTTACGGTGATAATGCTCCAGCATTAGAGGTAGTAAATAAGTGGAAAAGGTTGTTTCAGTGTGGGCACAAAGACCTGGAAGTCGCACCACGATGCGACAGACTGTCTTTGATGAAGCAACCACGGATCATCGAACTGGAGGAAAACTGGTGGAGCCATCTTAACGGATGTCAGAGAAGGCCAGCCGATTACTTCGCAGTATTGTAAAGAACTAGCCACAAAACTACGTGAAGAGATCAAGCGGAAGAAAACACGAAGAATGATTGCAAGAGGATGCCCCTGCTCACACCGCTCAAGCAACTGTCGCCCTTTGGGTGGTATGAATAAAAGTAAGCAATTACTCTTTGTTCCGAGTTTCGGAGATCCTGTTCAGTTTCGTATGAATAAAGTGGGTGAGCAATTGCTCAGTCTCTGAGCACTTGCTCCATCTCTGAGCGTACTCTCAACTGGCGAGCAAATGCTCAGAAATGGTATGAAAAAAGTTAAGCGTTTACTCTCTAGAGTGAGCACTTGCTCCAAAATTTCGGAGGGACCTTAGTAGCAGACTCACGTTTGAAAAGTAAGGTTAAATTGGCCGATTTTTTACCGCGTGTTGATATGCAGATGCAACGGACTAAAAAAAATTCAAGATAAGGCGAAATTCTCGTGATGTAGACTATTAGAATCTTTGCCGATTCGAAAAGGACAATGTATGGTTGGTACGATTTTTATCGGCGCGTTTCCATATTGCATATCTTCTATGTTAATTGGCCATCGCTCTTTTCTACTTGGAATTTTTCGGGGTACTGTTTTTTCAAACTTTGTAATGTTTCGTTTCGACCACGGTGTACCTCCGGAAGCTGGCTCTTTTCAAAAATAATTTTATATTCGCTTAGCATTTCGGCAAAAACTAGCTGGGCCTCTGGCGCCTGTTTTTCGTTACTGCTGTTCATATTCGAATTTAAAGAACAAGACAACAAAACATTGCTCTTTTTTCCGCACAAATGTACGCGATGCGCGTAATGTATGTAACCTCTTTGTTGCTCAAGAAACCAATTTTTAAAACTCTTAGCCTGCACTATCACTTGTTCACGACGAGCAAATGCTCGCGAGACATGAGTAAGTTCTTCGAAGACATACGAAGTTTTTATTCATATGAAATGGAGCTTCTGCTCAGTGCCGCGGAGTAGACTTACTTTGCTCCGGAGCAAGTACTCCCGAGCAAGTGCTCATTTTTATTCATATGGCCCATGTAACTACGCTACGAAATTTTACCACATACGCCTTATTCGTCAGATTTGGCACCGAGTGATTTTTATTTTTTTATTTTTAGAAAATTGAAAGAATCACTGTGTCGGCAACGTTTTGCCATTGAGTGATTGCTGCGGTTGAAAACTTTTTAGAGAGAGGAGCGCAGGACTTTTAGAGCAATGGCTAAAGACCAGTTATTCTTCGCTGAGAAAAATATGTAAACTTGCAGGAATCTTATGTTGAAAAGGATTAATAAATCTATAAAAGCTGATATTTCTATCGTTTTTCTGTCTACCCAACGGTACAAACGTTATGAACATCCATCGTAAAACTAATACAACATTTGTAATTAAACAAAAAAAGAATTAAAAAAGAAATCCATTGACTCACCTGCACCCAGAGCGTGAGGTCGTCGGAGAGCAGCAGGTCGCGGCAGACGTCGCGCACGGTGGAGGTGGCGGTGAGGTAGACGAGGGTGCCTCTCTCCTCGGCGGCCCCCGGCCCCGCGCCCGGCCCCGCCGCCGCCGCCGACGCCTCGCCCTCCGCCTCCCCGCCCACGAACACGCGCACCCAGCCGCACGGCTGCGGCGCCGACGACGACGACGACGCCAGCGAGGGGGACGGCGTCGCCAGCGACAGCGACGGCGAGGGAGACATCGTCACAGACAGCGATGGAGACGGCGAGGGCGACGGCAGCGGCGACGCCGACGGCGCGGGAGACACCGACGCCGACGACGGCGGCCGATGAGGCGACGACGGCGCGCCCACCTGCGGACAAAACACAGATCACAACCGCGAACATCACAGTTGGCAAGTACAGGCTGCGAAAATGGTAAAAAAAAGATTGTAAAAATAATAGTTATTTATGCACCGTTTGAACCAGTTAACGCCTGTGGTTCATACAACATTATAATTCGGAATTAAGGAGTAGGAAAACAACACTACTTATTAGTAGGATCGGAACGTAGACTGGAGAGGAAATAAATTAATAAATAAACATTGAACATTTAATCAATAATTAAGTTCGCAAATTTATAACTCATTCAGTAATAAATAACTAAGTAATTCAATAAACACAAAAGTAAACCATCAAGTAATTAAATGCACCCATAGAGAGTAACTGGCAGTGGGTTACCGAGAAGTAAGCGCGGAGGCGACGCGGGGTGGAATAGACCTGCACGAAGCGATTTTGCTCGAGGCAGTTCACAAAATAGCCTCTAGATGTTAGAACAGTATGACAGGGTTTGGCTCGTCACGACACACCGAGCGAAATTTTCTCGACCTTGAAACAAGAGTATCTGATGCTGGATACGAGCGACTCCGCCAGTTCAGGCACCAGAGATGCGACGTCAATGTCAACGTTTTCAAAACGATGTTTTATGCACACGAACGCTTTAATAGTTATTATCATCTAATCACGGGTGAGCTTCATAATTATTGCAGAAAAGATACGCACTGCGTAAAGTACAGATACGCACTGCGTACACAAACAGCAATTGTGTGCAAAACATGGTACAATACCCATTACTTGATAAACGAAGTGTGTAAACTCAGTAATTAAACTAAAAATAATTTTGTACAGAGTGAAACATACTTTCTCGCTTCCTTCTTTCTAGTAAAGATCGAAATACAGGAGATAAATCGATAGATGCTGTTCATTTAACCTTCATTTAAGCTCTGTACTAAACGTTAACGTTAACTATTTCAAATTCCAAGCCATGGTAATAACACGGAAGAAAAAGTTTGTGGGTACCTGTTCTGCACAATACTAATAGTCCCTACCTATGCATGTATAATACAGTGTGCCAGGAAAGACTCAACACCGAGCCGAAACAAAGCCTATTATTAAAAATTGCATCCGTAGGTAGCAACCATATCACTGAGAAAGAACTGAAGAAGATAGCATTTCCAGCATTATGATTGTGGTGAGTAAGCAATTCAGTTTTCAAGCTGCGGCTCATGCTACGAACATAAGTTCTGTTGCAAGCACTCTCACTACCGAAGTGCCACTGCGGAGAGACTTTCCTGGCGCACTGTAGTTTGGTCCGTTCCGTCCTATCGTTTCAAGCATCCAGGAACAAGATTCCTGATTTTGAACAGGACACTTCGTAAATACGTATTCGGGGCTTCATGAAAGCTAGAATATATACGAAAGCTCGTATTCTACGCTCAGTGTGTAGCGCGCTGGATTTGCAATCGGGAGGTCCGGGTTCGAACCCCCGCACCGGTCATCCGGACCAGGGTTTTCGTGGTTTCCGAGACGAATGTTGGGATGGTTCGAAAAGCCCAGCCAACGAACGCCTCCCATCTCCCACTGCCCCACCTAACACCCCCTACCATCGCCCTAGTCCTTTCATCTCTAATCACCACCCTATAACAAAAACAATAGTAATAATAATAATAATAATAATAATAATAATAATAATAATAATAATAATATCATCCTACCCTCTCCTAATTGCTATTAAAGGCTAACAACACTGTCTTAACCAAGCGATGCAGCAAAGATGCACATCTTTACAGGCTGATCCCCATATTTGCAGACGATCTCTCCAGAATAGAATACAACTGGGACTCGGAGAGAGAAAGTTGTTGCGTTGTTAGTAGTGGTCCATACGCTAATAATAATAATAATAATAATAATAATAATAAATTATATATATATATATATATATATATATATATATATATATATATATATTAGAAATACATTATTGTTTCACATAATGACAAAACAAGAGGTCAGTCTCAGCTTATTTGCTATAGTTACTTGAATATTGTAACATAATTTAAAGAAAAGTGTATTCGATGTACAGCGTATTCGTTTTATCCCTTGAAATGCAAAAATTAGTTTTTAACACGCCGTACGCGAAACGCGGTTTCTTATGCTTCTTTTCCGTGTCCAAAATATCGCGAATCGTGCGCAAAATATCTGTAATAATTCGCAATTGTCTTTCGTCTCGACGAAATCTTTGTTTATTATTTACTAACAATAGTGTTACAACATTGATTGGAATCCATTTACTTTTGTACACACAAGGTAATTCTAATTAATTAATATTTAATTTATATTCCTTTATATGACGCATTGCGTTTCGCTCACGGCGTGTTAAACAATAGTAACGCACCACAGCCGCAAGGTGATAACCGCACTCGTCCCTTTATCGTTCTCGTTACTCTCGAACGACCACTGACTCGTCCGTGAATCATCCGTTTCGCACCCTTGTTACGTAAACCACTATTTTCTATCACCTGAATGCATGAAATTTGAATGCAATAATTCTTAAAATAGACCAGTAATGTCAAAACAATATCCGTAACTACTATATGAAAGTGAAATGTTTTACAATGGTATGTATAACAAAAAATAATTCCACTGGAGTGATTAGTCCCAAAACTGGCAGGAATATTTTTGAGCCACCAAGATTCAAACACAGTATAGATGCGATTCAAAATGTTTCAGCAATATGTTCTTTAAAACAATACAGAATTGCTTTGGAGTACAATTACGGTAGCTTGCCATGGTTAAAATCAAAATATCAAACTAGTGCTGTAAACTGCCGATAAGGCCCTTAGCGATCTCGGACCGAAGGATCGCGGGATGAAGTGTGAGGGAGGAGATGCACTAGACAAGACGAAAAAGAGCGAACACGGCGGGATCAGATACAATTCTTGTCTTATAGATTGTGAAAAATGAATATCAGAGAAACGCACGGTACTCAAGTTTGATACTAGCAAATGAAAATATACCTTCAAAAACGTGAAATTGATTGTAATTCATATTTTTCACCAAAACACGCGATGGAAGCGTAGTTATTAGTGTTAGTGTGAAGCATCTTTACGCAAAACCCGGGCAACACCAAGTAGGAGAGCTACCTAACCGATTGTTTAATTTATTTTTTTAGTCAAATAACAGTAAAAACTATGTGACGAGTGTGGGAGAATGCACATGTTTTCTTTAACTCGAGAATCTCTATGAATTTTGATTTTAAATAGTTAAATAAATAAAAGTTTCAAATGTCGCTAACCTCGCTTTTTAAAACAATAGACATTTTCTCTTCAGAGTTAAAAAAACTATTTTCATCTGTAAACGAAGTACGGAAGCTGAAACACATTTCTTGTTACATGCATTTAAGGCTTTTTTCAAATTATACAATACAAATGTAAACTAGTGATTATTTATCTTTTGGATGGTCAGTGTAGTCTAATTGTTTACAAAAGTTGTGCAGAAGAAAAAATGCTTTTATTTCGAAATTAAATTTGGGTACCTATTTCATTTTAATTGTTTAATGTTATCCGGGAATGTGTTGTAAATGTACTTCTATTTTATATCGATTTTTTTTAATGATCTCTTGATAGTGACATCTGATGAATGTTATTTCTATGTCACGTTTTGTAATTATAAATATCTATATTGCATGAAAATATGCTCCCACCGTTAAGAAAGTCAGTTTTCATAAAAGGCACAGGTGAGTAAATAAAAACATCGATTGCGATAAATAAATGTCCGAGGAATGCCTGGTTTCTTAAGCTAGTTATCTGTGTTTCAAGAGTCACTCGGGACGTGAAGCACCAGTGTCCACGGAGAAAGGAAGAAAGTGAATAGGTTCAGGTCAAGTTTCGCGAGTCATGCTCATCTTCAGACGGCACAAGACATGCAGACGACCGGATGTCTTCCAAGGGAAAGGAAAGGAAAGAAAGTCCCGGAAGAGGGAAGCACAGAGAAATGTTATCCAACGCAATCGATACTAAAATCTAGCGCAGATTTTTATCTCTGAGGACGCGAAAATATCATCAAATTCGGTATCAGATAAGCAGTCTCCATAAATTATGTGTACCACGAAAACTCTATTCACGAAATTATTTCCGCCGTTTTGACAGATTTGAAGTTCGAAATTAGTAAAAGCCCTGTTTTTTGTCATTCCAAGTTCTTGAATCTGTAGTAATTCTTGGAATACCACATGTGCAGTATCCCTTTCTCCAATTGTATTATTTTCAACGGTTTGAAATTGTTATCATTAACGCAATGAATATTAATAGAATAAACATTATTTAATCATTGATTGCTTTCTGTAAACTACTAACATCAGTCTGTCATCTTTACCAAGGTGAGTAGCCAAATATAACGATTTTTATCCATTTTGGTTACCTGAAGTCAATTTTAAAAAACTGAAATGAGTTTCATAATAAGAGACTAATGTCCCACTATTAACCTCTACAGTTTCAAAATCAGTATTTTACTAGCTTAGGTGCCTCCTCCGATTGGTATTATCATGCTAAAACGTATTTGTTTGTGCTTTGTAAGTTCGTATTAAAAATAAATATTAAAGAGACCGAGGAGCGTCGAATAACATGTCACGATTGGTGAACCGGAAGGTGTCTAACCGTGAGTGACGGACAGATGCACGTTACAGCACTGACGGATTGAGGGGGAGGCCATGGGGGGTCATGGCCCTCCCCCTAATAGATCTAGGATTTTAGTTTACCGTCCCTTTATTTGGCAAAATGTATTTAAAAAATATCTATGTTCGAATTATGTAATTACTTAAACAATAATATTGTATACCATCATATCTACAGTACAAAAATAATATAAAATGTAAAAACAAATGTGTATTACGCAACAAAAATTTACGATCCCCCTCCCCAATAGATGGCGGTATCCGCACCAGGATTACTGTGTAAGGTTTAGTACATAGGACTTGGCCTCCCATGAACTTCTAGTGACATCTGTGACAGATTACGCATATGAACGGTAAAATTTAAACGAAAAGTATAGTTTCATTTGAGTTTCTACAAAGTGGCTGACATGATAGGTTATCAAAGGCGGCCTAACGGTATAATTTAGTTACTACTGCTTGTATATGTAAAAGTACTACTTTTAGATGCGAGGAACAAAATGGTACACCTAACCTTCCAAGTAAGCAAACATTTGTCGTACCCTTGAATTACAACATCTCCCTCCGCTGATTTCTCTTCGGCGTCCAGGTAACCACAGCATTACTCTAAATCGTTACGCTAAAACGACAGCGTTTGAGTCATTCGCTCGCAAATGCAAAACGTGTAGGGGAACCGAGGTCATGATCGCGACCACTCCCCGGAAGTACTAGAGGGTGGGGTGGGGGTACAAGCGGAGCACGCACCCCCTGGGAGCGGAACACAGGAGAGACACGCCGCAGCGGAAGGAGGGGGCGTGGGGAATCGGCCGGCCGGAAATCGGAGTGACTCACCGGCAGAGCAGGGGCGTCAGGAGGGCGGCAACACTGCCGCGGAGTATCCAGAACTTCTCACATCGAGAGAGCACGCACTTTGATGCAGTGTCACCACATAAATGAAAAAAAAAGTACATCTTTTCTCGAAACATATACTGCAGATTTACAGCCAAACATTGGAGGGGGACACTACCGATGCCAAATACGTGTTACGCTATGCTTTTTCATCATGGTGTTGACACTGATATTCACTCTTTATACTAACTCTTTTCTTTTTTTCTTCACACATTGTGGACGTTCTACAAAACATGGGAGGGGTTTTAAAAAGTGGATAACTATTAACTCGTTTCAAACAATTGGGTTTCCTTCGTTAAGAAACCATCTCTCACACTATACAATAAAACTATAAAAATAACGGTCTCCTATAATATCCTACAGAATGAAATGAACACCAATTCAGTAAGGAGAGAAAAATTGGCCTACATATTACGAAATTGAAATTGATCTAGAAGCATTCTAGATTCTAATTAAATAAATTATTTCAGACATATAAATTATTTCATTATTACATCAATAAATTTGTAACCCCTACCCCATTTTATAGTAATTTCGCATAAATATGGCCATGCAACTCTTTTGACACTTGAAATTCTGTGAAGGAACATCAATGCATACAGTCCGAAGCATCGCATAGGAGTTCGTCTAATTTCCTCACCACAGCGGGTGTTTGCTCAGATGCTAATAACGCAAACATTACACCGCTGTATGAAACATCATGAATTTAGAAATTTGCCTCCGAGGACGGAGGCTGTTGCGCAGGGGGAGGATGAGGTGCTAAGGACCTTGTCCTCGTCCTCCTCCCCATCCTCGCTCTCCCGCTTCATCACTTACGTCAGCGGAAGTCGGAAACGGAACCAAATGACGAGTAGAAGAAAGAATGCATAAAAATTACACCACCTTCACTTTCAACGAAGGATTTAAATAGAAGTGGCGCAAGATCTTTTGAAAGAAAAAAAATGTGGACAATACAACGAAGTTTTCTTAAGGTTAAAAGCATAAACGTATAATGAATAAATATATATATAATAAAATTCTGATTAGGAACTGGAACTATAGAAGCCATTAGATTTTCAAGAATTTTCTAAATTAAGTCGTACATCATATGGTCAAATTACGTGATTAAACATTCATTTACATTCACTTTAGTTTAATGAATTGTCTAATACCAATAAGGAGCAGAAGCTTTACAATATATTACAATTATATACCGCAAAACTCGGGATTCACTCAATTAATACTCCGCTTTTTTTCCCCTGAATAAGTATTGATAATGCACCAAATAGAATGAAAATTGATGGAAAAAACACTGAAACATTTCTGTCTTCAGAACACTGAACAATCTATTACATTGATGAGTGTCCATGTTTTCACCAATTTTGTGGTTAAAAATGGTACGTATCCACAATAAAACGAAACTAAAGTTTTGTCATTGTATTATCTTTTTCAGGAAATGTGTAGGCGAACCAACAATAATATAGATTACTAGAAACCGCGAACTAAAATTATTTGTAAGCTAATCATGTTACGTTTCGTACATTACAAGAAATCGCCGACGTCTCTGTCAGGGAAGCGACCAAGGTCAACGGTTACAAAAAGCATTCCACCCTTATTAGCATCGATTGTTTCTCAAAAAAAGTGCAATAAATCATCTTTGTTGCGTGGAGAGTCCCTTAACCTTCCCACTTCTCCTTTTCTTCTAGAAAGGCCAGAGCGGATACACGCCCCAACGCCGCCCCTCTCGGCCCCTCCCCCACTCCACTCCACCTCACCCCTTCCGCTCCCCTCCCTTGGGCACCCGCGTCGTCTGGAACCTTCGTTGGCTCTCGAAATGATGCTTCTGAGTAATTCATTAACAATGTTCTGTTGTAATTGTTTTAGCTTCGGTGGGGTACATACGTCAAGGTTTCGTCGGAGACAGTTTGAATGAAATCAGACTTCAGGAAGGAGTGCGAATAATTCAAATGCTTGTTGCGATACTCGATTACGATTTGGACTACAATTGTGTATTTGTTTGAACGGTTGTCTGGTATTGCAACTCTCAGTTAAACGAGCTTTGAATTAATTTAGTTTCACTGATCAGGCTAACAGCTCCGTCCTCAGTTTAAAATTTGATTGCCAAGAATGGATGCCCGAGGAGATTAGAGCGGGTACTCCAGCTTTAAGAAGAGTTTAAATGCCATCTTGGCCATGGATTTGACTATTATCTTTCTTTTATGGTATGAGTAGGCTCGTATGCTGACCTCACATTCAGCATGTATTAAGCTTAAGGCTCCAAAAACATTAGCATCCAGATCTTTTTAGTTTCGAATACGTTTAGGGGAAGAATATCGAGTGGTCTTTACTGAGTGAAGTCAGGGGCGGATCCAGAGACAAATTTTGGGAAGGGAAATTCAAAAGGTTTTCATCGAATGAGTCATTACATATTTTGTCAAATGTCGCAGGCTACGCTCATGCTGCGATACGATTTCATTCGTTTTAATGATTATCCGAAAATATGTTTGCTTGAAAGGTTCGTGACAAATTACAATTAATAGTAACTGAAAAAAATTACAGTGTGAAATTTCCCTCATTTCCTTCCATATGGATCCGTGCCTGGTCAAGTATACAACCAATAACAATATTTTGTAATTTTCCCATTGCTGTTTGACCATTTCTGAAAATGGTTTTTTAGATTGTAAATAAATTAATAAAAAATGAACAAATTAAAAATTGGCCATTTTCACGCAAGGGTTTAACAGCCCATTTCCCTTCACGAAATGACTACCCCAGCCCCAGAATTTGAAGATAATGAAAATGATCTCTGGCCACTACAGGAGCTTTTGCCCTACTTTGTTTTCAAATCTCGCGTCCCCCCGTAAATTATTCTCGGTGCTTCTGGTAATACAGTTGTATGCTCACCTGCCATGTGGGGCGCGGCGCCAGCTGCTTGGCAGGCGGCGCGGGGGCGGCAGTGCGGGGAACGGGGGCGGGCGGGGAACCCCCGCTGTTGACTACGGGGGGCAGGGGGTTGGCGCAAGGGGCGCCGTGGGGCACGCCGTTGACAGCGCCGGGGGGCTGCGGCGCCGGGCGGCGGAGACCCCGCGTCGACGCCAGGCGTCGAGAGTGGCGTCGCTGAGGCAGGCGGCCCGCGTCGTCCGCCCCCGCCGCCCCCACCCCCGCCGCTGCTGCCGCCGCCGCCGCTGCCGCCCGCGCCGCCGCCTCACCCTTCAGGACGTTGCTGTTCTTCAAGGTGACACCCACGGTGGCGTTATTCAGGCAGACGGCCGCCGGCTTCACTTCGATCACGTTCACGCGCACCATGGCACTGCGCTTCACTGTCACGTTGCGCGTCACGTCACGTCACTCGTCGCATCAGATCAGCACGGTGCTCGACAAGAAGCCGCATCTCCTGCGTCACCACGAAATCACAAGCATGACAGCAACTAATATTTGCACATTTCAGGAACACCGATATTCTAATCATTACACACACTTATAAAATGTTACTTCGTATGTCACGTCACGTGTCACATCACTCGGCCTATGCCATTTCCGATTTTTTTACAGCACACAGACTGGAGAGCCATACTGCTTCTTATACTGATGCATATCAGAGTTGGAATACAAGGAAAGTCGTTTCTAGAACGCTGAAGCTCGTTTTCCAACGTTCTCTCATCTAAACAGGAAACTATTGTGGGGTTTCACATAGCACGCAACAGACGTGGCGGCTCCTCGGCGGTACAGATTTGGCCAACGAATTTCACTGTTTAAGGCCGTATCAATGCTCTCATCGTGCTCGTGGCTTAGAACTGAAACAAATAACCCAAAAGAATCAGCTGCTGTCTGCCTATAACTGAAAATCTATTATTAAATACTGACACATCCTTCGTAATATAATACTGAAAGTCATTATAATACATATTACATTACTTTAAATTACTTTGTTTTGAGTTTTGACACATTTCTTCAGTGTAGTAGCACAAAGAATGTAACTAGGCCACAACGTTTAGAAAACAAAACAATGAAACAAGTTATTAAAAACAGCAATGATCACAGCCTGGCGACTCGAGTTCCTAGTGCTTCTGTGGTCACTGGGTCCGACATTATGTAACTCCAGTGGAGAAACGCAAATAGTTTCAAATATAAGTTTTCAGATCAATACACAGTGGTTTTGTCGGAGTATTAATTGTACTGTGGACATAATATCGTGAGAGTTCGCAAAAATTTAAACCATTTAAATATTTATAAAAATCGTGATTTACGGAAGAACAAAATATTTCTTCTCGCATCCTGACAATTAGCTTCAGTTCTAAACGAAGGTAAATACTAGCAACTCACAAATTTGAATACTGGATTATCAGCGTCTCTGTATAAACTCGCATGTATGTATACTAAGTCTGTTTATACCTTGTAGGAAATCTCGTTTCTAAGTAATTAGCAGGAACTCGTTATGACTAACGACTTTGTCTGAGCTCCAGGTCAGATATTCCATTCTCCTGCCTCCGATGAAGTTCATTGTCAGAAGGCCTTTGAACCTTCTTGACGATCCACGACTGCGGGTAATAACACCTTACTCTCCAAACATCCTGCCACGTCTAAATTCAAGGAACTACCGGTTGTTAACCTGACAATTCAGACCTGCAATATTGAACATCCGAGTTTGCCGTACATCTTCTCACTCTTTTCGACGCACGTTCCCTCCTCGCGTTCTTCCACGACCGCTCGCCGATCTCCGAGCGCCCACGCGATACACGACACAATACAAACTATTCAACTCACATGTTCACAACGGCTCCATGGCATACATAGTAGCCACATCGAACAGCTCGAGAATTTCAAATCACAGAAGGAATTCTGTCGATGGCCAAAGTGTCACCAGCACCGCAACCAGACGCAACATCGAGGTACTGCAACGATGAGGACAGTTGTTTTTGTATACCAGGCACGATTTGGAAACATTCATATGTAAGTTTCGTTTTTATCTCTCAGATTGTAATACAGATATTTACATCACGTTCGAAAGAAAACTTATGAATTTTGAAATCTGCGCAAGTATTAAACATCAGCACAAATCGCTTGGCACAAGTTTTAAATACATATCTTGAATACAATGATGCATTAAATCGTGTTTAAATTTTCTAATTGGGATTAAACTGTCACAAATTGTGTATGAAGCAGCTAATTTCCCAAGCTCAAAGTTTATTTTATTATATCAAGTTCACGTCGACCGTGCCCAATATTCACGAAACACTTCAACACACACACACGCCGAGTTTCACAACTGACGCACAGAAACGAGCCCATACTACGAATCACCACCAGCAGCAAAATCGAAACACGCACCGAAGTTCCAAAACGAAGAATTCCACAGACCGCCGTATTCAGCGCACGCGTGCGAGTGCTCGGCGAGGCCCGGGAGGGCGAAGCGGAGCGAAGCGAATCCAGCACGGCTCGCGCGCCGCTCGGGAGGAGGCCCAGGGCGCGTGCGCACGGCGCGCGGGCGATCGTCAACTGGCGCGCGCGGCCGGCGCTGGTGCGACGAGCGGCCGCGCGCCGCGCTGCCAGCGAATCCCCGCGCCGCGGCCCCTCTCCGTGGCCTTGACGTCGCGCTGGGAGAAGCGGCGCACTGTGCAGGATTGTTGATAACCTCGGGTGGCGCGAAGAAGTTGTGCTGGAGAAGTCTTCAACACCTAAATAAATGGAAACTAGGAATGCTCTGCGGATCCGGTGGCCGAGATCGCTAAGGCAGTAGTGCCGTAGCGATCTCGTACCGAAAGATCGCGGTTTCGAGTCCCGCCTCGAGCATGGTTGTATTGTGTTCGTCCTTTCACTCCCTATCATCATCATCATCATCATCATCATATCAGGGAAGGCAACGGGAAACCACCCTGAATAATTTATCCCAAGAAAACCCGTTATGGGTCACCTAACTTCCGTATATGGAAGATAGGACCGAAGAAGAAGGGATGCTCAACAGCACATACTTTCTCGCATTATTGTCAACTTTTGCAACATTCAAAAGTTCAGAGAGTTCATAAAAAATAAGGCCTGCGCCATTCTTTTAAGCGTGTTTTATGCTACCCGAGGACAAACTTAAATCAAAAAGTTTGGAGCTTTGAGAAAATTTCGAAAATGTTGAGGCTTCTTGTAAATGTATCTCCAAACTCAAAATATGTGTCAAACTCAAGAGTGATGCGAGTTCCATTAAATCGATATAGGAATATTAATCTTAGAGAAAATCGGCTAAGCGGTTTAGGTGCTACTGGTAATGATAGAGAGAAGGACGTTTTGCAGTCAAACGATTTCTTCGGTATTAAGGACCCACAAAATATGGATTCTCACTACACGTGTTAGAGAAAGTAATTCACAGGGCCCGACAATAAGAGATTTTTGGCCCAAAATAGTACTTTTGCGCCGCACGATAACAATACTTTCTCTTGTTACGAAGTAAGGCGAAAAAAAAAAAGAAAATAAGTTTAACCATCACCGTCAGTTTTTATGTTTCACCCAAAAGAGTCTAAAATAATGGGGGGTCTGTTTTGCGGCCCACGGCCGTTTGTTGTTTTATCGGTAAACATTGTCACCAGTCGCTTTTTCATTCCATCGGCTAGCAAAGTTATCGAAGTTTGAATGGGAAAAAATGCTCTCTCTTTACAATCGAATAAGAAGACCTAGATAAAACACCAACCCCAATAAAAATTCTTAGTCCTTTGAGTACACGTAAAGAATATACACTACCTTCACTTCAATATTTGATTACGTTTATTTTCTTACTTATAATCATATTTTTCTAAAATATATTAGGAGTTCCTTACTTATAAATTACATACTTTAAATCCATATTAACAGAAGACATTCGCAGGATCTTTACCCGCTAGTGTGTCCATTTGTATGGGTACAGCTGAGGTGATTAGGTGTCGTGCCGAGTCAGCTTTGCGACACACTCAAAACAGCTCTCGCTCGGTCGACATGAGGGGCTCTGTACAGGTCACACCCCTTCCTCCTTTCAACGATATGTGTAATCTATATTTTTGGCTGGCTCTTGCGCGAACTGAAGCTGTCATATTGAATTTTTATAGGGTTTTGTCTAAATAACTTGTTTTTGCTTAATACCCACCTGGAATTTTGACAAAAATTGGGAGAAATTGTCCAATTTAACACATTTATTACCACTATCAACCTGGTGGAAAAAATTATTCACATTTCGATTTCAATGCGTATGTCCTAGATAGCGATAAGGCCATAGCCTTAAGGACCCTCAAAAGAAAAGGGATAAATCCGGTGAATTTGAGTGAGGTCGTAGATTTTATGGCAGAAAATGAGTGGTGTATAGTCCTTGTTCCCAAGTATTTGCACTTTATTCGTCTACTTATGGTCATTCCAAGAGCATTGTGCTCGGAAGAGAGAAGCTTTTCTGTGCTACGCCGGTTAAAAAAATACTTGCGTCCGACGCTGCTGCAAAATCATCTCCATCACATTCCGATCTTGCATTCGTACCCAGACTTAATTTAATTTTTTTTGTTCCCTAGTGTTATTGGTTGACTACTCTGAATTATGAGCCTTTTCTCTTTTGGAAAATCAAACTTAACATTTATTGCAACACTTTTTCACAGTTTTCGAGAGCTCACGATAAAGTAATTAACTTTTTGCCAGAATTACATGAATGTACCGTATGGTTTTTTGATAATGTTCGTTAGTTTACTGCTAACTTCTCAGATGTTATTCTCGCTTGTTCTTCCAAGTCCGGCACATTTCCATGTGATGTTCACGGTACTATTACGTTTTTGTTTATCATCCGAATAAATTTCCAAATATTCCCGGAATGTCCTTGACCATCTAACTTGTGTAATTTGACGACTTTTCTCAAATTATATCGCGAAGCGACTGAGCCTCGCTGGGCTTCGGGTGAAACCCCTATTTGCGACTACCAATTTTCAACCAATTTGATAAAAAATCCTCCCCATCTACGTAGCTATCCTGGCATAAACCCTTCGGAAGACGGTGTCAGTTTGATTTAAATCTAACAATTACTTTAACAACAGCGAATTGATATACGTCATTCATGTGCTTCGTATTTCCAGGTTTTGTATCCCGAAAAAAAAGAGTGAACACTTTTCACGTTTTAAGGAAAACGGTGGTATCTTTTCCTATTCAAACAGCTTCATATTTAGGTTTTTAAATATTGTTCTTATAATCCTTTTTTTGAACTTTTAGTGCAATTTTAGGGGCAAATTTGATATATAGATAGATATGGATTTCACAATATAGAGAAAGATTAGAGGTAGACTCCATTACTACTTTTGATATTAAACAGCTTTTTAACCAAGAACATGGGAGTTTTAAGAGATAACAAGATAAGATTTACATTTGTACATTTAAAACAACAGCCTTGTGCCGATTCGGTGTCCGAGATCGCTAAGACAGTAGTGCCATAGCGATCTCGGACCGAAGAATCGCGGGTTTGAGTCCCGCCTCGGGCATGGTTGTATTGTGTTCGTCCTTTCACCCCCTATCCTCATATCGTGTCATTCTCTTAGTTATCATACCGTTACAAGCAATAGTGGTCACTTATGTCCTAGAAGTTTATGCGACCTTTAATAACAAAACAAAATTCTTGTGTAAATGGCCAATTATCAGAAAAGGAATAAAGAACATACTTTCCGCAAGAGAATAGTGTTATGTACTGCGTAAAGCTTGATTTACTACTAATATTACAACTATGATCTTCGACTGTTCTTTTTATCGAAATTAAACTTGAAATAAAAAGTTATTAACACATTATTTTCATTATTTCAGTCTTTGTGTTCAACCGTTAGTCCATATTTTTTTCTCAAAATTTTGAACATTTTGTGTTTATATGTATGTACATATTTAGGTACAAATTATTACATACAAACTCTAGCGGCGATTATCACATTCTCCAGCCAGGCGTTTTGCCAGGCTCGTGGCCGGTGGCTGGCGGAAGAGCCCCCGCGCGGGGCATCCAGCCGCGAGATCCGCTCTAATTGTGCGAGTGTCAAGGCGGCGAGATTTATGGCGGTTCGCCCATGTGACTGATGGAAGCAGAACATCAACCCCGATCTGGAGCAAGGAACGCAAAAATTCTCTAACACTTGCGGCGTTTCACGCGAGGAAAAATTTACATGTCACGCTCCACGTAAAGACATTTCTCAACGGAGTTCGCAAGAAATAATGCCGGTTTAGAAAAAGAAGAGTGCAAAATATTTCAAGGGAAAAGAATAGGGATATGAAAAAGAGGATTAAGAATAAAAAGTAGTTACATCTTCGAAATGTTTTAATACTTTATTACTCTTAAGTAATCTTTTTAATACAATGCTTGAATCCGGGATGACCTTCGTCTATTAAGTGTCAAATTGATTTCGTGAAAGATATTCGTATTTTTTTTATTTTACATGCTCTACTTTTTCTGAAAATTGAAGTAAAATAGTTTTATCCTGATTATCAACTTTACTACACTGCAATTACAATGATGTTCACCGACAAAGGAAATACAACTGAAGTATATTTAGAGCCATAACTTTGCCGAACAATAATTACTCCTTAATCATATCGCTCTTTACCGACATACGTATTCTGAATCAGATGAAGCATGTACAAATGCAAGAGTTAAGATCGTCAGCTACAAACATCATTTAAATAACTTTCTGTCTAGTGAAACAAATTTAAACATCTGTAGGTCCATGAATGTGCAATGAAATAACTGTGTTAACTGTTCAGCATAATTATTACATTTTCTCAAATTTCATTTTTAGAAGTACACTTTTATTTTACAGGTTTTCTTAATGCCTGGATTTAGATAACGGCGACCGCGTTTCCCTTGAAATACTCTCAGGTAAAATAACCTCGAGCGCGCGTAGGTAATATACTAATTTAAAAAATAAAGGCTCTGAGTTATTATTTCTACATTTAAGCTTTATTTCTGGGAGAACTGCTTGTGAAGCTGTAGTGTCCTATCTGAGAGAGTTTGTCTAATGACAAATCTAGGCACTTGTGGGCTGTGCAGTAACTTACAACACCGACCGTCATTGCCCATTGTTTCTCGGCTGCATGACGATCGGTTGGTTTCTCGGCTGAGGTCGTGAATGAGTCCAATGTATCTGCTGCTTGCGTGCGATGGAAGCATACGCCTTCGTTCTCTTCATGAATGCCTTCTTCTTCCCGCAGTGGTCAAATCCAATGCAATGTTCTCTGTCAGTGCATCTCGCATCGGGACACAAAACGTATCGGAATGAAAACGAGCGAAACGAAAAATCCAGATGAAATCAATTTAAGCAAAATGAAAAATAAAAAAGATGTCTTAACGACGCCAGCCGCCGGCACTGGATCTCAACACCCACCGGGAGAGCAACACCTCTACCTCTCGTGACAAAAAACATACACTACACTTAAGGGGATAGTAACCATAGCCGTTGACGAGACTGGAAACACGAAATAATCAGTCAGCGGGGGCCACCGATTAGGTCTCTGATACTCGGCCGCATGTCGAAAACTACACGTATGAAGAACCTAAGTACACCGTTTACTAAGTGACTAAGTTTGATTCCTATGGTGAAAATTACAAAAGGATAATTTAATACTTTAAGAACATTGATCGAAGAATTTAGCACTTCAACATTAAAACACTAGCATTTTGATAACCAATTTAAATCATTTTATAGCATTATAAAAATTAAGATTTAGCATTTTGTAGCATTCGTTAAGAAAATTATTATTAGGGAGGGTTCAAGGTAAAAAAAATATTTTCCTGTTAAAAATCAGGCAGTAAGGGAAAGTAATTTAATATTTCGCTATTTGTGAACTTCTACAAATATGAAAGCGTATTAAGCGGAAAGAAGTATAAAGAGAAGTTACGCGTTCGTCGTGAGCATAGGTTTTCCTCTTTTCATCATCTCCGTGCAGCAGACTGAGGAAGCCGAGACAGATTGAGATGACCCTGACCGCTCAGGCTTTGAGTCAGTATTTTTGTTCTTATTATTTTTGTACTTTGTTATGTCAGTTAAATCTTTATTATAAATTAACGAACACGCCCTCTTTTCAAACATTGATGTGTTGTTATCGATGTCGCGTCCATAGTAAGAGAGCGAGCACTAAGGAAACCATAAAATGCAATTGAGCAACTATTTCACAGATTCACGACCATTTCGCGCTTTGCACGTGATTTCGCATTTTGTGAGCGATTTCAAATTTTACCGCAGATTGAAAACCTTCAGGAATATACTGCACCGGCCATCAAACATACAATTACTATTTTCTTCAACGTTTGATAACATTTCGCATTTTTAGCAATTGCTAAAATCTACCATCTCCATCTACGACACGATTTACCTTCTTCCTTTTATTTTCTCGTTACCACTTACCCCGAATTTGCGGAAAAACTCTTATTCCAGGACCCTGACAACGGAAAAGTGGATAAATCCAGTTGCTAAATTTAGAAAAAAATTCTTTAAAACGTGGTGTAGCAAAATTTCATTTTGGAGGTCCTTCAAGAGGAAAATCGAATGACGGCAAAACGTCCATCCGTATGTGAACAATACTAGCGGCTAAACAGGTCAGCCTATTTTCTCCAAAACTGTTATTCCCCAATCGATCTGGTCAAACCGTCTGACGATCAAATCAATTCAGTCAATCGCATAAAAGATTTGAAAGAAATTCTAAAAATTAGGACCTGAAACTATTAATAACAAAAATTAACAAACTAAAACACAATAATGCTACAACATCACATACTTTCTCGTCTTTTTTGTAACGGATACATGATGTTATACTTTCTCAACTTGTATCCTATTAATCCTTCAGCCATCCCATGAAACACCTACAGCAAAAGACGAGTGGAAAATTCAAATTCATATTAGCATTTTTGAAGCTTTACAACTACAACATAAGGAAATTCTCGCCATTACCGCGAAATTATACGAAAACGACTAATATTTCCAGGATATGAAATGAAATTCTAATATTGAGAAATAGATTGTATAATATAAAAATTTAAATATCTTGAAATAATGAAGGAGCAGGGCATTATCGAAAATATGAACTTTTGAAATTTTTGACTTTCCAGGGGTTTTAATGAAAATCCAACCCTTGCGATGTTGTTAATCGAGCATTGATCTATTCCAGCAAAACATTTAAAGACAAAATCAGTCGCCATTTGAGGGAAACGCTTTTTACATACTTTTTAATGACCACGGCTTCACTCAATATTTCGCAAAACCTCACAAAAAAATATAATGGAAATTCAGCGTTTGTCGTATTATCCAATGAACATTGCTCTGTATGAGAATAAATAAGAAAAAATATTGGAGCCGTTTTTGAGGAAATCTTGTTTACGTAGTTTTGTTACGACGTTGTAATTACAGAAACCGTTCTGCTGTTCAAAGTTTCGAAGTTCGGCGTAAAAGTTGGAGAGGTTGATTTAAGTAGCTGAACGATTGAGTTTTACTTAATGCGATGAAACGAGAGGAAAGCTATGAATTCATGGTAGAGGTACTCTTAGCGCGTGGCCAAGAGCATGAGATATGGGTGTTGGAAGTTGAACGCCAAGGGTAATGAAACAAAACGAATTAATGAAAAAGAATGATGCATTAGTGATTGTTAGCACTTCTAAATACATCAGACCAGATATAGAGGCGAAAGAACATTTTAAAAATTTCAATTCGAATTCATGTCACCGTATATGGTTTCACAGAAAACGATTGGGATTGAATGGAGAATCGACGTATCAATTTATCGCAAATCAGCATACAGGAATTGTAATTAGAGTTCTGTCGAATTTTTTCGTCACTTAGTACACAATAGTTGAGAATGAAAGTTAAGCGAATAATTTACTACAGTCAAAAATAACGGGGTGAATGACAAAACATCATGAACAAACTTTGCCATTAGCTATTAGCATTTCTTTAAAAGTACTCAGCGTCTGTCGCAAGTCTTTTCGTGTAGGGGCAAAGCAACGCAATTGTGTCCAGAAATGTCGAAACAAGAGCTATCGACCGGAGTCGGAGAGCCAGAGATTGTCCTCGTTCCAACAATAACGCAAAATAATTCTATCATCGAATCAGCCGTTTTCAAAGATGAGGTGAGAATATTTACTAATAAAACTTTATGTAAATAATAAATGTATTTGTAGAGTTTGGTGGAAGACATTTCTGTACCACGCATTTCTTAAAAAATAACAATTTAATGGTGAGTTAATTGCGGATAATTGTGAAATAACACTTGACTTCAAAACAACCGTACGTTTTAGCACGAAACTATTGTTATAGCAGCAGTGCCACCAGCTATGAACCATTGAGCCTTGATATGTTCTAACCGGGTTGCGATATAGAAAAGGAAATTACATCCAATAATACTAAATCTTAGTGCATGGTTTATTATAGAACACAGAGCATAGTTTGTAATATTTTAATTTTAGAAGAATTTGAATAATCTTTATTTAAACACTTTCTCGTACACATACGTATATACGGAGTTCTGTACTTTACATAAAAAACCTGGGACATATTCAAAATTAGTTCATAAACGGCTCCAAATTTTTATTTTCTCACTCTAAAGATGGAACTACTTAAGAAGAGAAAGGTACGCAACGCGGCGCGAAAAAACGGCGAATTTTCAGCAGAAAAACTCTTACAGTGCCCTGGTCATATTCTCTAAGACGTGGTGTAGCCAGAACTCCATGTTTTCTGAGTCTTTTTTTCTTTCGAATGTACTGCCTGCTACTTCTACGCTACACGTTAGGAACACAGCCTGAAAATCTATCTAAATATCAAATAAGGGCAAAATTCAAAAGATCAAATTCAAAAAATGTAGCCCATAATACAACAAAAAATATTAATTTAAATTTTTTACGAAACATTATGTTTCTATCATTGTTTTTGGATTGTTATTGAATGACTTAATATTGTCAATAAATGAGCCTTTATCATTGAAAATGTAACATAAGTTAACAAAATAACGCAAGTCATAAAAAAATAACACATCCATCTATATATTTCGAGCGCGCTTAGTACTAGTGTTTCCATTACTGTGATTACACCTCTTTCTGAATGGAAGGGGAAATACATGCAAAGTCAGGGGAAGTTACGTGTGCCCCAATAATTCAACAAAACGTATTATTAATTTAACAATTTTTCACAAAACATTGTTTCTATCATCGTTCTTGGATTGTCTTTCTGTTAGCTTGGTTTCCCATACGGGCAAACACAATTTATCACGCCTGATTTAGAAAGATGTTCTCGTGCCGTAAGCGTCAAGCGCTTTAAAGTTTTTTTCATATTTATTTTATTAATCGTATGTGTTTTATTGCGGGGGTCTGTTTTTAGACAGTTGTTTCGCACCCGGATTTCGATCCAGGCTTCCTTGGAAGCCTACCTCTAACACTGGTCAGGGGAACTTTATCTGAGTAGGGGCACTACGTGGGCGATCCCCTAAAGCGCCTGGGATTTGACTCTCACTTTCTCCACAAGATGTCGGTCTCAGTATTAGTATCCGAACTGTCTGGTGGGGAGAAAATGGAATTTCGTTAGGTCGAGATGTCGGAGGGATTTAATTTTGCCAGGCGAACCGCCAGGATTCCTTTACATGCCACAAGAGTGACATGGCTATTGTGGATATTCCACCCTTCCACCGAAAATCAGCGCATCTCGGACGGGATCGAACCTGCGCATTATATAATACAGTGAGAATAACGGCTCAGTAAGGGCAGAAACTAGATCCGCACATAATTTCTCGCATTATTGGAAATAGTTACATAATATTGATAATTTGTAATTTCTGACAATAGAAACTAAGTCATAACTTCAAAATGCCAAATTCAACCAATTCATATGAAGCAACTGTGGTACATAACTGAGTTTATTTAAATTGTCAGCAACAGTAGTAAAAATGAAACAAACGTAACAAATTTATATGTTACAGTTTCTGCAGCACATACAATAGAAGCAGCAAGAATAATTTCAATCAAGCCTGCTTTGATTTAATTGAAATGAGCTTTCAATTGCGAAATGAGCTTTCAAGTGCGCGAAGCGCAAAACATGAACGTTGCTTGTAAACGCGGAGACTGCTCAGCGGAAAGGCCTTAGGCCGGCGGTGTGGCCTGTGCCTCTCGTGGATGTTCTCACCCGTCTCTCCTGGCACAAGTGAAGGTGGCGTTGCAAGCCAGAAGGCTGCAGCCCTTCGAGAAAGCGGGGGGGGGGGGGGGGGGCGCCGTTCGGGGGAGGGGCCGGCGGCGCGGGTGCGGCATGGGTGCGGCGGGCGCACCCTGCGGGAGCGGCTGCCTCCGGAGGGAGGGAGCGACCACCCGCCTTTGCGCGAGGGCTTTGTGTCGTGGACGGAACACTTTATTATCTATTTCGTCGCAAGACGATAAACGTTTGACATCCACTTTGCAACATTGCATAGAATACAGACAAACACATAATGCAATATTACGTTCATATTTGCAGGACAACAGTAAGTTTCGGCGTTTCGAGAATTTATTTATAACGCAGACGAATCACATCACACACAGACACACAAAATCGAACGATAGTTTTGCCGATGTATTACGGGGATTTTAAAAGTTAAACTAGTGGTGGTAGAGTATGGCTAAGACTGTCCCGTATTAATTTACTATTTCGTTTGGTCTCGGCTTGCTATTTGGACTTGCCGGAACTCTTGCCAGCTGCAATCTATCGCCAGCCAAAGTACATTTTGTTTGAAACTTTCTTAATTTTTTTGGCTTCCTAATAGTTAATCTAAAATATTATTCTAAGATTAAAGAACGGTAAAACTTCGTCTTAATTGGCAATTTTCTTTGAAAAATTTGGAGACGTATTTAAGAAAATGGCGTTTAAGCGATAATGTAAATTCGAAATTTGAACCTCTTTTCACAGAACACTATTGAGCTTCCGAAAAACTTCATATGGTGTCATTTTCAAGAACTTCCAGTCACAAATGTAATAGTGTTTATAAATTGCTGGAAATATGCATAATAAAGGTATTAGAGATCTTTTAAAAAATACATTTCCATATTTTTTGGAAAAACAAATGAACACAAGAAAATCTCTTAGAAAAATTTAAAGAAAAAAATTGGAGTCGTTTATCAGAAATGGCGTTTCTGCGTTTCTGAAAATGCGGAAATTTGAGCTAATTTTTACGGAAAATTGTTGAGTTTACGGTTATTAGTTAAGTTATAGTATAGTAATAGTAAGTTATAGTACACATTAATGAAAACAAATTGCCGCCAATTTAACTATTAACGACGTGAGAGACAAGTAAAAAAATACATTTTTCTAATTTTTAAAAACAAAGAATTGACCAATGGCGTTTATGTCACCTTATAGAGTGCAATTAGCACTATCCTACCAGAACTTTAATACTACAATTTGGAGCCGTTTTTGAGAATTTTTTAAAAATTGCACATATTGCTCACAATATTGGGCGAAAATTATTATAATTTTCGAAGAAATGTACTCGACCTTAATGATAGAACTAATTATGAGCAACAAATTTGATTTGAAGGAAAAAACTGTATCTTCAATGTTGTAGGAAGACGCAGAAAAAAAACTTGTGCAATTTTCGAAAATGTAGAGTAAGAGTAAAAAGAGACTAACAGAGACAATCGGACCTATGTATCCTTTATAGGTTTATTATACTCTGTTCTGGCAAGAAATTTAAAGAAAAAATTCGGAGCCTCTTAAGAAAATTTTGAAAATGTCCCAAATACTTCGTGTAAGGTACCCCCAAATTTTAAGCAAAGTTTATCAAAATTTCAAAGCTTCGACTCGAGCCAGATAGACAGGGGTTTCTTTAATGAGGAAAAAATCCTACGCATGGTTTATGCGTTAGTGGTGTTTACAGACACACAGGCATTTTGAAAATAACAACTTTTTCGGTATCAGGGGACCCCAAAACGTGTATTTACGTTGAAATCTCGAAATCGATTTTCCGCAGCATTACATAACTTTCCCTAAACTACTTATATTACTCTGTATATACGTACGTAGCAACAATTTCCACCGATTCGCCGTGAGTCAGAAAACGTTATTACAATATATTCGGCGGAAAGCCAGACATTACAAAATGATCTGAACAGATTATTTGACTTCAAAGAGCGAATGTACTCGTATACTGAATAACTAATGAGGGTTGGCATTATATATATTATATATAAAGACTTGATCATTGCGCTAGAGAGCAATTATTGTATTTAATTTAAATCAATGAATTAGGACCAAATCGTTGCTGTATACTAAGCTTTTTAATCACGAAACTCTTCCGATCTTCGGCTGACTTGGACTGTTTATGACAATATCCTGTCCCTAGGAGATACGGGAATCTCGTTGATCGACTGCTCTCGTTGCCTCCCGAACAGAAAGAGAATCCCCTTCGTCAGTGCTCTCTCTCGACCTTGGCAAGACGGTTCCCCCTCCCAACACTTTTCCCTTCCTGGGGCACCGAGGATGACTCCCACCTAGGGTGAGATACGAGAGATAGTGAATGCAGTTTTGTCCATTTCTACACCGCGGTTTTCTCAAATCTGTCCCTGGCAGTTATCAGCTTTGGACAATTTCATCCAATCGGGAGCTTGGACGTCACCATAGTGCTGTCACAATGGTGACGTTCAAGCTCCCGATTGTATGAAACCGTCAACAGCTGATTCCCGCCAGGGACAGAATTGAATAAATCGCAGTATAGAGGTAATACTCGTAAATCGTCGCAGGCGCAGCATGGAGTCTTCGAGTTCTGAGCCTATCCATACTACGCAAGAATGGTTATCTTTTTTTCCAATTTCTGTTTCAGTGTGACGAGTTCAGAATAGTGCGCCGTGCCCAACGAATTCCCTTTGGACTAGTGCTGATGTTGCCCTTTGACAGGGGAACTTGGAGTTCTCTTCTTGGAATGCTGATGCTACTTGTGCCCGTCTGGACACTGGTGCGAAGACGACGCTATCGCGTCGCGACCATCTTTCTCTCAGTTTTTGACATTGCAGAGATAACGCTAACTGGAGGGTCTTCAAAGTCCACCCTTTGGATCTCTCAGCGAATAACAGCCATATGTGGAATATTTCTTCACATGCTAATCGGTAACACATATACTGGACTTTTGCTTGGTTTTCTAACAGTTCCACAATATTTTGTGGAGTTGAATACCGTCAAAGACGTGGTAGCAGTTACCGAAAGGCTGTGTGTTACTCATATTTACTTCAACGATATTAAAACAGGAAAACGAAATAGTTTAAGAGAACTAAAGGATAATTTAATTTACATACAAAACGTAAGTGAAAGGGATGTCGCTGTGCAAGACATAGTTCAAACGGGTAAGGCTGCTACTTGTTTGGACGATGAGATATATTCGGTTATTTCTCGCTACAGGAAATACACAGAGGAGGGGCGGATCCTACTGCACAAAGTCAAAGAACCTCTTCGATCTCCCAATTACGGAGTTTATGCGGTCCGACGAAATAACTTTGTTCTTCATATTATCAACAAACTTATCCTTCTCATGTGGCAGTCAGGATTGTTTGAACACTGGGACGATATGCTTTCGTACGAATTAGATCTAGATGGTCAGAGAGACACATCTCAATTAAGAGGTGATGACGATCCCGAGAAACTGAGGGTAAAGCAACTCACAGGACCTTTTTGCCTGTACGCTGCAGGAATGAGCCTGGCAGGAATCGCGTTCATTTTGGAGCAGACTCCAGGACGTAAGTGGCATAGTCAGGTGATACACTGGGTGAGGATTGTAGTAAGTTCTTTTGAGTTGGCAGACCCATAACCGGTCGCCACAAAAACAAATATGACACCATTTAGAAGAAATTAATTGCTAACTCATTACACAAAGAATATTAATAGTTTTTATTTTGTGTGTTTGGTGAGCAGGCTTCAAAACAAATTGTAGCGATTTAGAAAAATTAAATTGGTAATTAATTGACCACCAAAACTAACAATGGCTAATCAATTTTTTTAAATTATCCTACCATTCGCTCAACATGGGCCACGCATATGCTGAGAACATCACGTCTGTGTTTCGTGCTGTAAAATTGCATTTCGTCAAATCACAAGCAAATTCATCCAAATGTTAAAGCCCTGAGAAAATGTAACGCAATAGATTTAATTTGAGAAAATCCTTATTTTTTTTGTCACACCATTATTTATTTTTGGGAGGAACTGAATCCCAATTTTAGGTTTGGCACCTCGAAAAGTATCGGCTTAACAGATGTTGCGTAAATCCTAAACAATCACATTTTTATTTAATCGCTTATACAACATCTCATCCCGAAGTGTTTTCTTTTGCTCTACTTCGCCCTCACGCTAGACGATGCCACCTACAAGAGTTTCTCAATATCAACAAAAATACTAATATCCTCTTTTCCTCGTATTTTTTTATAAACAAGAATGGCCTAGCGTGTGACAAACTACTGAGATGTGGAAAATTTATTTGGGTCGTAAGGTCGGCAGCCTCTTCTATAAAGAAAAGGGGAAATCTATTATTATTATTATTATTATTATTATTATTATTATTATTATTATTATTATTATTATTATCATCATCATCATAATTATCATCATCATCATCATCCGTTTCATACCCGATATTGTCCCCTGTTTATCCCAATTTTTTAGAAAAACATAATATGAATGCTTTTGACAACTGACACAGCCAATTGTCGGAGTTGTTTAATACCCCTGGCGAGATCTGCTAGTGTCGTCGCCACTCCTCTCCATCAAGAAAACATAAGAACACACACACACTCAGCAAATGAAAATTTGAAAATAATACTTTCCTTTAGAAGTCTTCCACTGCTTATTGCAATTCCCATCCATCGGCTGCATTAAATTCCAATACGAGTGGAACAACCATGTTGCAGGTTATTCCATACTCATATTTGTATCTCCCGCATATTTCAACGTCCACCATTTGCACCATTTGACACCACGTGCTTCCCTATCTATTACCTCCGCCAACTTTTAGCCCCCATCTCTTCTTTGCGTTTTCGCCTCGACCAATTTTTCACAAAAACAAAGAAAAACACCATCGTCGCTTGCACTTATCGCGGGCCTATTTTCCACAAAATTCGTTTTTTTTAGTTCTTTCCTGTATTCAATCTTTTACAGATTCTAAATTAAATCACAGAAATTCTTGTAATTCTGCAGAGTTGAATAACCTCTTTTACACTAGTTTTGCTGAATATTCGACAAACTTCCATTCGCAGTTCATCTGCCCATGCTCATTTGTTTCCTGAGTACGTAAATTGAATTATAAAATTAAAGACTTATCGTACACTCGTTTTGTTCGTTATTACTTGTTCTCTGCTATTTACTTCTAGGAGCTTGAGTATATTTATTAAAAGAATTTGAAATTTGAAATTCGAATTTCCAGCTCTTCGTTTATGGCGGTGTCAGTTTCTCAAATTAGTTTGAGACAGAGGCAGTTGGAAATTCTTGAAATCCCTTCTCATTGCTTCACTTAATATTAAAAATCTTAGTTCATTAGGTGCGAAAATGTATATCTACATTAGTTGCAAAGTAAATGCATATTACGTATGCGTTACATATACTGCTGGGAAGAACATGATTTCTCGCAACCATTTACTCGAAGAGCAAAGTAATATCTAGGTTATTAATTTGGAATATTTAATAATTTGAGCGCTTCATTCAGGGACTAGAGATCATTGTAATTTATAAGATTTATCGTGATACGGACTGTGTTACCGACTTTTATTTTAATTTTAATTATAATTTACTTAATTTAATCAGTGATTACAATTATTGATTTAATTATAATTTACTATTGACAAAAATTTTGTACAATCTTTTATTTAATGTACGATAATTGAGATTTACTTTTGGCTATCTGGCCAATCTAATTTTGAAATAAATCTAACAATAGGAACGTCGCGAAGGTAGCGCCTTCCTGCAAGCAGCTTCACGTGCCATATTTCAGCAGGGCAATGCCCGACCACATGTGGCGAGGAATGTGAGAGTTTCTGCGAAAAACGGCAGGTACCACTGCTTCCCTGGCCTGCACGTTCGCCTGACGTGTTATCCATCGAACATGTCTAGGATATGATAGGTCAGCATCTTGTTCGTTCTGGTCTTCTACAGCCACTGTTGATGCTGTGTGGCCACACATAGAAACCGCGTGAATGTGTGGTCCTCAGAAGCATATTCAGGCTCTCTTCACACCATGCTAAATATTCAAGGTCAAAGTACAGGTACTGTTCTGTAACTCTAATAATTTGAATATAATGATATTCCTATCTCTGAGAATAAATTTCAATGTAATAGTATGTCTACTGCCTTGTGTAGCAATTTTCACAAACACCAGTTTATATCACAGTTCTTTGAATACCTGTATACGCGAATTCTGTACAAGACATCACCATTTTTATATTAAAACTATCGGAACACGGCAGACGTTCTGCCTTTGTAACCCCTTGTTGTAATGCCGCATTGATAACAGAAGGCGATAATGACGGTTGCCTTTATTTTGCGGTAATATAAACTAATGTGTTTTTTTATATTTGTAGAATATTACATTACCACAGTGTTTAATAATTACTATTACACATTTGTCCATTTATTTATTTGCTTTTGTTTACCAACGCTATATGTATGTATTATTTATTAACTATGAATTTCTCGCCACCTGCCGTGGTGGTCGACTATCTGAAAATTCGATTTTATGTAATTTTCAGGATGTTCGACCACCAGGGAAGGTGGAGTTAATTTTAAACTATTGTTGCACCATGTTGGCTGCCCTGCGGCTAGCAGGCGCTGGGCAAATGCGAACTAGGATCACATAGTTTAAAGCTGAGAAATAGCTTTGGAACACGACGTGTCCAAAGGGGGGAGTATACGGAGATATTTATGGATTTTGCTTATTGAGACGCGATACACAAAAAATAGGGACCTGAGTATTTCCAAATACTCCGAGCGGTAACTGAAGTATTGATGCAAAACTAGGCTCCAACAGCACGTACTTTCTCGCGATAATGTGAATGCTTTTGTAATATTATAACGTGAAAATTATTATTAAAATTAAGCGCATTTTAGCCCTAAATAAAATTATTAGTTCGTATTTATTTATTTATTCGTTCGATTTGCCAGAAGCTTACACGAATCATACACAGTCACTTCATGCAAGAAATAAAACATAACAATAAAATAATATAGTAATATAGTACTACAAACACACTTTTAGGTCTCTCAGCCATTCGGCTCCCGCGTCGCTTAAGTTATGAAGTGATTCAAGATTACCATTTTCAAATCCATAAATCGGGCACTGAATAATGTGGTCCATGGTCTGGGGTAGTCCACACTCACACTCACCGTCCTCACTATATCCCCATTTCCTTAGCTGCTCTTTGCATCTTCCAAATCCAGTCCGGAGTCGATTTAACGTTGTCCACTGGCGCCTCTTCAGGTTGAAACCTGGAACCCGCTTAGTGGGGTCATCTATGAGGGTCCAATTCCTAACCTTCGTCTCCTTACATATTCTTTTCCATTCTCCAGAGGAGTCGTACAGGTCTTTTGGGTTCATGCAAAAGGGTCGCCTCGATTTGAGACGATTGTTTCCATACACATACTCATGTATTGGGAGTTTGGGATTGGCTTCTATTTTCGATCTTTCTTTAGATGCGGCTTGTTCTCTGCGGATATATGGTGGCTGTATATTAGTTAACACAGGAAGCCAGTGGACAGGGGCTGCTTTCAGCGTTCCGCTAATCAGCCTCATGGCCTCGTTTAGCTGGACGTCCACTTTTTTGGCATGTACGCTGTTCTTCCATACTGGGGCACAATACTCCGCAACGGAATAGACCAGCGCCAGCGCGGATGTACGGAGAGTAGCAGCAGAACTTCCCCACGAGGTACCTGCCAATTTCGAAATAAGGTTGTTTCGGGTCTTCATTTTTTGACTTGTCGCCACCAGGTGCTCTCTGTAGGTAAGACTTCGATCGAGTTTAACTCCTAGATATTTTGGTGCTCTTTCATGTTTTATGTTCCGGCCGCAGAACTTCAATTTCATCTCTCTCTTAGCCTCTTTGTTATTGAGATGCATTACCGTACATACAGTTTTGTGTGGGTTAGCCATCAAGTGCCATCTCCGATAGTAATGCTGTAGTCTCGTCAGGTCCGGGTTTAAATCTTTTTCCAATTGCTCAAAAGTCTTACGTTGGAGAGCTACCGCAAGGTCGTCAGCATACGCAAACTTTTTTGCTTTCAGCTCCGGAAGATCTGCTATATAGAGATTGAATAAACACGGAGACATTACCGATCCCTGTGGTAGTCCGTTTCGCAAAAACCGTGGTTGACAAGCTTTTCCTTGTGATATTACCCGAAACTTCCTTCCTGACAACATATTTTTCAGAAGTCTAGTTATTTTTAAGCACTTTATAGTTCTTGTCAGTTTGAAGAACAAACCATCCAGCCATACAGTGTCATAGGCCGCTGATAGGTCGAGCAGTACGACTCCTGTCTTGTTCCTATTTTGGAAACCATTTTCGATAAATGTAGTCAGTGAAAGAACCTGATCACAGCAGCTTCTATTTGCACGAAAGCCAGCTTGTTCCATGGGTATTTCCTTATCCAATATAGGTCCTAATCTTGTCAACAGGATTCTCTCAAAGAGCTTGTACGTAGTACAAAGGAGGGAAATCGGTCTATAATCTGCAGTCTCATTCCCCTCTTTTCCTGGCTTTAAGATAGCTATGATTCTTGCCTCTTTCCATATCTCAGGCACCATACTAGTCTCAAGGATATTAGTAAAGAGGTCCGCCAGCCACTTTATTCCTCTGAGCCCAAGGTTTTTCAGAAATTCTGGCGGGATATCGTCCGGGCCGGCAGCTTTACCTTGCTGCATTTGTAGGATTCCTTTATTCACCTCGATTCGTTCGTATTAATGCCGTCATTAGTTCGTATTAATGCCGTCATAATAGCCTTCTGATATGTGCAATTGAATCCATATGAATGCCTGCAAGCTCTTTTCGTCTTTCGTTATATTAACACCAGAAAATCAACATTTAAATCCACTATGTCCTGGTTGTCGATACCTTCTTTCACGAGAAACATTGTTTTAGCAATTCCGCGTAACAATGAGAGATTATTCTGCGAACATCACGCCATCATCGCACATTGTAGTAATTGGAGACTCAAACCATCACACTTTGCGTTTGTCCGCTATGGCGTAGAACAATGCAGGCTGACAGATTGCGATCACCACGGTAGAGTCCAACACATACGCGACTACAAATTGAAGGGAAACGCATTCGAAAACGTTTTGCCACTCAGGACACCAGCGAACACGTTCACGTGCCCATTGCTGTCTAAGGTATTGGTGGTTTCTGGTCTACGGTATTCGACTTAGTGGTATGCGTGCCACCAGTCCAGCCCCCAGCAGACGGCGTCGACGCAGATATGACCACACCCGATGTAGTGCTCTTAAGTCGAGCCATCACTGTGGACGACGCCATTCTGGCGATAATGGCTATGCAGACAAGATGGCGGTCATCTCGCGCCGAGGACACATTGTGTGGCCCAATACCTGCTCGGTGTTCGGTACAATCCTCCTCTACCTACTAGGTTCACATACGCATCCCTGTCGTTCGAGCCACAATGACAACGTCCAACAAACTCTGTTCCCGGAGACCAAACATTCTGGCCCGTTCGAACTCACTCAGATGCTGGTATTGCGCCATTTGGCGTCGACAAGGCATACTGGCACTTGTTTGTAAGTTATCACGTCGTTTGACGGCTATACACCAACTGAGTGTGCCGTTAACACTGATCGGACCTGTCACGCAAAGAACACTGATAGGCGAATGTGCACGGCATCTCTTTGCAAATTTAAACACTAAAAAAACACTGTTTCACATAATCACCGATTTTTAAGTGATTCCGACCATTCCTTCTGGGCGTTGCAAATTTCACAAACATCAGTTTAATTTACAGTAAATCCTGTGCTCTAGATTGACAACCCTGCACCTACTAATGGATACACTTACACTTAGGTTTAGACTTACACATGAAATTAACAGTATGGCTTTTGTAGATTTCGTAATTTCAATGCAGATTTAAGAAATTAATGTTCAAGAAATATGCAAATATTAGGGATATAATTCATGTGTGCATTATAATCTTAATTCTTGTGGGTGTGTGTATTGGAAAATTGTCAGATTATATATGTGTGGTTATGTGATTGAATTGTTTTTATTTCTACCACCAATGATCCCACCTAAATTATCACCTCCGTGAGAATAGCTAATTAGAAAGAAGTCCAGAATTTAATGCAGTTCCTTGCAATAACTCCTTTGTAGGAACTCACACTGCACCCGGTCAGCGACTCTACTGATCAAGGAATACTTCGTCGCCTTACAATTCATAATATAGCATCGTTCTACGAAATTTAACCAAAAAGTAAATAGTTTTATATATTTTTTTCAATTTCCTTATGCATATATCTAAAAAATTGTTATGTAGAAATTTTGAATATTTTTAATGAAAGACATGATTTAAATCTAATGAATGTTGTCCACAGAAAGTGAATAGTGGAATCATGAGGAAGGAGAAGTATTTCCATGCTGTTCATGAAAATATCTCGATATGTAAGTCATCTAAGTATTAAATAAGGGAAGCTAGGAGGCAATAACATTACAGTTAGGAAATAATAATAAATTTCTGTCTCCTCTGTAGGTCTATTAGACAAGTAAAATACAACATAAGTAAGAGTACATTCCTTCATTATTGCTGCATTTAATTGTAGAACAGTTAACTTTAGACACAGGCATTGTTATTAGTATGTTAACTAGAAAAGTATAAGAATTCATTCTGTTCATATCAAATATGTTCCGAAACGTGTCAATGTAAGGTTAAAATGTTGGTTCGATGTAATTTTACATGTTATTCAATGACTAGTCCTGGATATACAAGGAATGTAGCACCCAGATGTCAAGAAATAATATGAGGTGTTTTACCGGCACGTAATAAACGCAATTTCACAAAAATCCCATTACTTCAGTAGTATCTATTCGTAGTTTTACTTGAGCTCCGCCAGGATCGCTAGCTGAATGCGCGCTGTATATATATATATATATATATATATATATATATATATATATATATATATATTGTGACATACCTGGTGGTGCCGGGTATTTTCACTGCAATATAACACTAAAGGAGGGTATCTTTTACGTGAATGGGTCCCTGGATAAGTTGGTGTAATATCGGAAAGGCTAATCAAAAACATAAATACAATCACGAACAAGATGTATTTGTAAACCAAATTTGCTATTTACATCATATAACAATGTTTGTATACTCCGCCTTGGTACCAAGATTAAGAGTAATATACAATCGTCATACCTTCAGGGCCCCGATCGACTACCTCTGATATTTGTAGAACCACTCGTGCCGACAGGGTCGTCGACCTCTGCTGCTGCTGCGGGCCGTCGGAGGCGAATGGCGTGGCCGTCGTCCACGGCCGATGTTCCGATAATTCTTCCCCGACCAGGATCTTGATACCACGGCGGCGCACTTCCCTCGAATCACCGTCCGTCAGTGGGTTTAATTACTCAACCCGCGCCGATCACGTGCACCGAACTCAGTTCCGTACCACACAATTACCATGACAATTCCACTACACCAACTATTAGGAGCGTGATCAATTATTCTACCGACACTAATCTTTTACTTTGCTGATATTTTCAATGTCCTGTTTACATTCATGCTACACTACAGTTTCTGATATTTCCACAGTTACATCGCGTGTCGTCTGCGTCCTTGCATTACTCGCGAGCTTTAGTCGCACGTCCGCACTCGTCGCCGCTCCGCTAACGTCTCTCTTCGCGATTCTCCTAATGACTCTTTCCTGACCGGGAGCACGCCGGCCACGTCCTTCATCGACGGGCGGCACGGCTCGACTGTCCCAAACGGCTGCTTACACGTGCTCGCTCCCCGCTTCTAACCGAAATTCTCACGCTGCTCGCGATGGTGGCACCGGTGGCGGTGGCAACCGTCGCTGGCTGCCCGCTGCTCGCAGCGCCCGGCGCTCGCACCGCGCAGTCCAAAATAGCTATTGATTTCTTACACTAATGATTTAATTAGTGTAATGAAACACATATTATGGGTTTCAATATATATATATATATATATATATATATATATATATATATATATATATTGTGGCGTTATGGGATTGTGCAACCCCATAACACCACCGTCTCGTATGTATGAACACCCACAGGCAGCGAGGATAGCAAGCGCAAAGCAAAGGTTCATAAACGCGCGGCCTGATATCTGTTGCCCGTACTAAACGAAGGCGAACTAGCAAGCAACGTTTTCCTTGTGAAGGGTTGAGAGAGGGGAAGCAGCCCCACCACTGAGAAATTTCCCCAGGCGTCGGACGATAAATACACGAACCCGCAAGCGGGAGCTTTTTTTTCTTGCCACCACTCGTCGAGTAAGCAGTTCTTCTCTTCGGGTTCCCGATCGCCGAGCTAGTAGCATATTGATCACCGCTCGCCCAGCCAACACTTTCGTTAACATTAGTTTAGATATTGTTTTCCGCTGCAACGACTACTAGGTAGGAGTATTCGGCGTCGAACAGACGTTCTAGTCAGTCGTCCGCGAGATAGTGCAGATTCAGTAAAGTATTCCTTCAATTAACGACACGGGAAGTAAAAGTTACCCGTTGTGAGAGAAGCATTGAAAGTTCTGGTTTAGCAAAGTAGAAGTAGCAACGAGCGAGGAACTTGCACGAGTATTCGGTGAAGTGCAAGGGACATTTTCGCAACGTGGGCGTAGTCAGAGGCGCCGGTAGCAGACGAGGAAGAAGAGGCCGACTAGGAAGAAGAACAGAAGAGGACGCAAGAAGACAGCGTAGAAGGCAGAGGCGAATCCCGTTTCTTACGACGCAGAAGCTGAACGACGCAAAACTAGCATAGGAAAGTGTTAAGAAATTGAGGACACGGGTGGCAACAAATTGCAGAATTATAGTAGGAGACATTTTGATGCGCTATTGCCTGCATAAAACATTCTACTTAGGACATTTATTATTCTGCTATTTTCAGACACAGTTAAATTGTAAATGAGAGTAGTGCACTAGCACACATTTTGTTCTTTGCATGTAATATTTTGAAGCAGGAGATTGTAAATTGAAATTTTGGTTTCATGTGCAATGTAATTAGAATAGCATAAATTTAGATATAATTAATTTTCCAAGGGAATTCCCAGTGTAGATTAGGGTAATTATTTCAGAGTATCAATTTTGGTGTAAGTTAAATGTGTTCATTCATATGAGTGTGTGATGTAAAGGTTTCTATTTGTGTTTTGATCATTCTTTGTAAAAGTGTGATTATATATCCTTGGTTTTTGTCATGAACTTATGCCACTAAAAGTTTATGGGTAAATTATACGCTCGTTTGTGTGCAATCTGTGATTTTTATTGTGTCAAGGGTTCAAACCTTTCTCGCACCCTGAAGATCCTGCTCCCTAGATTTTTAAGCTCGCTTCACGAGCAAAATCTTGATAACTCGCTTATGGTTCGTGCGTTGCTGTTGAAGGTGGTAAGTTTGGGTGTGGGTGGGTTAGCTAGAATATATATATATATATATATATATATATATATATATATATATATATATATATATATATATATATATATATATAGTAACGCGGAGCGTTTCTTTAATTAATTCGAAACGCAGGGCATTTTCTTCCAATTACGCATATTTCGAATTGCGCGGCAACGGCGGCGACTAACGGACGTGACAAGGGAACGGGTCAGGCGCGAGAAGGCGGCGAGGCTGGGCGAGACCACGGCAGTTGCAGTGTGTAACAGAACTCAAAGGAGAGCGGAGCGATGTTGGTGCGCGCGATGAAAAAAGGACAAAATTAAGTTAAATAATGTAAGGGAAGCTGTCAAGAAGTGAGTTAAGTGTGACAGTGGCAAATGTTAAATAGCGCAAGCTGGTGATCGTGGTATTAGTGTCAGGAACAGTGGTGAAAAAGGCAAGAACTGTAAGCCGCGTGGCTGGTAACGGCATGGGTAGTGGCCACGTGCCTGCGTTATTGTCAAAAGGAAAGCGAAGGAGAATTGGTGGATTGTGCCGCAAGAAAGCATCGAGATAAACTGCCAGGGATAGGCGGACAGTAATATAGAAGCAGTGCCTACTCGATTTGAAAGACACGTGCAACGGCCGGAGTTGAAGCAGAGGTATCGCGTAACCGCCGCAGAGGGCCGGTGCCACGGGCGTCCACGCAGTCAACCGCCCGAAGGGCACCGAGTCGCGCCCAAGGCCGCCGATCGCCGCGGCCGTTGGGAACCATCCGAGAAGAAACGAACTATTTTTGGTATTCAAGGTATTGTAAGATCTAAGATCAGGGGTATAGTTTTGGTACCAAAACAGGGAGTAGTTATATTGAAATTGATGTACTAAATGTGGGATTTCGGTAATAAATTGTTTGTTTGTTTAAAGAAAATTATAATTGAGTTTTTCCAATGTTCTTGTCAAACCTTACGAGACCCATTCACGAACCAAGACACCTGTTCTTTCTAAAAATAAATGTAGTGAAAAGTACCGCAAACCAGGTACGTCACTATATATATATATATATATATATATATATATATATATATTGTGACGTACCTGAATTGTCGGTACTTTCCACTGCAACTAAATTATAAAGGATGGGTGTCTTGCTCGTGAATGGGTCCCTTGAAGGAATCGATATAGCATTGGTAAATTAAAGTAATAAGTCCGTACAAACACGAATACAATTTATTCACAAACCAATCTGTTATACACATGATCAAATACACTAATACTTTTCGTCTTGGTACCAAGATTTGGTTTATCATAAGATTTTATCATACCTTGGGGCCCCAACAAATACCTCCGTTGTTCTGGATTATCGCTAGCGTCGGCATCGGTCGCCGACCTCCAATGCAGCTCGGCGCGTCCGGCGGCTGGTGGTGTGGGGTCGCCTCAGGCCGGCGGCGACGCGGACTCCTTGGCTTCAGCCCCTGGTATTTTAGCTTGCAATCCCACCTAAGTATTCACAACTTCTCGGCAACGTCCATCCCGTTCCCGTAATATGCTCGAATAATGTCGCCGCACTTTCCCTCTAGTTATCGTTCACTGTTCTGATGTAACTGCGGAGCACGCGGTCACTACTCGCGCCAGCGTCGGTTTCACTACACACAGTTTTTGTATTGTTTTTACAGTATCTGATGGCACATGCGCGATTTACAGTTCTCTACGTACCAACCTCTTCCGCATTCTATTTTCCCGACCTCTAACTAGCATTTCCATAAATCTTGCATTAGCTAATATCCTACATCACTGGCCACGTTTTTCCTTGTCCGTAGTCAGCGGCGAACTCTTTGCAACTCTGTCCGCAGTCCACGGCGAATTCTCTTCAACTGACTCGCGCTCGTAACGGCTGAATTCCCTACAACTCCTCGCTCGGCTCGTAACGGCCGAAATCGTTCCCACGATGTGCTCGCGGCGACGACGGCGGTTGCCCCCCCCCCCCACCGCCGTTCGTCGCGCCTGCCGCATGTACCCCGCAGTTGAAAATGAGCTATAATTATTCTTATGCTTAATGTTTCTAATTTGCATAAAGAAACGCTCCGTGTTTCAATATATATATATATATATATATATATATATATATATATATATATATATATATATATATATATAGGGGCTCGATCGGTCGTCGATAACCGGGGAACGCCAATCGTCGAACCACACCTCAAAAGGCAAGACCGCCACGTCAGGACATATATCTGAAGTTCCAGGAAAAGGATGGAGAATTGATTGGTTTTTAAAATAAACGACCTATAATTTCCATTTTACATAAAGTAAATTATAAACCAAATATTATATATTTTACAATTTTAATTATTTACATTTCCAAAATTCAACTCCCTGACGCACTGGAAAACCTATGTGGAACTACTGAGTTCTATTTCGGAATTAAAAGAAAAGTATTCATGCGATTCAAATAAATTTTATTCCTTTTAATAACTAGACATCGTCTGTTAATTTATTGCGTCAGCTTTATTTTAATGCACATTTTAAAATGTTTTTGGTGTATACGCATGATATTATGAAGTTAATAATTCTGAATGAATATTTATTTTTCCTATTTTCACGTAAATGAATTTAAATTGACATATTTAAATTTTGAAGCCTTTTTTGAAATGTATTTTTATTTTCTTCTACTTTTAGTTAAAATTTGTGTAAATCATTTTCACTTTGACAAATCTCAGTCGAACCACTATTTTGTGTCTAGTACTTAATAATGGATGTCAATTATTTTTGAATTTGACGTTATGAGTCTTTAAAAGACCAATTGTTAGCCTACTTCTCAATTCTTCACACAAAGAAAAGCGGTGGATGGGAGGTGACCGGTGATTCATGGGCGGGCGCTGGGCTCAGATTCGCAATGTAAACATATCTCAGGGGGCAAGAAGTTAACCCCGACTTCCGACATTGATATCTCACCGTCCCAGATGTTCTTCCAGGAAGGCAAGGGAAAGGGAACGAAGCCTCTGTTAATTTAAGAATTACATGTTCGGTCTCTTTCATATGCCAGTGATATGCATTGAAGACAATTAGAACCTTTTTCTGATTTGTAGGCTTATTCTAAATTACAATTTTAGGTATTTTTCTATTGCCCAACAATATTATAAATTCACCAATTTTCCCTCACTTTATATGGTTAATAATGTATGTACATGATAACGAATATTTAAAAGTACCCTACAAAATCTGAATTGTGTTCATTAAGTGGCACATGATATATTACTATTATAGAGGGAATGAGAAAGATTCAGCTGCTTCTTGGGGGTCTTTTCACGAGGTTAAGATCATAATAGGCTTCCTGATTCTAGACCTCTCCTTGCATTCACACATCGCGTTACCATCAGTTTCCTCTGAGGTCGTATCTTAACAGTTTTTATTGCCGGAAGATTCTCTCCTAACATGAAATGTACAATAGTATTCCAAGTTTTAAATCTAGTCAGTGAGGGATAATGACAGAAAATTATGCTAAGAAAGTTGAAGAATAATTAACGTTTCAAAAATAGCTTCACAAGAAACTGATGAACGAAGATAATGAAGTATAAACCTTTAACAAATTGGCCAGTTGTGAATTCTGTACTAATATAATTTTCACCACTTCACGAAACTAGATCAAACATTTCATTCAAATCTACTTTCCTTTGTGTTTCCCAGCTATATTTTTTGTTTTCATTTTACGATTTTATCACTTCTTATCAGCCAAATTAACTCCCCTTTTTACATTCCCACGACATGAAAATTGAAGAGGTAAATATGCTTCTTCGGTCTAATTCATACTCACATTTGAGTATTGCATAATACACTTTCAATACTGCTGCTACACGCTGCACATTTGGAATCAGAAACTGGGCTAATGGCTCAATTAGCAGACCGTGTTTTGAGCGTCTTCAGAAGGTTTCACGCTGGGCTGCATCGGTTACTTCCGCGAGCGCAGTTCAGCGAGGGCGCCCCCAGTGGTTTCGTGGTTGAGTGCCCGCCGTACGACTTCGGGCGCTTCTGGTCATTAAAGGGTCGCGCTAGGCCACACGGCGAGCACTTCCTTATCGCTTTAGCTTCTTGCAGAAACAAGAAAATTAACATGGGTTTAGTTTCGGAGTACACTTTGTGTATTTAAGTGCTTTAAGACTGCACTTACGCTGTTAACTTATATTTTATTTTATTAATCCAATGATAATATAACGTGTTCCGAGTAATAATCTTTCAATAGATTTTGAGTGTAATAAAAGAAAATTAAATAATATATAACCAAATCAATTTATATTGGGTTTAACGTCTAATTAGCTGGGAGTAACACTCTCAGTAACATAGGAAAGGTTCACACACCGAAATTCAATTTCAAGTACTAGGATCAATAGATTTTCGGCATATTACTTCCCCGATTCAGTTCTGATGGTCATAAACTGCAAACGTTCCCCGTGGATGATATGCCTGTTCTCAGATTAAATTAAAATATTCTCATGTAGTTTTCCTGCCGCACTCACAAATTTTAGGCAAATAACAAAGAAGAATTTGAAATACCCAAACCAACAAGAAATGCATTAGCCACACCAAATTATCAGATTTTCATTATTAACTCTTTAAAAATAAGGATTATTACATTTTATTTAGAAAGCGATTTCTTCATCTTCTCTTCCTGCATTTCCTTGTTATTCTCCTCCCTCTTACACAATTTTCCTACTTGTCTTTTTTCATCTTTCTATTATTTTCGATTTTTTTTATTTCACTTCAACGGTTAAAAACTGTGGGAGTCGTACTGTGAAGAGTAATACAAAATATTGGCATAAATTCTAAAGCAATCTCAGTATTCGTATTATCCGTATAAATGAGACAAGATTGTCTGAGATTTTAAACTAACTACATTTTATATTGTTATATGGTTATAATGAAAAAAATAATTCAATCGTTTTTCCTATTTTAGCCTGCCTGCGTTTCTCGGGGGTATTATATGAAACGGCTGAACCCACTTAGATGCGGTTATCACTGAAAGGTGGAGTGTATTTTTGGGTATCACTTAGGCTATATTTTTTTCAATTTATTATTTACGCTTATATTAAAAACAGTTTGTTTCTTTGTTATCGTATGAAAACCTGTATTTATATTTAGACCTTAATGAAATTCAATGGCGATTTCTGCTGGGATTGTACTGTTGCAGAACCTGCAGATAATTCTAAAATACTCGTACTTACAGTATATTGTAGAAATATATATTTTCCTTTTAATTTATTCAATAATCGAAGTATTGCATTAATATCGAAGTATGAAATTCTTTTAAAATCAAATAACGCTTGTCCTACGCTGTCGCTGGCGTCTAGATGCAAGGCTATGCACACGCTTATGTGTGACATCACTCGAATTATAAAATTCTTTTTTTTTCAATTTTCGAAAAATCGGGGATGCAAACGATAATAAGACATACGGCAGCTAATATTGTGACAAGTTCAGTCAATTTTCGGCGAATGCAATATTTGGAATTGAATGCAATATTTAGAACGTTTGTAAACTTTATTGTCAATTTATATTAGGTTTGTTGATTTATAATGTGAATTTGATGAGTTCTGTTTCTTTTGTGGAAAGGTTAAGCGCTTGGAAGACAGTCCCACATCCTGTGCATTGACCTCAGAACGTGTAGTACTGTTTCTTGCAGATGTATTTCGTGTTCTTGTGCATACGAGATCTAGAGCGACAATGATTATTTGTCTCTTCCCAATGATTATTTGTAATTTTGTGCGAGCCCCGCGGAGAGTGTGCACCAACGCACACTTTTCTCGGCGCAAGCTTTCTGCACCCACCCGGCTCTTGCGAGGTCCGCATCTAGGTTAGGGCTTCGCACAACACAGTGGTTTACTACAAGTAAGGGGGTGGCGTCCCCACAATGGTTTACGATTAGAATCTTCACTTGGTCATAAGAACCAAAGTAACAAATTTAAAAAGATTGACATCATGGATATGGTGATGACAGGTAAGAAGGACAATTTTTTTAACACGACTGAAATATTCACTGTCTTAATATAATTATACTCACTTGAATACACTTAAAAAACCAACCGAAACACACAAAAATGTGCAACTAAAAGCATATGAATTCACTGGTACACAACAAAAATGTAATTCCCATTCAAAAAGCACACTCTTATACACACAATTTGAAACATCATTAATCCCAAGAATCCTTCCTACACTTAACACAGCTATTTAGACTTTTTCATAAAAATTGTCTTCTAAGATATTCAAAATTTACTCCTCATAAACTTCTCTCTTTACCCATGTATCAAATTACACTTGTTTGAAAAATTGTATTAACGGTGAAATTGTTAATAAGCTTTGGTTTTTGAAGATCAGTAGAAAAAGGAAAAATATATCCATAGTTTACAAACTCCAAAGTTCAACATGAATTTACGAACACATTGCGCAGGTTTTCCCTTTAAGAATGAAATTATTTACACAATAGCCACATGAGCCAGAATTAACGATATGAAAAATTAATTCAAAGTTATTATCTCAATCTAGCATACGAAGTTTCTCCTTCGGAATTATACTAAATTTTGTCTTCGAAGGCTGAGCTAGCTTTTGTTTAACTGCTCTTTCCCTCTCTAAGAATCTGAGAAATTTAAGCGGCGTGACCTTGTCTGAGCGTCGGGCGCGGGTAACGGGATTTCCCCCCTCCCCTGACTTTTCTGAAAGAAATTTGAAGCGATCAGATTACAGAGCAAACAAATTGCGATGCTCTCTGTCCTGAGGGCTCGACACTTGCCGGGGGCTCTGGCGGGTAGAAAATACCTCCGCACGTCAGAAAATTTAGGAAGAACTTACTTTATGTAAATCCACGGGTCGATGAATACTTCTGTGAAGAATCTTTGCAGACCGTGAGCCACACTTCCTTTTGAATTTCGCGTCTTTCTGAAGTCGTTCCTTCCGATTTCGTACTCGTGTGGTGTAATCCCGCTTTTGTGGCTTTCACCGGAAGATGCAGTTTTTAAAGAAATATCATTTCCTCTACCATTTAATTACGTAGTTGGAATTATGGTATTTAATTCAGGATACAAGATAAACAATTATACAAAGCTGTGAAAAAGAAAATGTAGCATGAGCGTGAGACATTGCTAGTGCTTGCACCTTTCACATTACAAATTTCATAGATTCATTCAAATTAGAATTGCACGAATAATTTATCACAAGAAATAGTACTGTAGACAGACATTTACCTCATGGAATGAGCCTTTTCCATGTGGTTTTTCAACAGATGGCTATTGAATCCCTACGCGTCGTCTCCGCTGCTGGTCAATGCGTCTTGACCTTCTCGCCGACTCGCATAGAATGAGGGCCGTTCAACTGTTGTTAATCGTTCGGATGGCTGGTCTAGGTCGATCGAGATATCTATCGGAAATCCCTGCTACTAAAATATTTTCGTCACTAAATGTAATTCTTGCGATGTCAATCATTGCGTTAGTCAGATCTTATCTCTCTTAGGGCGAGAAGCGAAGTATTTAACGTATACGTGATTGGTCACTATAGTTTGTTGTTGTTGTTGTTGTTGTTGTTGTTGTTGTTGATGATGATGATGATGATGATCACCGTTAACAATCGTTGTGGTTGCCGTTTCTTCCTTCTGGTGCTGTTGTGAACTGGGGCCAATAAAGCATTTTATCTTATGAGAACGTACTTTAAAAGAAGATATTATATATATATATATATATCTATATATATATATCTATATATCTATATATCTATATATATATATATATATATATATATATATATATATATATATATATATATATGATATATTAAGAAGAGAACATATTTTAAAATAAAAAATGGATATCTCTTTAAGAAATAAAGAATATGCTAAATTGTTACATTAAGAGACCATTCTTTCCTGACAAATTGCAAATATTTCACAGTTGTAAACGACACTAAGCCTGCGAACGTTTCGAAATAGAATAATTTTATTTCATTTTCATCCTCAACAGTAGCAGCAATAACAAAATGACTCATTGTATAAACTAGTGTGTAACGTATTCAAAGAAACGTTACTTAGGACTAGAGCAGGGGGGGGGGGTCCAACTTGCAAGGCCTCAAGGGACACAATTATAATCTTTAATATTGTTGCGGGCCATAATTCCATTACTTGGGCGATTCACACATGATCCACCCCTTCCCGTATTGTTGGCCTCTGAAAAGGAGGGGGATGGAACCATGCGTGAAATCAGGCCTGATATGCCTAACGCAGTGAAACATATGCGGATAATTTTGAATTCTTCAATTTACTCCAAAAAAAGTCCTTAAATCTAAACTTAACCTATTTTTACATTAAAGGGGACGTTGACCCAGGCAGGGTGCGTGCGCTAGTCTCAACGCAGAACGAATTCAAAAACTCTTAGTGTGCATTTCAAAACCAGTACCATGTGCACTGGATGTTTGCAGCACTGACATTTATATTTTTAATATTTTTTAAATTTTGTATTCATTCATTCATTTGTTTGATTATTTGTTTGCTTATTTGTTTGTTTTATATGCCCTTATCAGTGATTCCAACAACGGCAAGTGTATCCATAAAGTAATTACATGGTAATTATAATCCAAGAACGGACCAGGAAGATTCGTACTTTGGGTAAAACTTGTAAAAAAATGGTGCTGTATTGTTTGTAGGTTTGTACTGTTTTTAGTTTTTTAATTTATATGTACTTGTAGAAACGGAGACCTGATAACCATAGACACATTAATATTGGTCTTGCCAAATGTACGTACAAAACTTTAAATGAAGTTACTGTTGTATTTTCTTCTTATTTAAGGCGTATTTATTAACTAAATTTAGTAATACTTCATCTACTGAAACATTTTATTTCACCTTCGTATCAATTCAATACATAATCACACCGTACTTAGCAACTATTGCCTTCATCTTCTATTATCCGTTGTTCATCAAAAGTAATTACTAATAAATAATCTTTGAACGAATACTACGAGTACAATTCTCACAGTTACTGTTTAAAGGTTCCTCGTATGAAACTTCATTGTTTAGTAGCTTTATTGATTATATATTCTCGATGTTCATCGAAGCTCATTCTCACACTAAAAATTACACCCACATCTCTGATTTTTTGACACACTGAAGAGTTGATACATTTATGTGAACACTGAAGAGATTGACACACTGAAGAGATATTTATTAATAAATATATTAAACCGATTAAGATAAAAGATCTAGCTCAGGCCCCTCTGATACTACATTTGATACTTGATCTCTTCAGAGACATTTGTTTGTATTTTACAAATTATATACGATTCTTTAAGTTATTGTCAAACCATTGCAGTAAGTTACCAACCACACCAAATGATTTCCATTCAGAAAGTAAAATACTGTGATAAATGGAATATGTTTTTTATCTTGTGGCTTTCATCAGCTTCAGAGGATGCTGATTTCGACTATCCGCGCCGGTCTCTAATTGGAACACATATCAACAATTATACTAGATGTTGATACTCTTGCGGGCTCCTCGGTCTGTGGTCAGCACAAAGCCTTCCGCGACAACACACGTACATGAAAGACGAGAGACAAACAAACATGCCCACGGCGGGACTCGAACCCGCAACCCTTCAGACCGAGGCGCTGAGTATGTACACGCTCTAGCAACCTTGGCCTTCCAGGTCTGCTGATTAATGGAATCAAATGCCTTATTAAAAATCAGCATACACACATACACATATCGACTTGATACATATTATCTAATTATTTTAAAATATAATGAGAAAAAACAAGCCAAATTAACTGTGCACAAGCGAAATTCCCTAATTGATAGAAAAGGCTAGAACAACCTTTTCAAATTATCAGTAATAACTTATTCAAAAATCTTGAGTATGACATTCATGATTGAAACTAGTCGATAATTAGATATACTTTCTAAATATAATACCTAATTTAAAAATTGGAATACTATATGCTGACTTACAAATACATGGATGTGGATATGGAGTGATTTGGTCATGGACTCATCGCTGAAAATAATGAACGTGTTATTTTAATACAGAATTTTATTGAACTTAGTTTTCACGAAATTAAATGAATTGCCTATGCTTTATTATCTATTAGTGTTCTAAATTTTAGAAATTACATTCTCAACATTCGAATCTGCGACCTCCGCCTTTCAGCTTCCACCAACGCACGCATTTGGAGGCACCAGACGCCACTGATGAAATTATGCTAAGAGAAACATCCAATCGTACATTCCTACACATTAAAGAAAAAAAAACTGAAGTGTGCACTCTTTCAGAATTACAAATATTCAAAAGAGTGAATAAAATACCAAAGGTAATTAAACATTTCAAAACGTCCGTAAAAAAATTCGCTAAATTCTTTTTAATTCATTCCGATAGCACTAATAGTATTTGAGAAACCTAATATCAATAATTTTACCCAACGTTTTCCGAGAAAATCTAATCTAACATTGTATCTTTTTTTCAGCTGTCCATGGCGACGAAAATCGTAGCAAACATGAAGGGCTGGGAGGGGCGGGACAGGGCGGGCCAGATAAGGTAGGGCAGGGGAAGAATAGGTCTGGGAGGGTGCAAGTCAGGATGAAATCGCGAAGTGTCAGGGCCTGGTAGGAAAGAATAGTCAGAATTGAGTAGAATTCATTCCTTTTTCTATGTAATAGATGTCTGTGAAAGACAGGCTACGCAGGGTATTTCAACTAGTCTGTGATAAAAATGAAAAGTTATACAAACAGTTTTTGCTTCATTCCTTTCAACTAGTTGAGAACCGCGTTGATACCATTCAATGAGGCTTATTTCTGATTTCCTCAGCCGTCAAACCCATCAGCACGACCGGGAATGTTCACGGGCCGCGGAGTTGGCGACAATCCAAGAGGCGGCCATGGACACGTAGTCGTGACCTGCGTCCACTTCAGTTTCGCTTCGACGTCGACGTGAGCAGAAATGTTGGAGCGGTATCTGCTCCTGGACACAGAGTTTGCACACTTGACATATAAAGTATGTATCCAAACTCAACGGCAAAATTTCGGGAAAAGAACTATTCTTTATCGAAAAAAAGTTGTAAGGGTTTGTCCGGAAATGCTTATTTGTACAGTTGATCAGGCGTGAATGTTGTGGATAGTTGGTTCACGTTAAGTCTGAAGAGTAAATGCATACTGACAGTAAAGAACCAAATTCTCCGTGCATGAATTTAATAGCCCATCACAAGCCAGATAATAATTCTCCTTCTGACAGCAACGTTCCGTGTAGATAAAATAATTGTTTTGAATATACACTCTCTTTCGGACACAAATCTGTGACTGTTCAGTTTTTCGATTAAATTGATAGACATTCCGAGACTGGAGTATCAATGACCTTCGACGAAGTATTTTTATGTATTGATGACAAACAGGAGTCATGTAGAGTCTGTTGGGAGAAGAATTCAAATCAAGATTGCGAAGATGGAATCAGCAAAACAACTGGGCGAACACCGTGAAAAAATGTGTCAGTCAACACCAACTCTAATGTTGTGAATTAGTGGAGTCACAGTTGACTCCTTGAGATTATGGTAAAAACTCAAACCTAGATTACGAAGAGATGTAATAAATGTAGGACGATACTGATACGTTCGGCATCGGGGTCTACAAGAGTCATTTCGAATGAATTCGTCATTCGAATTCACCTGATGGAAAATGATCTGCAGAATCCAGAATTCTTGATTGAACAGAAAGGTTTTAGTATTACGAAGCAATGTAGGGAAAACAGTGAAGTAAAGACGAAAACAAATAGGTCATGAGGTGCTAGCTTTAGAAGATTCCAACTAGCCCAGAGAAGAACTTCAGCAGACAACTAGTGGAGCTAAAACAGAACATTCTTTCTCGACAGTACTTTCACGCAAAATTATGCAAAAAGTACTCAAATTTTCGAAAAATTATACCTGACCCTTTTTCAAAATATATATTTAAGTAACAGATTTAATTAATGGAAAATCTCTAGTTTTATAACTCTCATAGGAAAACGCCAAAAAGCTTGGAAATTTTGCAACGTTCGAAAAATGAAAGTTTTTAACGAACACGAAATCTGCATTATGCAAAACCATGGAAAACATGCAAATCCATGCAAAACATGGATTTTGGCTACACGTGTTTTTTTTCTAAATTTAGAAACTGGATTTATCCTCTGTTTCATTATCAGGGCCCTATAATATGCGTTTTGCTGCGAAAAATTCTCCGTTTTTTCTTGCAGTATTACATTACTTTCTCTCTTCGCGTAAGCGGTAGCGAGAAAGTAAAAATCCAATCTAAGTGTCACCAGAACAAAGATATGCTGACCAGAGGAAAGTTATGATGGAAAATATCTTTATTGTCTTTGCAATTCAAGAACTTAAGTAGATATTTCAATGTCTCTCTCTTTCTCTCTCTCTCCCCATCTCTCACCTTCTTCCCCTCTCTGCCTCTCTTACACACACACACACACACACACACACACACACACACACACACACACACTGGAGAGAAAAAGGGATAGGAGCCAAAAGGACGTGTTCCAGAGAGAGTTCCTTACCTACCAAGATGTTCTGCCTCATGGACTGACAATGACTGAAAAAAAGGAACAGGGTATGAAGCAAAAAGAAGGTACCGACATTATGTAGTTCCGTCACAGAGACTCTTAACTCTGAATAATCTTGAAGCTATGTGCAACAGAAGTATTACCACTATATCATAGAATAAGGTATTGCCACTATTACATAAGAATAGGAAGAAGATAGTAGAAGGCTAAAGAATCTGCATGACACTTTGAAGAAAATTGAAAAGAGAACATCACTTATCAAGCAATACCACCTCGAAAATTAATCCACAATTGATGTAATTGAAACACTGAATCAATAATTAACGGCAACAGCAACTAAACCACAAACTTCTCAAACCGAACAGTAAGTTGAACTTTCAGCGACAATTCTTCATTTCATCATCGGGGATCACGCAATCAATCAGTTTGAATACACAAGCTTTTGTCAGAGTACGATTGACGGATTTAGACTTAGATTTACTCAGTCAAAAAACAGTAAAAACTGTATGTGACGTAGGGGAAAAATATCTGCGCACGTTTTCTTGAGTTCCAGAATCACTTTCCGTCATTTTAACTATAAATAGTTGAAATATGGGTAAAGTTTAACATAAATAAATAAAAATAAATTTTAAAAACCACAAGATTAGTAATATTTGAAAAATAGGTATACAAACTACAAGAATCACACAAAAACTATATTTACTATATAATATTTGGGGAATACAAACTACACGAATCACACACAATATTTGATGAAGATAATGGAATGCAATTTTTCAATAAGAATAAATTCCACCTATTTCACACAAAAACTAATTACAACAGGAGGAAGAGCACGAATTCTTAAGAAAATATCCTTATCCTCTTTCCCTATCTCTGAGACCAATATTTTAGTGAGCACACTTTCATTTTTGTGCGATTATTTTGAAAATGGTAATGCAATTCATCGAAGCTCATCAAACGTTTATTAAGATAATACAAACTTCCTACACAAATTATAAGTTCATTCACTGGATGCTGCAAATTATAGGACATTTGTCGAGAATGTAAAACGTGCATCTGTTTACGGTTGGAATCCGAGGCAGGTGCGTTGGAGTCGTAGTGGTTCCCTGACTGTGTAGCGTAGGGAAGGCCAGGACTATGATACCCTAGACATAGATTTCGTTCCTTTTCCTTATTAATCGAGGAACGAAATGTTCTACCGACTGGCAACCGTTAAGAATATTTGAGACTTACCGTAGATTGAGAACAATCTAAACAAATGAGTTGCAGCTAAGGATGTCGGATTACTACTTTCTCCACTTGTTCGATGGATTAGTGATTCCGGGAGCGTCAGCTGCTAAGGTAATCCCCGTAAGTGTAGTCCTTATTTGATCGTGAGGGGTGGCGGTGGTTTTCCCCCGATGGATGGCGAGATCCGGCGCAGACCTACTCGTCACTTGTAGGTCTTACCATCAGGTATCTCCCACCAGGGGGGCGCCACGACAGTCGGAACAAGCTTTAAAATCCCACCGTGTCTCCCGGCATGTGTGGTGGTGTAATGCTTCCCAAGGGTGTATAAGTAATGTGTAGAACAGTGAAGAAGAAATAAATAACGCGCGCAGTACGTGGCTCATTTGTTAAGGTATTGCATTCACAATAGCCTGGGATTGATCAGAAAAAAACCATGGAAAATTATTATTAATATTATTATTTAGCCAATTACATCCAGTTAAGGGCCATGACCTCCTGATAAAGGTAAAATAGTAATCAGCTCCTGGTAAGAGTTGTCCAATTGATGTTATTGTCACAATTTTTAATTGTTATAATTAATTGTAATTTTTCATAACAGTATTTTGTTCACACAGTAGTCACGTATATACGAGTAAATAACTTAATAATACATTAAAGTCAGCAGTAATAGATACTGTCATGCGTAAGCTTTTTTTTCTTGCTGCATTCACAGATTTATTTGAACACTGGAGAATCAGATTTATCTGAACACTTTTAGTACGCTAAGCATGCCCTGAAAGAAGCGCTTTTACCAGTGACTGCCCAAAGAAGTTTTTTTAGCTATTTTATTTTTTCTAATAAGGTTACGAAAAGTTTAGAAGGAGCCACAGTTGGTTAATTGATCTTTGCCGGTCTAATGGTGTTAGCACCTATGAGGAAGGGCCCCTCTGGTCTGTTTGCTGGCGCATACATTGTTACATTAATAGATTTATCTGACCACTTTAGTATCGTCTCACATTTGGCACTAGCGCTACAAGTTGAACTTTTGGCACCTTGCGCATGCCCTGAAAAAAAAAAAAAATTTTGCTAGTGACAGACAAAAATGTTTTTTCAGCTATTTTATATTTTCTGATAAGGTCAAGGAAAGTATTGAAGGAGACCCGGTGGATTATTTGTCGGTCTAATGACGTGATGACCCATAAAGCAGGGCCCTTAATGGCGACGCGGCTCCCGCATTGCTGTCGCGACAGAGCGGCCGGCCGATCGCCGCGTGGGAGCGCCCTCAGCGCTGCGACAACCTTCACGTCATCCCCTCGAACGCTGATTGGAACGCCAAGCCACGGATGGTAAGCCAATTAGAAGTCACGTCGTGCAATATAACGGTCGCCCTTGTCAAGACTTGACTGGTCGTTATAGAATTCGTTTCAGAATAAGCTCGCAGAGAGGAATACGACTGTCAATGAAAGATATATTGATACACTTTTTTGCGGAGGTAGCATAACGAATGATTATGAGGTTCGTTGTTGTCTTTCTTCAATAACCAATATTTTACTCTTCCTCACCAGATTTCCATTTGCAGTTTTACAGAATTGAAATATATGCATATATTGTTTAAAAGATATCTTCTGATGGGCAGAATAATTAGTTATTTTCGATAAGCAGCAAAGAATCAAGAGGAATATCTATATTCTAAAAAACGAATCAATTAATTATAAAGCATTTCCTAGCATCAACTCGAGCGGATTTCTCCGAAAGAGTAGCATTCGGCGTTCTTGAATGATTTACCTCCTTTGTCATGAGGAAAATTGCATTCAACTAAAAAAAATGGAAAAACTTTTGGGGAATAGCGGGACACAGCGAGAGGAGAATAGCGGAAAGAAGAAGGCTGGGGCAGAGATGATGGGCGGGGCAGGGAAGGGCGGGACAGGGAAGGGCGGGGCGGGGCGGGGCGGGGCGGGGCAGGGCGGTGCAGGGCGGTGCATGGCGGGGCAGGGATGGGAAGGGATGGGAAGGGATGGGAAGGGATGGGAAGGAATGGGAAGGAATGGGAAGGAATGGGAAGGGAAGGAAGGGCGGGGTCAGTGGCGGTGCGGACGGGACATGATGGTGCGGGGATCTCCAGTTGCACGGAGCCTGCGGTGTGCCCGGTGTGGCCCTGTGTGGCCCGGTGTGGCCCGGTGTGGCCCGGTGTGGCCCGGTGTGGCCCGGTGTGGCCCGGTGTGGCCCGGTGTGGCCCGGTGTGGCCCGGTGTGGCCCGGTGTGGCCCGGTGTGGCCCGGTGTGGCCCGCTACGGCGCCGCGGTCGCTCGACTGCGCACGCGCTCTAATTAGGGCTGCTTTCATTAGCGCACGACGCGCTTCAGATGCTCCGGCGGGGACGGTGGTTGGCGGTCGAGTTCCGGCTGCGGCGGCGCGGGTGGGCCGGGGCCGCGAGGGCGGGGGGAGGCCGCCCGGCACCAGGGCTTCTGACGCATCAGCCTTGGGACTAGGCACGCACATCTATTATTATTATTATTATTATTATTATTATTATTATTATTATTATTATTATTATTATTAGCGCATCTCTTCTTTATGACAATGCTTCACGTTATCTTCCGAGGCCCGAAATCAACGTGTGCCTTATCCTTTTTTAAGACAAGTTTGTTGCGCATTAAATTATTAGGGGATACGCTGATGACGAGGGGTGAAGGAACAATCACAAATATGACCATGTGATTGTCGTATTTGCGATGACTCGATATTGCCGCCTCCGCGTCGCAGGCGATCTCTGCCGCAACCGTCTGTGCCTTGGGGCCGGCTATTATTATTATTATTATTATTATTATTATTATTATTATTATTATTATTATTATTATTATTATTATTATTATTTCAAGTTATGCTTTTCTCAAACACTTAATAGCATATACTTAAATATACAATAACCTAATTATAGATTTCTAATCCCCGCCGATCAGGAAGATTGTAAAGGTAGCCTTTTGACACTTCATAGGTTAACCGCACATTATACCCCTATTTCTTTCGATGTTTTTCTTGATCCTTCGAAAATGGTCTTTGTACAGATTATTCACACGGATACATCAATCAAAAAATAATTGTCTACTTATGAGGCAATGTGTCTTCTCTAGTTATGAGAAGATTTACGATAACATTCCTCTAAACTTCGAAGTCCAACTCCTAAGAAGAAGCTATTTATACATTTGAAGGTTTATTTTTGATTGTAGGTTAAAAACATTAAAAATAAATACTATTCTAAATTACAACTAATTTGAACTAGAAGGTATTTTGCTTTTTTTCATATGTTCAGCAATGAAACTCCATCGTTCTGTTAATTCATCATATGTGTATGTAGCCATATTAAGTCTCTGAAATAGTATAACATTTTAAATATATTTTTCCTACATTCATCGGTAATGTTGATACACAAAAAAGAGATTCTTAAATACAACATGTATAATAAGAATACGAACATTTATTTAGAAAGAACAAGAAAAAGTTAAGAGTTGCAAAGAAGATCGATATGTGCTTCAGTACACGCTTTATTTTTGTAGTCAAGATAAAAGGGGGGGAAGAAGAGAGTGAAAGATAAGGAGGAGAATGAAAGGAAAGAAGGATAATATTAAGCATGAGGAAGAACAAAATGAGAGAAAGAAAAGAAAAAATACAGCAGATGGGAATCAAAGGGTCATGAGAAAAGAAGAAGACAACGACGAAGACGAAGAAGAAGAAGAAGACAACGACGAAGACGAAGAAGAAGAAGAAGAAGACAACGACGAAGAAGAAGAAGAAGAAGACAACGACGAAGACGAAGAAGAAGAAGAAGAAGAAGAAGACAACGACGAAGACGAAGAAGAAGAAGAAGAAGAAGAAGAAGAAGACAACGACGAAGACGAAGAAGAAGACAAAGTAGAAGAAGACAACGACGAAGACGAAGAAGAAGACAAAGTAGAAGAAGAAGAAGACAAAGTAGAAGAAGAAAAGTAGAAGAAGAAAAGTAGAAGAAGAAGACACAGACAAAGTAGAAGAAGAAGACAAAGACAAAGTAGAAGAAGAAGAAGAAGAAGACGAAGAAGAAGAAGAAGACGAAGAAGAAGACGAAGAAGAAGACGAAGAAGAAGAAGACGAAGAAGAAGACGAAGACGAAGAAGAAGACGAAGACGAAGAAGAAGAAGAAGAAGACGAAGAAGAAGAAGACGAAGAAGAAGAAGAAGACGAAGAAGAAGAAGAAGACGAAGAAGAAGAAGAAGACGAAGAAGAAGAAGAAGACGAAGAAGAAGAAGAAGACGAAGAAGAAGAAGAAGACGAAGAAGAAGAAGAAGACGAAGAAGAAGAAGAAGACGAAGAAGAAGAAGAAGACGAAGAAGAAGAAGAAGACGAAGAAGACGAAGAAGAAGAAGACGAAGAAGAAGAAGACGAAGAAGAAGAAGACGAAGAAGAAGAAGACGAAGAAGAAGAAGACGAAGAAGAAGAAGACGAAGAAGAAGAAGACGAAGAAGAAGAAGACGAAGAAGAAGAAGAAGACGAAGAAGAAGAAGAAGACGAAGAAGAAGAAGACGAAGAAGAAGAAGACGAAGAAGAAGAAGAAGAAGACGAAGAAGAAGACGAAGAAGAAGAAAACGAAGAAGAAGAAGAAGACGAAGAAGAAGAAGACGAAGAAGAAGAAGACGAAGACGAAGAAGAAGAAGACGAAGAAGAAGACGAAGAAGAAGAAAACGAAGAAGAAGAAGACGAAGAAGAAGAAGACGAAGAAGAAGAAGACGAAGAAGAAGAAGACGAAGAAGAAGAAGACGAAGAAGAAGAAGACGAAGAAGAAGAAGACGAAGAAGAAGAAGACGAAGAAGAAGAAGAAGAAGAAGAAGAAGAAGAAGAAGAAGAAGAGAGTCGGGGAATCGTGCGCTGTGCTCCGCTCGGCGTGTCGGGCGAGAGTCAGAGGCGTGCGCTGGCTTGCACGGGTGCCCGCCCTTTCTGGAGGCTGCCTCCGGAGACACGGCCCGCGGCCCCTAATGGCCGAGCCGCCGCCAGCGCCAGCGTTGGCGGAGGCGGAGGCGGGGGCGGAGGCGGAGGCCGAGCGCGTCGGGGCGGCTGACCCCGCAGCAGCGACTCCTCGCCGCTCTTCTGGTGCGTCTCTAGCGGCGGCCATCGCACTCGACCCTCCCTACACCAGTGGTCGCCGATAACGAGTTTTCTTAGTGTGCCAGTTAGTGATGCGACAACGATAACAAAACGTCGATGTTACTAATTATCGATGTTCAAAATTAAAGCATTGATAAAAACCCAACGTTGTTTTAAACATGGATGTTTGAAAATGGGTATAGTAATCTCTGAAGTTAAATTCGTTGTTAACAAAATGTTATTTTATAGTGATCCGCGCTTATTAATTTATAATGAATATTAAAATAAAAGAAAACTAAAACTAATAAGATGCAATAAAAATACTTTGCGTGAAAGCCTGAACGCCCACAGTAATCGCAAGAGATCATTACTGCACCCTATAGGGCAGAATGTAAACTACTGTGTCAGTACGATTTTGGCTCAGTTTCATTCATAAGAGATCCACAAACAAAAAACACAGCGTTCTTTACACAGCGTTACATAGGCAGAAAGAGAGTCAGTCCGTAGGTAGAGCAGCGGTTAAGAATGAGTCCGGTATGCAACACTCCGTCTTGGGCCTTTGTAGAGAATATTGATAGAACATAGAATGACTAAACACTCGTTCAAATGAATTGCTATGAAGAAAAATATTTTGAAGAAACGACATTTTATACACATATTTGTAGCAAAACTATTATTTTCCTTCTTTTTCGTTGGTGGTGTCCTGACATACTAGCAGTACCTATTGGTTGAAAGGATCTTAAAATGTATCGCCCCTTCAGGTTACGCTATCTGTATCTATGGTCTATAATTGCACTCACTTTGCAGTGTATGTGACCAATACAAAGCTTCAATTTTGAATTAATATGCGTTCAAAATGCACAGCATTGTTTGCCCAAGAGGAAAACCCGACTGAGAAATTCATATTTACAAAATATGTTTTTATCGGTCTTGCCGTCTCCGAACACCTCACATTACTCAAATGCAAGAAGTTTGGCCAAACTATTCGCAGTGACATTATTTAAAGACCCGCGTTCCTCTCACTGAACTAGAGCCGGTCGCGTCCACTCCCCTCCTTCCCGACTGACTGACTCGACAAGCAGATAAAACCCAGACAACGCCAAGTGAGACGGCCACTTGAGTAGCCCTTGCCTAAATCGCACGCAAGATTTTATCTACAATGCGTCTTCTCAAATATTCTAGCTCAATTTCAGGCTCTGTAAATTTCAATGCAATAATTTTGCCATTGGAGAGAATGGTGAAATTCGACCATTATCTTCGTTTATTTCAAGACCAAAATTATCATACCTCCCATTTTCATTGCTTCAAACGTTACTTCAGTCACCTCAGATTCTATTATGGCAACCAACATTTTTCTTGCCCACTCTGTTCTTCGTAGCTTCTGAATTTATCCTTGCCTTTGACACGCTTACCTTTCGCGAACACTTAAGTTTCTATCACGGCTCGTGTTATAAATTTGTTTCACCAATTCTATTATTTCTCTATTTGTGCTATATTAAAGTCAGCAAGGTTAGAAAAGAAAAAGGAAAAAATTGAGAAAAAAAAGAATTTTTTTGAGAGAAGTGATAATACCATGTGAGCATATTTTCCTGTAATGATCAAGATAAAACGATTGCCTATTTTCACTTCTGTAAAGCCTATCTACGGATGCATGCTCGGAGTCTTCAGTCATACAGAAACTCTTCCATTTGAGCACTTTAGTATAAACAATTCACGTAAGAACGAAATGAATGTCAAATTTTAACTTTCGACTCTTTTCTCTGTTCAATATTCAGCTTATAAACAAGTAAACATTATAAATATGAACAATAAAATTATTACTCTTTTTAAGATGAATTATGAGTTATTAGTTGGAAATAGAAACATGACCCTATCTTTACATCTAGAATCTTTTACACTTCATTTTCGTGTCGCCAGGTAGTCATTTTAATAGGGAACTTCCCTCTCTAGCGCAGCAGATCCGACCTTCCTCCTGCGCGTTCCTTGACACTGATGTCTACATTCACGGTTTGAAGAGAGAGCAAACGACCCCACGGAACACTCATCGTCAGGCACCGCGAAGGATCGCCTGCTTCTCCTCCACCTCCCGTCTGTCCCCGCCCAGCCCCGCCTACTTCTGCTACACTCTCTCTCGTTCTGTCCCGTCCCACATTGTTCTGCGCTGCCCATACTGCCCCGCTTCATTTCACGTCGCCCCGTCTCGCTCCTTCCAGGATCGCTTCACGAAGTTCTGATCCGCACCGCCCCGACCCGACCCGCCCCGCTCGCTTCGCACCGCCCAGCCGTGCACTACCCCTCCCCTCTCCAGTCTCCCGCTCTGCTCCGTCCCGTCTGCACTGCCCCGCCACACTCCCTCCTCCGGCCCCACTTCCTTCCGCTTTTCCGGCATGGGGCGTCGCGCGTAAACAAAGAAAAGGAAAGTGCGCCTCATAACCCGCTTCCGGCGGCGTCCACGGCGACGGCAGCGCGGTGGGCGGCGCCCCGGTGCATCTCGCGGTACCCGCTTTTCCCGGGAGCCCTTGCGCCACCGCTTCACCGCCATTTTCTCTGGGGGAGATCGCGGTCAGCCGATATAGCATCCGGCGCGGGCGGGGGGTCCGATGGATTTCGTATGAAGACAAGTTGGGAATCAACTAGCATGAAATATTAAATTCAATAAAAAGTAAATAATTAAAAAGTTAAATAACTAAACGCCTTTGCGTAAGTTACATCTCCAAAAATCATACATATTTTGTTTCTTATCATTGAAGTTTCGCAGTTATCAGTAAGAAAATGTTGGGAACTTCTATAAAATCCTTTTATTTCTCTTGAGTGAGAGGTGCATCATTCCCTCCTCCCCTTCGCAAATGAACGACATTAGATTTCTTCAGCTTTTAAAATCCAATTTAAGAGTACGGTAATTTTGGTTTTTTTGTACAAATATGTTACAACATTTATTTACGTGAAAGATATGTGAACGATACCCTCAAAATCACGTAACCTGTACTGCCACATAATGTATTACCTCAGTTTCATAACTCAGAAATAGGAAAAATAAGTTCCAAATATTGACCGTCGGCAGGATAAGTAAAATAATAGCCGTTAAAAATGTAATAATAAAACAGTAAAATTTTTGGGGACTGCTAATGAATTAATTTGATAAATACTGCTTTTGAGTCACACGAAAGTTCGTACGGCGGGAGTGGTTTTTGCCTTTTGGAGCAACGTAAATGTCATTCGGAAAAATCGCTGAAACTCGTAAGCCCTAAGAAGACAATTGGAAATACCTTATCGCATGTGTGGAATGCGACATGAATGTGTCGGTATGAGATTGGGTGTATTGATAGAACCTACGAACAGGAGTATAATTTTTCAGGAATTCTTCATGAATATTATTTAGAGGTATTTCATGCTTGAAGACAAATTCTTGAATTCTACGTGGAACCATTAATTCAGACATGTTATCAAAATTATTATAAAAACGTAACAATTAATAATATGAATAATAGCAATAATATAATAATATGAATAATAATAACAATATAATAATAAATTTAATAACAAATCTTGAGATTTTTAATCATGAAAAACCCTATTGCAATCCATTATTTTTGCGTAGATGAGTAGTGCCAAGTGTCGGTGAAAAGAATACGAGGTGAATTCGTCGAAGATCATTTATTTATTGCATTTGTTTTATTTATTTCATAGTTTTTACAAGTTCATGAACATTATTATGTAACAATTCTCTTTAATAGATTATTGCTCACCATCCGTGGAAGAATTATTACACGGAAGAAGCTCACTTTGTTTCTGCCCTTTGAATACAAGTACAATCACGCCCCTATTACATTACCCATTGTGCCCGGCTCATGAAACGCAAACTGCCTCCTTAATTATTCCCCCTTTCGAGACGGTTCCGCCGCGGGTTGCAGTACACGTAGTCTCTGATTACGCCGGAATCGCGAGTGACGGAGTGGGTGGCAGAACTAGTGGCGGATCGTGAAGGCATCTCCCCAATCGAGTCTCATGTTTAATTTGATGAAAAAATGAATCTAATATATACAAATCAATTTTTTTTGTTGGTTCGTATTTTTAGCGCTGTCGTCTGTCCCATTGCGATAAAACTTTAAGCATTACTTAATCATATAAATTTTGAAGAAAATTAATTGAAGGTAAAAATATTTTCAATAATGTAGCTAGTGGAAAGAGTGAAAACAATTTTAAAACATTTGCCATTTTCTAAAAATATTGATTTCAATGATAATAAACAAAACTGTGCTGTTTGTACAAACGAGCTTTCCTTTACTCATTAGAAACATTTTAAAGGAAAAAAATTGGACCCCATTTTGAGAATTTTTTAAATGTCATTTGGTAGTTTAGATTCACTGATAATCACTGAAGTCACTGATCACTGATAATCTCTAGAACAATACAAATGGAATGATCGAATAAACAAAATATATCACTTTTGATTACGGAGTGTTACAATACGAGAAACATCCAAAGCTGTATCAAACGATCATTCCCAGTACCAGTGTGTTTCCATTGAACGTACACAGAAGTTGTTTGTACTATTTGTAAGTGGTTTGTGACGACTTTTGAGAATAAACTGAATTGTTAAGTATCCAAGGTAAGGGTCATATATTTTAATAACGTTAATAAACATTCAGAATGTATGTTAATGTTTATTTACTTTGAGAAGATAATTGTGTTTCTTGACGTGTTAAATATATCAATATCTTCTTTAAAAAACCCTTAAGGTAATCAGTGGTAGCGCAATTTATTGTGAAAGCTGTATCACAACTTCCAATGTGTGTTGTAAAAAGAAACCTTCAAAAATATATTAAGCCAGCTTTTCAAGCAAGCAGTTTTCTTCAGTGTGAGGATAGCGCAATACATTTACTAACGATAATTAACATAATTTGTGAACATTTTGTACTAGTGATCGTGAAGAACATTGCTGCTGCTATTCATGAAGTAATTGAGGGGCCTCAATACTTGAATTCAAAGTCAAAAAGTTCAGTTTGTAATGTGGATCTCCGTATAGTATTTGTATGTAGTAGCCGGATCAAGGAATGGTCGGCGTGCAGCGCGCCAGCGGTGAGTAGCGGAACTTTTAGCTGTAACAAGAAGCAAGCCGGAGCGACGACGCTAGCGGGCTATGGTCTGGTAATCCTATAGTAGTATTTGCATATGTATGATAAATTTTTTCGGATAATCACTTTACTGTAAGTCTCTATAGTGATCATTCGTACACATTGTATGGCCCACTAAAATAGGCTTTTTAGAAGCAATACGACGTCATCAAATGTATGCCTCGAATGGTAAAGTTGTACTAAATAAATATAGCCGAATAAGAGGTTGAAAAAGTGCCTCCAAACCAAATCGATAATCGCGATATGAAAGAGAATAAAAAATGTAGATTCCCCAAAAATCAGCCTCGTAGGGCAATATGTTACAGAGATACAATGAGAAACGTGATACGTACCACATTTTATTTTTTCTCAGCTGCTTTTGCATGTATCAGGATGAAAAATCGAAAGAACGGGGAAAAATAGTTGAATTCAATCGATTTTGGCTCCAAATTCAAGTAGAAAAAAATTGAAATTGATTTCCATCGTGTTAACATTGGATCACTGTCTCAGTTTTTCCTAGAATGTATCTAATAACATTCTATTACTTTTTCTCCCAGATTTTTAAACAATGTGGACGATAGTGAAAAATAATTAAAATCAATTTTATGAGTTTAAAATTTGAAATTCGCGCCAAAACGTTATTGGAATTTTTTTTATCATTGTATAAACAATTTATATTTAAATTATTTAAAAGTTTTTCTTAGCAGCATGATTAAGAACATTTTTGACAATGTTTGTTTTTATGTGAAAATACGTATATTATCGAAATAAAATCATCAAACCCCTTTTCTTTTTAGATTTATGTATTGTTTCTAATAAATCAAATTAATCTATTTTATGTACATTAATCATTCATGTTTATGATATAAATTACATTATAGACATTATTTAATTAATATTAAAATCATAGACTATTAATCACAAAATTCTTAACGGCGCTTTTTTTTCTTCTTGACTAGTGAGACATTTTGAATGCTGTGCCATAAAAAACGCAGGGCCCATAGCAAGTGCTACATGCGCTATTGGATGATCAGGAACTGCCTCACAAAAAACAAAAAGTTGTTTGCAAACGTAAACGGATTCAAACATTGATGTTTGCAGTAATAATTGTAATACTTAACGGCCCTAATTGTAATAATTAACGACCCCAAGGAAACCCTTAAGTTGTCTCTTGTTAACAGGAGGTACAATTTTATCTATCTCTTTCAATTTCTCCGGATTCATACTTAATCCATTTACCCTGAAATTATATCCCAGAAATGTAACCTTCTGCGTACAAAAGTTGCTTTTATGGAAATTTATCTGTAAATTATTTTTAGTCAGCACACTGAAGAGTTTCTCTAGACAAGATGAGTGCTTTTCATACGTAGCTGAAAACACTATCATATCGTCAATATAAATTAAAATGTTCTCACGTAAGTCAGGAGACATAACATCATCCAAACATTGAATTAAAGCAGCTGCTGAGTCGGACAAACCGAACGGCTTGCGGAGAAAAAAAAAAGATATCTTTCTATGTAGGGGGTTTGGAATCCAGTATATTTTCTTGAGAATAGTTCAATTGGTATCTGCTAGCAAGTCGCTGAGAAATGGGTGCTTGTGAGCCACTTGGAGCCGCGAAGCTTATTCATAATCTCTTCCACTCGAGCCGGTCGGTCACGATATGGGATGGTTCTTTCGTTTAGCTTGCGTGCGTTCAGGCACAGTGATTTTCCCATGGGTCTTTTTGACTAATACTATTGGATTAATACAGGAAGTTTTGTGTTTAGCGATAATCCCTTCAACCGTAGTATTTATCAGCTGGTCAACCTCTTTCCTATGTGCTTCTGATTACACATACTGATGTCCAGCGAACAAATATTAAATTCAATTTTGAATTTAATATTTGTCACAGCTTGCTCTCGTTTCATGAAAACGCGTTTATATTTTATCAGTAACTCCATTAATCTCTGCATCTGACTATTAGTTAGGTTGACATTCTGTTGTACGGCGTTCCGAATAAATTCCTCTAATTCATCCATTGAAATTCAATTTACCTCCCATTTTGAAATACATTGGCAAGTCAATTATGACCTGGTATTGTTTAAAAAGTCCATACCTAGCATGAGAGGATATAGCAATTTTTCTGCCACAAGGGCTACACCCTCGTTCTTTCTCTCGCCTAACTGCAAGTCCAAGTACGCTGGTTTTTTGATGGGTTTCAATTTTTTCCGATTCGCCCTAAATATAAAACACTTGGCGGGTGGTAGGATTGATACGTCCACTCTGCTAGCAATGATTTTTTTAAGCACGCTCTCCACTATGTTAAACGTGACACATGCAGTATCGACCAGCGCTGTTATGCCTATTTTACCGCATTGCACCTTTACAATAGAACATTGCCTGCTTTTGGATGAAAGATTCCATATACTCATTAATCCAAGCTCTTAGTTAAAATATATCATCTTTACAGAATCTATAACCACCTCCGAATGTCAGAGAGAGATGTTTTGTGACGGGGTCGTAACAAACCGATTCAGTTTAAATCGTCACTTGCAGTAGGTGGAATTACTTGGGGTTCCATTCCTCTTTGCTTGAAGTTCTTCCTTTGTTTCTTTTCCTATTCTCTGGGAGTATCATCTGTTTATGTATTTGAATCACTACATTTTCTTCCTTCCTGCCCCGTTTGTTGGCTCTTCTTATTTTGATAATGCTGCTATTGGACAGTCAGCATGCTGGATGTACAATTGATATTAGACTCGGCCTTCATTAATTTCTCATTTATTCGTAGGTTGAACCATAATACCCTAACTGAGTCAACAATTCTCCGAGTTCATTAGAAGCAAAGTTTTCAATAAATTCTGTATGGTCGTGGAAAATGCCTAACTAACATGAAGACCATTTCTTGCTCAGGCAGGGGTGGAGTATACAGCTGTAAGCCAGCCAATTTCTCGGTAGCATAATCTTGCATTCTTCCTGAAGCTTTCTTCCATGATCCACACAAAAGACCTATTTTAAAATTTAATTGTGTTTCTTGGCTCCAGTAACGGCCAGAAATTTGCTCTTGAATTCTTCAAAAATTGTTGGAAGCTTCTCTAGTGCATCTTCCCATATTTTAACATTCTCTTTTATCATTAGGTTTACTAACCTAACTTTTGTTCCCTCCGGGATAGTATGTAATGCAAAGTAATTCTCCACCGCCTTTAGAAACAAACATGGATTTTCCTCCGGTTGTGCACTAAAGGAAATGTTAGTTGGTGGTTGCATAGCTTGCTGAATTACTCCTCCTCTAACTGCAGGTAAATTATCTATCAATCTAATATATCTGTTATTTGTGCTACCTCTGTAACTCATTTATTTACTTTATCTTCCATTTTTACTGACTTAACATTTACTTAATCTACTTTACTAAGCACAGTATTCTGTTTAGCAATATCTGCCTATACTTTATCTTTCAACTGTTGAACACTATTATCCACTTCCTTTTTCTTATTATAAAGTGAAGTATATAATACCATATTGCGATTGTAAGTGTTCATTCGTTGTATCAATTTTAGTATCTATTTCCTTGGATTTGGACTCAACTTTAATTTAATGTTGGATTTCAACTCCTTGCTTGCTTGCTTGCTTGCTTGAATTATATTTTCTGTCGATTTTGGTTAAGGTTGTCTTCCACCTGGCTAATTCTTGTATTAACCTGCTCTTCCATTCAGAACAGTTTTGATTAAAAGTGATCATTTGTTATAGTATTTTATCATTAGTAGTTTCCTCAAATTGAGAGGCAACTCTTCTTTAACTTGAGAAGTGGTAGTTACTAACTTTTCTTCTAATCTAGCAACCTTGCCCGTTAAAGTAAATTCAGCTTGTGATACTGTTGCATTTAATTGGTTTTGCAGTATCTGTCAGTTTATATTCTAATTGTGAAACTGTTTCATTCAATTGAGCAGCAGTATTAGATTTTAATTTTATTGCAAGAACCCCTAACTTAGAATCCATTTGAGTCATACATTCCTGCATTAAAACTTGCATGATATCACTAGCTCTCTCCAATATTCCTATCATTGTCTCTGCTGAAAACTTGGGAGTCGGTTGCAATTCGGTACGAGATATGTGAATAGTTGGAGTCTACTTACTTCTACGCCGAACTACTACTTACTTCTTCCCGCCGAAGAAGTCTCTTCCCTCCCTTCCTCGTCTGAACCTGCAACGGGCTCCCTATCAGGCCTCTCTCCTGCTTTCTCATTCAATACGTCACTTAAGTGCCTTGCTGTATTGTATTTATCAGCCATGATGATTTTAAGAAATTCACAAAAATGTGCAATATTCTTCCTAAACCTTTGAGTATCACCACAGCTCCACACTTAATTAAAACTTTGAACAAGAGAAAAATCTTCTAAGAGTTCCTTACTAGAATGTATATCAGGTTATAGGACTATTCCCAATAGGTGTTAGCCTCATTATTAGCAGTTTAACACACAGTTAGATTGGATTATTGTGAATTTCCCAAAATTTCAGAGCCTATTAGTCGGGCGCTAGTGAGACCATCCTCTATTTCTGATATCATACGTTCCTAGAACGCATGGAAAACTTTGTCGAGAAGGCGAGCATCAAAACGGATATTAATGAGTTCGGGACCCTTTGAATGAAATTTTGAGGAATTACTCAAAAAATAAACAAGTCCACACCCTTCATACTTAATATAATTTTAAAAAAAATACATGTTACAAAAACCTGCACAGTAGTCCAGTCTACCTTTACTAGTGATACTTAGCAACTAAAAAGAGGCAAACAGCAACATAACCCTACACAATAACCCAATACCCAATTCCAAATAATGCAAGCAATGAAGTGCTGTAAAGTGGCAAGAGTTTTTATCTGTCTTCCACACACCAAAGATTTTAAGTCACTCACGGTATTCCACAGTCATTGGATGTGCGCATCTTTCCCTCTGCGCACTCGTTCGGTGCGGCCGTGTGATAGCTGGCCGGGGATTCTGCACCGCTGCAGAACTTGGAAAAACGTTTACCTCCTCCGGCGTTAAGGTCGCGGGTCGCATTGCAGCGAAGGGAGCAGCTTCCTCGCGTGGTTTCTGCCTCGACGCCTCACGCCTGGGCTCAGTTAAATCCAGGTTAAATCTCCCAGTCTCACACACCGCCGTCCATTCACTTCCAATATCACTAGCCATCTCCCCTTTCTCCACACACGCACTCGCCAACAACTGACTGTCAATGTTTATTCCTTGGAGTCGATGGCCGTTGTGAGTTCAGAAAACGCTAGCCTAGGTGGCGTTGTCCACCTCTAGGTTGCAACCGCGCGGGCATTTCAATTGCGTGGTGCCTGACACGTGAGCGGCACTATGTGATTTGTGCCGGGGTACATATATGGGTGTAATACCTACATTTGATATATTTTGATCTCAGTTAACATATTATTGGACCTTAATACATTGATTGGTCAGGTTTGGTAGGTATTCACATACGTAAGTTTTGTGTAGTTAATAACCAGTTATAGACATTCAGATTGATTACAATTAATACATTTACTCAAACACTCATTCTTCAGTAGGTCACAGCATATAATTGTGTACTACAGTTACAACTTACATTGCTAATATGCTTTTAAATTAAATTTTGATGAATATATTTATGTTTTTGCAGAATGTGATCACTTTATCTTGATAGTCCCTAGACGTCACATAACGAAGAATTAACACTGGGCTTGTATATGAAGGTATATTTGTCTGGGTGGTTATGTAGGGGGAATTGGTTTATTTCTAATAACTGTTGGTGGCTTAGATTGCGAAGTCTAGTTCTACTTATTATAATACCCACTTGTTCTTTTCTGTTGGGGTGTCTTTTACTTTTGAGGCTGTAAAAGTAATTTATTTGTGTATGAAGGACACTAGATCTGAATGTTTTCCAACTGGAATTCCATCTATCTTGCATTGCTGAGAAAAAATTGTTCATACAAAAATTTAAAAATTGCAAATCTTCACCTCTTCATTCGGCTATATCCTTTCTCAAACTTTAAATTATTCTTAAATGGAAACGAAAAATTATTGAACCAACTTGTGGATAAAGGGATATATTTACACTCTTGGTAAATAAGAAAACTCGCTCCTATCGTTTCTGCTTTTCTTGAGCATACCACTCATGTAATTCTAACCTTGTTTATTCATTCATTTTGTTAATTACTATAATGCGTCGGCAACGTCACATTCAGCTAGTTTATAATAACAACATACTACGTATCGGGCGGAAATTTTCGTTCGGAATACGTGCTGAACTACTGCCTATTGATGTAACACCTGCTGATCTACAGCCCCAGGCCTCTTGTTTTCTCTGGGCGCCCTTGTGTCCGCACGGGCAGCGCTCGCCCTTTCGCACTTCATCCGCGCGTAGCGTCACGCACTTCCACGCGCCGGACCCTCATGCGTTGCGAGGCGGCGCAGTCGGCCAAGGCCCTTTGCACGCGCCGCTGCGGCGAGACAAAACGAAAACAAACGTCATTGGCGAGGGGCAGGGAGGGAGGCGTTGTTTCAGTGTTCCCGAGTCAGCATCTGGGGGCCCTGAAAAAAGTAGCGAAATGGTGATGTGGGTTGCAGCCACCATGAAATTTGCGACAAATTCTGAGCAATTATTATTATTATTATTATTATTATTATTATTATTATTATTATTATTATTATTATTATAAAAGAGACACAAACTGCAGTGACTGGATCTCACCAAATCTTAGGGCCGGTTTCACCAAACAAAGAGTAAGAGTTTACTCTAGAGTAAATCATGTTTACTAGAGAGCAACTTGTTAATGAAGCGTTTCACCAACTATACTCGAGTGTAAAACGCTTACACGAGAGTAAATTCGAGAGTAACTTTACACGGCGAAAACTCGTCGAGTAAAGTATGGAGTAAGATCAGTTTTCATCGTGCGTGTACCTCCGAAGTGTTATTAGGGCTCGACGATTGCGAATGATGGTATTTGAAGATGATTCCAGAAATATTTTAAGATATATTATTCTCTAGTGCGAAGACAAAGATGGATGTGGTAGAGAGTGGACGGATTTTCCAATTATGACGATCGATATTTTGTCACGAGGTTATGTTTAACCAAATCATCCGCTCTTCTATTTGGAAGAATTGAAGCTGATTTAGAAACGAATAATTTGCGTACTAAATACGAAACTAAAAAGATAAATATAAAAAATAAATACAGGAAGTAGAATTATTTCATATACTATCTTTTTTTTACGAATTGTAGGTGTCTTAAGATTACAGGCAATCAGTTCAGAGTTCAGATCAAACACGATATGTCTATTAAAATTATTTAAACAGCGTAACGTATTTTATTTGTGAAGTATGATGTTAACTTTATCAAGTACAATATAAACTGTGGAGGACTTTGTAAATGTACTTTTCACCGATGTGGATACGAAATAAAAGTATTAAATACACGATAACAAAGGAAAACTAATAACCAGGACTAAAAGTACTTATTTACCTATACTAATATATAAAGACACAAGGGCGTTGCGTTACCGCGTGAAAATCTCTGAATGCGACGAATAGCGATGAAACTTACGTGCTGGCTTCCTTTGAAGGTCAGGAGTGCTATAGGCTATGACTGACAACCATAAACCTTAATACATTCACAAAATAATTACTTTTCTGGACTTTTTTCACCTAGCATTGCATCACAGATTCTAGAGTGCATCAATGTGCAGTACTTTGGCTGCGCGCCAAGAGGGGATGTCGACTGAGGTCTACGATTCAGTCAATCAATCTACAGAATTGCATATATCTGCAGAATGACTTAGTTGATTTTACCGCCATGTGTTTAATGTGAAATGTTCATATTTAAGAATGATCCTGACTGTTTTTCTTCACTCCATTTATAAAAGTAACTTGGATAAAGATTTTAATTGCATCTAGGTGTAAATGTATTAAGTGTACAAGATAGAAGTATACTTATTCATATATGAAATGTCTTAAAAACGGCATTTTGCTGATGGATGTTTGAAATTGTTGTAAAACTTTTGAATGCATTAAAGTGTTCTACATGAATAGTTACTGGTTTAGTTGTACATTAAGTATGATTATTTTGTAATTACGAGTGGGACGGAGTGGGACGGGATGTGTGAAAGTGAAACTTATTATGAATAATTGACGTGTTAGGCTGAAACTGTGACAGATGGATGCATTTTTGTAGAAAAGTGTTGTATTATAGTAGAAAAAGCGAACCTTTGGCTGATGGAGAAATGATTATTTAAATTGCTGAAAGTTAGGCAAGAAGTATTGAGGTAAAAGGACATTGAGAAATGGAAGGAATTGAATGTGTATCAACACTTTTTCACACTCACGTTTTCAAGGCTGTTGAAAATAGAGCTAAAGCACTTTTAGATCTCAGAAAAACTTTGGTCAAGCCGGGATCCACTGTATTATCTCGGATTTTTGGAGATATTATAATTGTCCAAGTGGAAAATGACACTTTTCCGCCAGCCACTATTTATCGAGGATTTTTAAGACGCGAACTTGCATTGAATTAAAAGCACTTTATTTATATATTTTTTCCATTGCTTGGGGTCAAAGATCAATTTCTTTTCTTTATAAATACGCTAGATGAAAAAGAAGTTTTTCAATGTGGCAGCTGACTGAAAATATGAGAATAATACATAAAAATTCCACAAAAATAATATGAGTACATGTATTTTATTTTTTTGAATATACTTTTTTATAAAGCGAAGTTTCGCGACGGGAACCCCAATTTTTAAAAAAATATAGAAATTTTTAGTAAGAAGTGAATGAGGAATACAGGATATTACCAAGTGGGAGCAACGTAGAGAGAGGTTGGGCAAGACGGAGCGGGGATACAACAGAATAGAAGATACAAGAAGGCTCCGCGGCAGGGCGGGAATAGATGGAATACCTTTCCCTGTCTAATTAATTATTGTGACTATTCCACTCGTGAAATTAAAACCAATACTGCTTAACTTTACATACAAAATGCCCCAATCAGGGCAGTGTATCTCAAAAAGTTTATCGCTTTTTCTATCCGATTTTTCTTACCGCTTCTACCTACTGGCCAATCATAAACTGTGATTCATCTACCTTAGTATACATCGATCGCTATGTCGATGTCCAATGAACAGCGTATGTACCATAACACAAGTATTTTGATTTTAATAAAGCCCTCAGTTATTTTCAATATTTGGCGCATTTTGGAACTTTGTTGGACATAATTTCACTCGTGGAATAGCCCTATTAAATACCACTCGTGCTTCGGAAATTCTCAGGTAAACTCCCTCCTCGCTTCGCTAGCCGGGAATTTATCGACAATTTCCAAAGTACTCGTATTACCCATGAAAAATACACCGGCAACGCGTACTTAAGCTAGTTTGTTTATTTATTTACTCAAAAAACTGTATGTGACGTATGGGGGATGTCAGCTGCGCACGATTCTAAAGATGCAAATATTTACATAAAATGTATGCAAATTTTGAAACATTTTTAAGAAAATGTTTTATGTAAACAATTTCGTTATAAACATAAAAAGAAGAAAAAATTGATTATTTTATGTTAAATTGTAGTTTTAATTCATTTTTGTTTCCAACCAAAGATTTTTGCAACATATTTATGTAAAATTTGTACAATAATACTCAATGTAAGTACACAAATATTACTCGACAAACGGTCGTACAATTGTATAAAACATGTAAATTTCATACCAATGTTGTACCTCCATTTGCACAATTTTTCCATACATTTTGCATCGTCCTGGTTATCAGGGTTTCAAAAAAAAAAAAAAAAAAAAGTTCATGTATTCATATTTAAAATTTTGGGTGGGTGGCACGAATACATATGAAAAATGTGAGAAGACTTTTTAAACACTTTTGACCTAAAAATTTAAGGCTATTTATATAAGAATCATAATTTTCATAAATTGTAAAAACGCGGATTTTTTAGTTCTCCGCAGAGTTTGATGCGGATTGAACGTCCAAAATGCAGATATGCGGTATCTCTGGCAACACTGAGTTGATGTAGATTTCGTGGGTAATAAACATTGGGAGATTCTAAGATGGTTTTAGTATTGGACCACGAGCTCAATCATCAAATTCATTATTCGGTGAAACAAATGTTTGCCGGTGAATAGTGATAATGTTGCTGAAATTGTGATAATTAAATCCCGCACGAAGGAAGGTTAACGGTACTACAGTTCTAACAAAGAATGTTAATAATTTTTCTTCAATCACTTGATATGGGACATTAGGGCAAACATTTGATATAATATTTCTTTTGTGCCTAGAAATGAATGGCTTTATTGGGAAAAATTAATAGTAGTTTTACTGACCTGCTCTCCTGATGTTTGATGAATTTGAAAGAGTAAAATTAATTAAAATGAATTAATTATTGTTCTAAGTTCAATAAGCTTCTTCAGAATGTGGAAACTAGGAAACATGGGATGAATATAAAAGATGTTAATGAGAAAATGCAGATAATCTATTCCAATAATATATTTCTTATTGCAATAAAAATAAAATGTATAACAAAAGTATTTATAACACACAGTGATACATTATATAAAATAAAATAATTATGGCAGTAGCAGTTAAGTCTGGCAGCTGAAAAACCACCATGGCACAAAACCTTAGCACCAGCTCGCTGTCAGTGACCATGTAATTATAAGTCCAGTCCAGTCCTAAACGTAGAAATCTTTATAGGAAAAAGTTTCACTTGGTAAGTTTTCAATCGATACCCTCCTTCTTTGTTTTCATTATCAAATTAAATTGAACAATCCAAAAATTATTTTGTAACCTAATACACACATTTTTAAGTCTTCTCACTGAATTTAAAGAAAAAAATTGAAATCTTAACATGTCATAAAAAAACATTATAATTTTTAGAAGCATACAATATTTCTAATGCAGTAGAATATATTATCATTGTGTACACTATGTCAGAAAACTGAGTGACATAATTTCAGTATCTAGAAGCTGTTTTCTGTATTAGAACATTGCTTACTTAAATAGATGAAATATTTCCAAAAAATATTTCATATATATATTTGAATAACATTTCATATTATTTAAATAAGAATTAATTTATTGTTTCCAGTAAAATTGTCCAAAAAGAACAGAAATATTTAGCTGTATAATAATGTAGTTCACTTACTGCATTAAATTTTTATTTGTCAGAGCATAAAGAACCTATGCACATTGATAATAGTGAAAGGAACTTATTCATTTTTGTAGTTAAAAATATATACACAGTAACAGTATTTTCGTTTCAGGACGTCTGTTCAATACACAAAGATTTTTGAAGCCAATGACTACTTAAATGAAATCTTCTGTAAAAGCCTTCCTAGAGTGTTTATTTATGTACAATGGAGGAACTACCAATTGCATACTTCATTTTTCATGTTTAAAAAATGAAGTTCTCTCTTCATTCCTACAGACACAAAGAATGCAATAAACATCATACAAATTTTCAATGTGTACTGCATAACATTTGCAAAGATATACTGTGCAACTCATGGTATGAAATTCATAACATAAAAAAATTTCCAGGACTGGATATCAAACTACATAATCACTCAGGGATTTAGAGCTTAAGTCCGCTCTGTTGCTTACGCATTTCAAAAAGGCCTTGGCACAAAATAATGCCTCAAGACGCACACACACACATTATGGTTATGACACATACACAGAGGTATTACATTTATAAATACTGTACAAAAATAGATCTGATTTTCAGTTTCTGTGAAGAAAATTAATACAATGATAAGAGAGCATGTTATTGAAGTGTGGCCACTAGAACATGGTCAAACTTTTCAGATTGGATTATTAATATCATAATGGAAAAATCTAGCGATATATCAATAATAAACATAAAATTCAGAGAACATGAACTCATAGACTTGACACATTTACAAATATAATGATAAGAAAGTAATTTTAATATATAAGAGAAATATTGTCTCATAGGGAAATATATTCCTTTAACTGAGTATTAAGTTGAATGATGGCTTTTAATGTTTTTACCAAGATCTTATTCACGTTAAATTATACAAATTGTACATTATTTTAATCATGCCAAATGCTTTTTTTTTTAAATTGTATTCAGACATTACACATAAATAATGAATGAGACATTTAGACAGCTCTACATAGTCTTTAAGTTAGAAAGAATTTTTCAGCCTTGATTTTGTGCACTACTTATTCTAATTGACACCTTTATAAAACAATGAAACAAAACTTTTTGTGTTGTGTATGAAGCAATATATATTTGCTCACATTTATATAATAAAAAATAGATTTCCTCTCTCAAATGATCATCTGTTGTCATTATCATAGAAGAAAAAAAAACAAAACAAATTTGATGTTCAAAAATCAAATACTTATCTCACATTCAAGATTTGTTTTTAAATTTAGGTTTCAGAATTTATGAAAAAAAGGATGTATACTTAAGTATAATTATTAAAATTTAATGTTTTACAGAAACATTTTAGGGTTTTTGTCATTGAGTTTTAGAGTTCTTTGGAAGAATAAAGACTAAATAGAAGAATTAAATAACCTGAATGAATAGCGTTAGGCATGTGACATTCTGGGAGGGAGGCATGGAAGCCTTGCCAAACCGTCCAAGCAAAAAGTTTGTGATTTTCTACTCAACGTAATCAAAACAATTACCATACAATATATTGATTGCATCACATCTAGAGGAATATAAGCATGCACACAGGGTGGATTTGGGGGGGGGGGTTGAAAATTTTGAAAGGGGTCCAGTAACTTCACATAATATTTTTTTTCCATATGTTTAATCTCCGATTTCTCCTTTTATTTTTGGTAAAAAAAAGGAGGGGGGCAGTACTGTAGTTGACCTCCTTCTTTAAGTTGCGCATATCTATGCGTATTTGCTCTATTAATATATATTTTTATTTGAAGCTTACAATAAAAAGTGTTGATTATTTCAAAAATATTGATGAAGAGGGAGATTCTGAACTGAAATTGCTCTTCCCGCGAAATCAAACACTTTCTCGATCCATCCCTGGTTATAGATAGTGTTTCACAGTGCTGTCATTCAGCTGGTTCGCACCAGTTCATGTTGAAGTTATTGTAGTTCCCAGAACCGGTTGTTAAAATTTTCATGATACGCAGAAACAATAGAAATTAATCACAATCAATTTGTTTAAATTATAGCAGTTCTGATTAACACATTTCTGTCTAGGGTGATTTCTCTCGATTTGATCCGCTTGCTAATTGTGAGGCGACTAATTTCGTGAAATTCTGACTATGTCATTGAAACCATACGCCTACTAATACACGCGTCAGGACGAAGCGAAGTACTATATAATATTCACAGAATCAAATAGCTTCGTGATCACTTTCGTAACCTTCAGGCTGAATTATTAAGTTCTTAAATGACTGTTTCCATGAATTTGTAAACGAATGTTGCATTAAAATTTTTCTGTAGGGACATTTTACCTCATTTAATTAGCCATTTATTATATTGAAATAAAAAAATCGGTTCTTTAAAAAAGATAGAATAGCAGCACTGGTGCTTCATTATTAAGGAGTTCAATATTTAGAGTTTACTCTGTAGTACTACATTCCCGGAAGTAATCTCCGGTTTACGCAAAGAGGACCCTGAATAGAGGCGCGAAAGACGCAGAGGGTCGCTGATCGTTGACCTCAACCGCAGCCGTGCCAATTGCAAGCAGAGCCTTGACTTTCAGCTAGTCCCAAACATGGAAATTCGCGAGGCCGCGCTGCCCTTGAAGTAGCTAGTTCCCGCCCCGGCCACCCGCTGCGTCCGCGTCGCCGGCCTTTCGGCGCCATCTGGCCCGCCAAATACGGTCACTCCTCCTCCACGACGTTTTAATTAGCTCTTCAGATTTTTTCGCGAGTTAGATCACAATAACGCAGGTTAAAAAAATATTCCGCTTCAGTGGACTGAGGGAATTAGATAAGTTTCTCCCTTTGTTCATTCTTTCGTATGGTGAGCTCAAAAAGTATTTTCCCCGATCACTATTATAGAAAGTCAAAGAACACCATTAAGACATTTAGGGACAGTACTACAAGACAGTGTTTGATTGCTCGTAACAAAAATAGAAGGAAGCAAGAAAATTAGAGGGCTGAAATACTCGTACCATACAGGTTTTTATTTGCATTCTAGAAAATTTCATTAAAAATTGAGAAGTAGAGAATAGATAAATGACAGAAAATAAATCGTACTGCGATTTGATAGGCTACTCCAAAATCAAAACAAGTATGCGAGTAATGAAGGAGTTCAATGAATGTCATTAATTTTAAAGAAAACCTCGAAATTTCACAAATTTTCTGAAACGATCGTTGGTCATATTTGGTAAAGGGCCTTCATTTCAGCAGAATAATAGTAGGCTGTATCATGAAAGTTATGTTTTCGACTGTGTTTAGTAATGCATTTTTCTGCTAGACATTCTCCATCTATAAATTACGTACTGCTATGTAATGAAATAAAACCTTTAACTTTTGACATGTAAAGGAATCATGATTCGTTAGCGAATTGATAAGAATGTTATTTTTGTTACTAAAAGTCTGAAAACTGATGGATTCCGTTTTGGAAAATTACTGCACGGCGGAGAGCTAGTTTTTACCATCATGTATTATCAACAACAGTTTTGACTCACACACATACATCCATTTTCACAAATCTCTCCACGATTCTCTTGTAATTGACCTCAGTGCTTGCGATATGTCAATCTGCAACAGTCCTTTCATTTCGGTATTGTCAACACTACCGATCACAGACCACACCCTCGCATGTAGAGGTGAAATGGGGCCAATTCACAAATCCTTCGTTTGTTAAATGCATTTCACGGATGTGGCGAAAATCCGCTAGGGGCTCAAGTGTCAATCAGGACAATTCCTGGTAGAAATTCTAACCTAAATTAATCCTACGAATTGAATTTGGCACCAATTCCTTAATATCAATTTTAGCACATCCATACAAACGCAGTCATTGTGTTAGAGTCTTGTAACAATTTGTTGAAAGCTATTAAATTGCTTTACATTTACATGGAAGTATTGAAATAGAAATTAAGAAACGATCGCCAACTTCAAATAGGATTACCCTTACTGGATCATTCTATATTTCCAGCTTTGACCCTTTCAAGACCTGCACACACCCTTGCAGTCTACCGGATTGTGGCCACTGCATGAAAAACTCATGAATCGTTGCATAGTGCAGGCGGTGGGGGCCCGTGCGACGCATCAAGATGGCGGCCGGCGCGCCGGCAAGATGGCGGTCCGCTCACACTATCTTGCCCTGACAGTTGCAGGTGGCCTTGCAGTACTTGTGGCGCTCGCGTCCCTCGCGCGTGGGGTTGCGGCAGAGCCAGTCGTGCCAGGTGGCGTTGAGCTCGTGGCAGTTGGCCCACATGTCGGCGGCCGGGCACGAGTTGGTGCAGAGCTTGCGCACCTTGCAGTGGCCGCGGCAGTCGCCGCACGGGTGCCCGTGCGTGTACGGCCGCCCCAGCCGCTCCATGTAGTTGCCTCTGCAACATACGCACAAATGCTTTGTACTCCACCGCATTTCGGTCACTATTTTACATTGTATTTATCTATGTATGGTTTATGCAGGGTGGAACGGTACCTCGGGAACAATTATTAAATTGTATAATAAATATGTAACTATTTTCATTAAATTAATAATTAATTTGAGGCGCGTGAAAATGTTATAAATGAAGCACTGTTTGTGTGTATGTATGTGGATACACATGTATGAATGTAAGCGGCATTACATTCATCCAAGGCCAGCTAGCGGCGTTCCCAGGCCTAGATTCTGTTTTTATTTATTATGCATGCTTGGAGGTAATGGAGACATGTGGCAAGCATGACTTATACTCATCATCAATCCTATTTATTTGGTGTGCCTGTGCGCTTTTTCGTCGCAGTCATGGAAACTGAGACAATTTGTATTAGAAAGCTAATGCTTCGTTTTTGCTCTGGCTTGGAATTAAATCCGGGACCGCCTCACAGAAAGCTAGCACACTGTCCAAGAGCCACCCGGGGAGAACATTGTTTATTGCGAATTTAATATTTGATTTTACCTGATATACATCTGTATATACGTAGTGTATAAAAAGTTATGTAATGCTGCGGAAAATCGATTTCTAAATTTCAACGGAAATACAGGTTTTAGGGTTTCCTGATACCGAAAATGGTGGTTTTTTTTCTTCTTCAAAAGGTCCGTCCGTCTGTCGTATGTGAACCACACTAGCGCCTGAACTGTACGTAAGTTTTAAACTGAATAAACCCCTGTCGATCTGGCTTCACTTAAAGCCCAGGGATTTTGAAAAACATACATTAATTTTTGGAGGTAATTAAAATAGTTTAATAGTCTTTCATGACACCCCAGGGTCATTTCCAAAATTTTCTCAAAAATAACTCAATTTTTTTCTTTAAATTTCTTGTAAGAATAGAATGAAGTGCACGTACGAGTATAAAGGTGACACAGGTCCGATTTTCACTGTTAATTCGATTGAAATTTTTTCGGTGTCTTCCTACAGATACAGAATTGAAGATAGATTTTCCTTCAAGTAAAATTCTTCCTTTATAATTAGTTATTTCTTTACTATTATGTACGTGTTTTTGAAACTTTGAGTGGCTTTTGTGCGCAAAAGTGAGTGCAAAACAAGATATTCTCAAAAAGAACTCCAAATTTTTTCTTTAAACATTTTGTAGAGATAGTGCTAAATGAACTCTATAAGATGACATAAACGCCATTTTGCCCTATTCATTTTTTTATTTACACAATTTTTTTTTAATATTTATCACGCAGTTAATACGCACATTTCCAGCGATTTGTACTCGTATACAGTATTGCATTTGTGAGTGAAAATGATTCAAATTATTTCCAACAAAGGTTTTCGAAAACTCAAAAAATTTTTGTGAAAAATAACTTCAAATTTTGCATTTACAGTAACGCTTCAATGCCATTTTCATAAAAACTGCTCCAAAGGTTGCAACAAAAATTTCCTTTTAGGACGAGGTTTGACTCGTATAATGGTCGTAAAGTAATATTTCGGTTCTTTAATTAGCAAACCAAATAATTGAGAGTTTTGTTTAAAAAATGTACTTGCGGCGATAGATGGCAGCTAGCAAGAGTATGTGGCAACATCAAAAAGCAAGCCCAAACTAAGGAAAATAGAACACTATTACAAGAAACTTTGTGCCATGCTGTAGCACCACTAGTTCCATGTGCAGAGCATGAAATTAATACAATTTTTGTTCAAATTAATGCACACATGTATTATAAGTTATATCACCTTAATAATTTAGTCAAATCGCCAAAAAAATATCAATAAAATCAAAATTGAAGCGGTGGATTTCGGAGGCTTCGGGGTTGGTAATGCAAGGGATCATTGATATCATGGTGTTGCTACAGTTAATATTCGACTGCTCCGTGGCCAAGCTTTAGGCCTGAGACGCTTCTGTTACATGGGTCGAGGTGTTGAGTGCGGCGGAGGAAGGGCGACTCACATGGGGCAGTAGTTGCAGATGTAGCTGAAGTACGGCTTGCGCCGCCCGCCGCCCCCGTCGCAACGATGGAAGCCGCAGCCCACCTTGTGCGTGGCGTCCCACACCATCTGCGTGTAGTGGCCCACCACGTAGATGTTGTTGTTGTGCGCGCCGTACGAGAAGTTGTGCCTTTCTTCGTTCCACATGCGGATGGCGAATAACCTGCAACACAACACGCACTCGCTCAGACGTGCACCCAGCCAAGACAAAACGTCGGTATGTTCAATTTTCTAGGTCTTATGTAGATTAAGATTTTGTTGCATAGACGTGCGCAGGAGTGTGATCCAGGAATGCCAGTGAGGCTATACCTCCTCAAAATTTTAAAAGATCATCTTTGTCCGTAATTAATTAAATTATTTTATTTTCGCAAATATGTTCAATCCCTGATTTTCCCATCTTTTAACCTGACAATTTGGGGAATTGTTACGCGACAAGCCATTTGACGACCTGAAAATGATTCAACAAAATGCATATTTATTAAATGTGCCATTAACATAATTTAATGTTCTGTGATATGTTTTATTTATTCACTAGTAACATATGTAAGTAAAATAGTTTAACTAGTAAGTAAGTAATAGTTAATTAGTATTTTACCGCACAGCTCAGAATACACAATTTGTAGATTATTATAGATGAAGTGTAGTGTAGTGTAGTGCAGTGCAGTACAGTGGAAAGCTACTTTAATTAGTTATATGGCATAACCAAAGAAAGATGTAGGGAAATTGTAGTGTAGTGTAGTGTGATGTAGTGAAGTGAAGTGAAGTGCGACAGTAGGTGGGGAGCAAATCTAAATGCTTAAAGAGCTAACTTTAAAAATCCACATTGTGTTTATATTTAAAAAACAAATTGTGTAACCGGTTAATTTTATGTATATGTATATATGTGCATGTTTACTAGGTGTAACTAAATATATGTTCTTCATTTAAATGTAGGCATGTATAATATGTAGGGCAAGTGTGTGTGTGTTCGTGTTATGTGTGAACGTGAGAGTGAGCATTCATGTATAGGAATGTGTATGTGTGTGTGTATACACACACACACATTATATATATATATATATATATATATATATATATATATATATGTGTGTGTGTGTGTGTGTGTGTGTATGGGTGTATATATGTGCCATAGATGTATACAGGTATGTGTATGTTTATATATTGAGTATATATGCTCGAAAGGAGTGTATTGTAAATTGTTTTTATATGGTAAATTGTTTTTGAATTATAAATGTTCATATATTATAAAACTGTAGGGTTATGGCTACCACCTGGCAATCAGCCAATTGTAGCCAAATAAATAAATATTATATAATACAAAAGGGGCCCAAACATGTACTTATACTTTAGGCTGCGCACGCCTGTTTTGTTGGAATGTAATAATTCAGTATGTTATCAGTATGTGCTCAGAATGCAATCAGTGGTGGATTATAACGAAATGCCATTTTCCCCTCTCATTTTAGAACAATGGCGTTTAGTATAAAATTTAATTTTATGTTATGACAAAAGGAAATGACCCATTTTTATTTGTCATTTTTTTTTAAATTTCGTTTGATTTCGACTAATAATTTTTTTTTACCTTTTCCGTAATTTTTAATGCATTTTCGCTAATTTTATCGATGTTAATATCATTTTAATGGTACTCGCTACAAATAATATTTACGAGGTACAAAAAATGTTCACAAAATTCCTGAGTAGCCTATTCGAATTATTGGCTCAGAAATTGTAATGTCAGCCGCTGGATGTAATCTAAGGTTGTGACTGCCTTAGTCATTTGGGTCGATTTCGAGATAACTAAAGACAGAGATTTCCTGGTAAAGAACAGTCCAAACCAAAAGTTTACAAGCTGAGTACACAAGAACGAAAAGAAAATCCCTTGATTACTTCAGTAGAGCATAACCAACAGCGTCAGTTGTTCATCTGAAATGGTTTAGATAAAAAAAAAATTGTACGTTATTTTTTTCTTTTAGGGCATTAAAAAAACATTTGAAGAGCATTTTATTGATGGTGTATGGCAGTGTTTTAGGTCATCAATATCCGCCCCTACTTATTATATTGTTGGCTGCACATAATAAAGTAAGTCGTAGGAAACATATAATTCATATCAGCCTTCGCGCTCACCAAACTAAATAACGAGTGTCATCGTAGGAATCTCACTACAAAATAGAGACAAGAGGTCAACTATTTATAGAGGTTTATTTACAATATTATTTACAAGCAATAATAAATCAAAGTATCTAGTATGTATATACCTCTTTGGCATACTATCCCGGATCGCATGAATGATTCCTAACTACCTACAATTAATTGCTGGCTCGTAGCCCTCACCACTAATCAAAGACCTACGCAAACGGCGTATTTCCACGTGATCATTGTCACAAGTGGAATACATACGGGTTATGAAATCTGTGTTAGTCTCCCTCAAGAACGCGTAAGTCCCACCCGATGTTTTCTCTTCTCTGATACAAGTCATTTTCGGTTTCACTGGTAACACTTCACAGTGTATCTTCACTACCTATGTAAAATAGTGAATACTCGCTCGGAATTTAGGTTTGAAGCGACTCGACTATTAAATAAAACAAAATCGGTTATCAGTTTAAAAATAACAGCATAAATAATAACTAATTAAAATTAAGTTATCTTGCCATGTTACGATCAGAAAAGTACTCTAAGTTATGATGCCACATTTATTTTTCTGTAAGAAAGGTTTCTCTTATTATTCCGATTACTAGAGCTGCGTAACACTCGAAGGTGACTCACTGCAAAATATCACTAGTCTCTCCTTGAAGATTAGCCCATAACCCCGGAAATACGAGTAATACCACTTCAGTTGAACCTGTCCTTGCTCCGGGAATGGAAAACAAAGATCTACTCTATACTTATGCGTTACCTTCCGTACATCTGACAACCATGTTTACGTGTTCTCACTTCGTTCACTAGTATTCTGCAGTAGTGAAAGGTTGCCTGTACAGTTGGCTGGAAAATATAATAACCTTTCAATTAACTTCAGGCTCATGTTATGTGTTGAATTCTTGTCAGCATGTAGAATTGAAAAGTAACATGGTACTGTAACGTAGAATTATAAAATACGTGTATACGCAGCACTTGTGTCAAGTATATGTTTAAGTTATAGAAACACATGATGAAACTTCCAACTTACGTGGAATAATAAGGAAAAGGAACAAAACGAAATAATTAATAAATTGCTCTTAAGAATATGTTTATCTTTGAGGCAATTCATATAAATATATTAATTTTTTCTATGCAAGATTTTGTGAACAAATTTAAAACATAATTTTTAGAATATGTGAATTCGAATTTATGTGTGTAATGTACGTACTCCAGGGTACTTGGAATTTCATTAAAATGCAAGGAATTTTCATAGTTACTACGCTAATATATTTACATTTTACAGCCCGACGCAAGTACGGTCGGCCGCATTCTGAAATTGATTTTACGCAAATCTTTCCGACCAAACTATATTTTCGCAAGTTGAAGCTGAAAGCGTGTTCAATACATTAATGAGAATGTACACAAAGCAATATAACATATTTGCATTTCATAATTAACCAGGAAACACAGTCAACGGTCAGTTAAAGAGTTCATGATAAAATAGTTTTCGAAATACATGACTGTTATATCGACTTCAGGCAACCAGAAGAACGAAAAGCCTCTATTAACCGCCGGCGTCAGTTAAATATTGTAACAGTTCGCAGAACGTTACGAAGAATTGCGTTATTGCTAAGGATGGCGTATGGAAACACTTATTCCAAGAAATTATTGTTCTTGTCTGTTTTTTTGTTCTTATAAGAAAGTAGTATGACGAAATGTGTCGAACGATACACACCTGATAACACAAGAAATATAACTCACTTGATTGTGTATCAATGTAATGCCGTTAATAATTATACATTTACAATTCTTGACAGTGTTGTAATTATTTATAAAGTCGTGTGCGTCTGCGACAGAACCTGTGTTGTATTTTGAGGCTGCCAGGCGCCTCGGTTTAGGTTGTTTACTTTCAGCCTTCCTGTCGCCATCTTCAAGGCTGAACGCGTTTCATGACCACGACAGAATTATGAAAACGTTTTTTCACAAGCCTAGAACGCTGTGTTGCGTAGAGAGCCAAAAGCATAAAAATGTAATTAATAAATGGCATAATGCTAAAACGCTATGTAAATAATTATCTTGTTCAATTAATATAATAATTGCCATTTTGAAATACTCTCGTGTATTTAAAATCCCCACCAGTCACTCTTATTTCACTGTTAATCTTTACATTTTCTTTCATAGTCGTAAATGCATATTGAGTAGTAATAGTACTATTTTTTATGTAATTAAATCATTTAATAGCTTTCGGAAATAGCCGCAAATAATTTTACAATTCCGTTTTATTTACGCGATTCTCACATTCTCCATCGAACTCTCGTTAACATCGTACTCCTTATATTTTCTCCAGATTTTACTGGAAACAAACTTTCAGTAGCTTTAGTATTTTTTCGAATATTTCCCTACGAACTTCTTAATATTCTTCCAATTTGTACGAACAAACCTCTCCAACTAAGATTGTGCAATTGTAATAATTTATATACACACCCTGTTTAGTTTATCTGACGCCATATTGACGACTGACGATTGCAATGAGTCTTTTCACTTCTGATGAAGACAAATTTAACGATCTTTCGAATACATGTAAACCATCACCTTTAATGAACCAGTACGAAGCTACAATGACCTACTAAACCATAAAGTTTTGTAAGCACCACGAGCGTTAACGGTTTTGTCCCTCAGATGACTTCCACCCCCTGGAGCCAGAGGCCAAACCAAGTTGCCCTCGAGGCACAAGCATCTACTTAAAGCCCTCGATACATTACTACCAACGTCGCTTGGAAGCACATATAAAACCCTCCTCGCGGATCGCATGCCGCCAGCAGTGAGGGGTCGCTGTGAGGAGAAGTCCGCTGCGAGTGGGTTCCGCGTCGCGTATTCCGCTGCAGCCCGCGAGGCCGCGCGCGGGCGCATAAACAGCGGCGCTGGAATGCGGGGCAGCGCCCGGCCGCGGTCGCCGGCAACGGGCGTAGACGGTCATTCTTTTGCGATATCGCGGACGCCATCTCGGCTGGCAGCCCGCTTCGACGCTCGCCAGAGGGAGTGCGTATGCCGATGCTGTTACGAGACAGAATGATCTGCAGCGAGTAATTCACGCTAACCATGGAATAGAAGATTCCACAAAGCACTCTTAGAATCCTTAGTGAAAAATATTTAAGATTTGAAAACTCGTACGCTGATGGTTTATTCATTATTCGAAGGTTTCAAGCTTATACTTTAAAATCTGTCTTTACCAGCTGCTCCTTTCTAAGCTTTCTGTAGTGATCATACTAAATAAAACGTCTTGTAACTCTATGTTGGTCAATTTTACCATGGATGAAAAAACACCTTTTCGGTGTGTTTTTTTTTTAATCTCTAAAAGACTTGCATAAATGTATAACGGTTAATTCGCTTGCAGTTCAAGGATTCGAGAGATTTTAATAATTTGAGATTTGGTGAAGGGAATCATATGCATTTTTGGATAATGGAATTCCTAAAAAAATTGTTTTTGGATATTTAATTTACATACTTCTAATTTTTACGAGGGCCCTAAATTCCGTGTTGCTTAGGTCCATAAACTGTTTATTTTGGCACTGGAGAAAGATATTAAAGGTTTTCAAGGTGTACTGGTAGTGTTCTTTTTCTATCCCGCGAGTTGCAAGAATCCCATTTAAAAGGTTTGTGAAATGTTGTATTGTCTGGTTATAAATCAAGGAAGAATTAATGGTAATGAATAAATGGTAATGAATCTAATATTATATGTATGGTTATAGAGAAAAATGTTGAAAGTGCAAAAAAATTAGCTGTGAAATTATCATACTCGGAAGCAAATGAGAAAAATTACAGTTGATGTGCTAATGAACAGGAAAGTAGCTTTGAATAAGACATATTTTGCGTAGATACTGTGTGCAAATAATAATAATAATAATAATAATAATAATAATAATAATAATAATGGGAGGCAAAATAAATAAGGAAAAAGGATGATGAAAAATAAAGCTCAGAGTAGAAAAATATAAAGTACATCTACTCGAAACCTATCGTAAGACTGATTCACAAAGAAGAATCTCACACCACAATCACAAGATGAAAACTATTATTCGTAGATGGAATTTTTGATCCCTGAACTCTACCAAAAAGTTATTGTTATGGCGGCCAAATGTGCGACCAATAACCATTTGCATGTTTAAGTGCAACCAAAATCTCCACTATAAATCAGACTTGCCATGAATCATTATTGCGTGATCGTGAAATATGTTACGAGACCTTTCTCGTAACATATTTCGAATGGTGGTGAGTTTGGCGCGGCCTTCGCTGGCAAAACGCAAGACTGCCATGGCGCAACGGCGCGACGGTGGTGCGGTAGGGTGTCTCACAGGGTGGTTTCCAGGCGCTCAACGTGGGATTTGCAGTGGACAAAGCGGGATCGTAGAAGGTTTTCTCGAGATTCTCCAGTTTCCTCTTCCAATCGTTCCACCATTTATTCGTCATTATTATATCCACCGTCGTCAAAATCCTCGTTTCATTAATGCATTGATCATCATCAGTGTAGGCACCAAGGCTCAGGTACTCCAAATCATAGTACGAAGTAGAAAAGAAATCATGGTGCTAGGGGAAAATATTCTCGATTTATTTAATGACTGATGCTTCCGGACAGGTCAAATGCTATAGACCTTAAGCCAGGTGGTGAGAACAGGACAAGGAAGAGGGGGCTGAGTATTGATTGGAGAAACCGTGGAAAACCACCGATCAGAGCAGCCGGTGTCTAGAATTCTCTCCAAGATAGCAACTGACGTCGACCTAGTTGTATAGCTATAGTGCCGAACATTCTGCCACCGTCGGTACTCTAATTCTAGGACCTTCCGGTCAGAGTAGGTTTAGTGACAATGAAAGCTCTAAACTTAACTCAGTCGGCAATATTATCCACATTTTCATTCCCTGAGTTATTTACAAAATTAGCAAAGAAAGTGAGTATTTTGCGGGGGAGCGAAAAGTTGACGGACGAGATGACGATAAAACGCGAGACCTGCATTTTGAAATGAGCACCCTAAAGGCATTTTCATGCGAATTGTGTACATAGTTTTTAAAACGAATTCTCAAAAACTTACAAGTACGTATACTCTTGGGAGCATTCTCGATGTCATGCGACAGTCATGTGGATTCGTCTCGCCCAAGTGGATTGTTTAATTTGCGTTACTCAGTTGATTTTATGACGGTGACTTGTTTGCGGTACGCGTGCGGCAGGTTCTTCATTAAAAGGAATACATTTCGATCAACAAACAGTGAAGGTAAACACTAGTTTCCGCGCGTGAATGCGCAAATCATTTTTTCCCCCACCCAAACTCTTAAGACTCTTTTACTGCAACTCACTATGATATTCATGTTTCGATTCTGATTATTCTCCATAACAATAGACAATAAAACAACCAAAATGTAATCATCCTGTTGTATTACTGACATCCAATATTTACATACTTCATTTCAAATTTTTGTTCATTCAGTGATCCTGTCTAAAATATTGTACGATTTGAGAGCAAATAGATTGAGTTGACTTGCGAAAATTAGCTTCAGGAGGTGGCGACATAAGCCACAACTACTGAAACCACCTCTGCATGAACTAATTATTGAATTCTCTTTTCCAAAACAATTGCCATTGAATTTACCTTTTTGTTTATTTATACACAAGGCCAAGCATTTTCCACTCATTGTACTAATACCACACGCCTAATTTTTGGGTTTCGGTTGAATAAATACAATATATGCTTGTTTGGCGATAGCGGTATATTGGTTATGACTGGTTATTACGCATAATGACACCACCTAAAGGAAATTCTTGAAAATGATTAATGATAAGAATGTATGAGTTTCGCATAAAAATATATACATACAATAAAACATTTTTTTAAAATGTTTCTTTAATCCATTTGAAACTCCAGAAGTAGCTCCTACATTTGACTAAATTGAAAGAAAATATAATTCGTTGGAAACACAAAACTGGATTGGCCCAAAACCATTATAAGATAAAATATTCGAATTAAATATACTCTAACAGTTTAACAATTTATGTGTCTTGATTACCACGCGAGGAAGTAGAGTATTTATACGGACTGCCCGCGCCGGCAAAGAAAACAAAATCGACGGTCTCTATTTACCGCACGAGAAGCATTCCAGCGAGGGACGTTGCAAATGCACACGTTAACTACGTGTCACACGCTTTCACACGAGCGAAGTTATTATCGAGAAAACGCAGTTAAGACGTAACTTGGCTGACGTATCCATTAGGCCGCTGCCATGAGGCTGCGCGGTGTCACACAATTTCCACCTGGCCGCGAAGTGTTTACACGCGCTCGCGCCTCTCGCCTCGCGTGCGGTGACTCACGCTCAAGGCCGCTGGGCGGCGCGGCGCGGCGCGGCGCGGGCGCGGGGGAGAGAGGTCGAGGCGGGAAAGGGCGGTCGCGGAAGTAGCGGCGCCTCGCTCGCCGGCCGATCAGATCGCAGTGTGACCCAAGAGTGCCTATGTTTCAATCCAATGCCTAATCGTTTTTTTTTTTTACGGTTTTTCGATCTCACCCTTCATGCCTTAATTTTCCCTAGGCATTTTGCTCCCCAATTTGTATTTCACGATGAATTTTTATTTTCATTTATTTATTAACGTCGAAAACAGTTAAAAACTGTGTGTGACGTGCTATATTAATTTTAAGTTATTGAATATGATTTATATTTATTATTATTATTATTATCATTATTATTACATTTATTATTGTCTTCAGCATTGTCTTTTTCAAGCACCCCTGAACTCCTGTGCAGAATTTCTTGCTGCGTTGCATTCACGTTCTATAGTGGCTTCCCCTTCAACTATCATTGTGTTTCCTGCACTTATCAGTGATCCGCCGTCCCCACTTCCAGTACACCCTGCTACCGATCTTGGAATGTTGAAATAAATAGTTTGTCTACTTTATTTATTTTGTCTGGTACCTGATTATGATTGCTCGACGCTGATGATGAATAAATTAAATGATCGAACGTTGCTGGGTTACGGCGCAATCGTGCAATGAATGATGACAACAAACTACGAGTTCTTTATGTCTGTTAGAAATCCATAACATTGCCCTCTATTAAACCGTGTTATCATTATGTAAGAGCAACAGCAAATCTATGCTTCGCAATCCGCATGCAATTCTGCAACCGCTAATGCTATTAATCCTTTTGCTTCTTTTTCTTTCTCGCCTTGCCGGCCATTCGTTATCATAATCATTACCACCATTACATTCGATGCTTGGGCAAAGTATTGTTCAGTTTATGTGAATTTAACTACCTGCTTTAACTAAATGATCACTATATCAGCATTCTAAGATCCTATTGTGTAGATAGTTATCGTAGTTTGTGATTCTCACTGCTGGAAATTCTATGGACACTTCCTTTAATGAAATAATACAAAAAACGTCTAAGAATTCCAATCATCCACACAACCTTCCGACACATGTATATAGAACTATTCCAGATTTATGAATAAAATGTTAGAATTTCATGCCTATGAGAAATAAATGTAAGTAAAATGTTAGTGATGATTCTTTCACTTCTCATTTGCTCATTTCGGAACTTTTAGTTCTAATATATTCCCATTCAGATTTATTTTTTAATTTAATACAAGGGGTATTATAGAAGTGAACTTCGGAGAGAGAAATGTGTTGCGAGGTCAGTAGTGACCCATACGAGAATAATAATAATAATAATAATAATAATAATAATAATAATAATATACATTACAATCGACTTAGAATACTGCCGGCCAAATGTTACATAGTTTAATGGAATAAGTCAATAAAGATACATGCCTATAAAAACTAGTTTTTTTACAAACAACAAATTAACAATTTCATCTCACAATTCTGTACAAATATGTAATGTGATTAAAATAGTACAAGCGTATAATGTAGTTAAAATAGCACAACACGCATTCAAACACCTTTTTAACCTCCTAGTCTTTCTCATGTAACTGAGTCATTTACAAACAGCATTTGACACCCACAAACATCCTCAGGAATTCGTAACCACCTTCAACTGCGAAACATCTTGACGAAAACGAGAGTAGTGAAGTGTGAACTCAGCCTCCTTGTTAGCATTAGCGCTCACAAAAGACAGCGACGGAAAAAGTGCAAAAAGGGCGCTGTCAGCACACGCGTACAGCAGCTATTTTGCGCGCCGCCGCCTTCGCACGTCTCGCTGGCGCCATCTGGCAGGGGCGGAAGCGGCGCACAAAGGCCGGGCGTGGGGGCGTCCGGGTGACCGGGTTATGTGGAGGATGATAGAGTGTGGGCGTACAGGCAAGTGAACGGATAAATGGATGAACAAGGGGTCAAGATTACCAATAGACGAGAGTGCCACTAGATGAGAGGTGAATAAGACAAGAGGGCCACTAGGAGAGACGACCACTGGAAGAGATGACCACCAGGCCAGAGAGCCATAAGGAGACACGGATTCAAGGCGAGAGGATCACTAAGCGAAACGGCGGCTAGGCGAGAAGGCAGTTAGGCGAGTGGATGACTCAGTGAATGAACGAGAGAACGTGTTTGGGGCGATATAGCAGGTGATTGGGCGAGCGGGCGGGCGAATGGGTTTTGGGTGGGTATGTTTTGGGTAAGTGGGTGGGCGAGTGGGTTTTTTGAGCCACGCGGCCAGGCGTTTGAGTCGGCGCACGCCTCGCCTTCGCCGCGCGTTGACAGCTAAACGACTGCAGAGAGCGCTGTCCGCGACAATGGGCTTTCGCAACGGCCGCAGTAGCAGCTCGTAAACGTCCCCGCGGTGTGGGAGGCTCTCTGGTGCGAGAGGACTCTGCAACGGTTGTAGGATGGCGAGTCTAAGAAAATACGAATGGTATGGAGAGTACATATGCGATGCCACAGCACTCGTATTTAGAGAGCTCTTGACTCACGGAATTTTGAGCTCAATTTATATTCTATATTATATACCAGCTGTCAGTAACAGCAAGTCTTACAAGAGGCACCGCAATGTTTATTTTCCTGGTATAGAAGAATACATACAAGGTGAAATATTTCACAGATCACTTCGCATGAGACGTAATGACTGAAATGTCTGATGAATTGTATTAAAAATTAATGATGTGTGATGGTGTAGGAAGAAGTAAAAACTTTCAGCTTCACATCGCGACAAAACTCATTTCATCCCAATCAATGAAAGCGAGACGTCAGGTTGGGTAATGTACCTATGTTTTGTTGCTATGTTATGCTAATAATGAATCGAAATTTGCAGCAGAACCACGCGAGACGTTTTGCCTAAAGTACACTGCCGAGACGTTCGACTCGACTGAGATAGCATTAATGTAAATAAATTCATGCATGTAATTGATTAATGCATGTAAATAATTCGTTGTGCAGATCGAAAGTGATTAAATGTCACAAAGCTTTTATAGAACGCCTAGAAGACGTGACAAGGAACGATTGGACGACAATGGACTACAGTTGCAGATGCCTATGTTTTAGACGGAATGTTGTTCGTGTGCATGCTTTATTGAACCTTTATCGGCATTTATGTACGTGTGTGGTTACAGAAAATGCAAGTTTTAAGTACGTTTCTACGTAGGAATACTTCAGAGATCGCAAACATACGTCGTACACGTGCGTCAATGGCTTCTGCACCACATCGTTTCACTCCATCTGCGAATGATTGCCAGGAAAAGACATTACCACGCTTGTCCAGGACCCGTACAGCTCTGATATCTCTTGCACGTGACGACTTCCAGTCCTGTCAAATGGTAAAACAGAAGGGAAAGTTTCGCTGTAGTTCTGATATATGGAGATAATTCAGAAGATGGCTGCTGATGAAAATATTTTGTTTTCACTATCGAGATGTAGTGAGACGAATGTGTCTTTACTCAACCAATCGAGATGTGTGTGCCAAATCAAATGTTTCTTGAAGTGCGAGGCAAACATTACTACACATTACCACTTGCAGCACTTTATCAATATTTAAGAGTCTATCATCAGATCCAGGAAAGGCTATATTGCATCTGTTAGAGAGCCACCACCACAAAGCTTTACTGAAACGTATTTCCTGCAAACGATTCAAAAACCGACAAAAATAAGAGAATCAATAAGGCAGAACTCAAATGTTCTAACTTGTGTCTCAAGTGCCTGAAGAGCGAAATCAACATATGTTTCTAAAGATGATGTAGAGGTCGAATTAGAATTAGAAAAGGAGCTGGAACTGGAGAACGAGAGGGAGCCGGACTTTCGTAATTGAAGCTGGCGAACCAATAAAAGAGGAACTGGGATTTCTGCAAGTTATTAGATAATACCAACCATTAAAAATCAATATAATATAGAATACTGTGATAGTCATAAAAAATCCACTGTTAGTAATAAAATTTAATTCCATTTGTATGTCTCAGACACCCTTCTCCACGCAGAGGCTGAATTCGCACTAGTTATCTTGCTAGTCGAAAGTCTTCTACCATCAGCACGCGAACCCTATGGTCACACCATGGCGGCGATGGACGGTTAGCGTACCGGACTGTTGTACCCAAACTCGCGGGTTCAAACCCGATCGAAGCCGTGGATTTTTAGGGCGACAAAATCCTTCGTACGCCTTCCTTCGGAGGGGAAGTAAAGCCGGCTGTCCCATGTTAGTAGATTTACTTGCATGTAAAAGATCTAAATGACGCCTCTGAGCTAAATTCAAAATCGCCTGTTTCTCGCCCAAGAAATGCCTCCTTTCTCTGCTAGATGAAAGGAGCGTAGCGAAATTTGCGTGGTCAGACGGAAGAGCGGGCCTGATGGCCCGAGTCTCGCCACGTAAAATAAGGCAAATTCAATTCAATTCAACCCTAGTGTCTCCGGGCCGGAGTCTCTGCAGACCGCTGTCAGGTCACGACGCGCGGCCTCCGCGCTGCAATGCCACTGGGCGCTGCGCCTCCGGCCCTGACGCCGCCCACGCCGCGGCTCACTTCCCTTTGCGCGACCTCCGCGCGCCACATCCACAACGCGCTTTATAGCGCACGGCGCCTGATCGCACTCAGGAAGAAGGCTCGCGAACTCCAAGGCGGTATAAGGAAAGTTCAGTGCTAAATGTAGGCGTCCTCGCACGGAGTGGAACACAAATCTAATGCAATGACCTTTACTGTCTTTGGGATAAAAGGAGTGATAAATCAATTACTGTGATGAAACTGTCGTGAGTATTGTTAATTTATACACAAATATGTGAATGAAGGAAATAAATGTTTTCACAGTTAATTTGCGGTTGTTGCCAACATAACGTTTGAAACAATGTGTATGGAGTATCCAAAAAATAGTAAAAATATCTATTCGGTGAGTGACCCATAAAATAATAAATGGGCTGTGATCGAATCCAGCATAAGACTCGCAGGATTTATAAATGAATTTGATTCATGGCACTCATACCATAACGCCTTATATCCCATACAAATCGTTATTCCTCAATACCTGGAGTTTTGATGTGACAATTTTTATAAAGAGTTACGGGGTCAAAAATGGGCTTGAGAGCTTCCTCGGAACAGTACAGCAGGCGGCAAGAAGCAGCGTTCGCCACTAATTACGTAGATTTTATCTAGATTGCAGGTATCCAGAGATGTAACCTGTGTAGTTTGCACTGATACCACCAGGAAGCCGGTTTGGGAGAAGAAACAGTGATCGTAAAAATATAGACAGTCACGACTATACAACGGTAGAATTAGTCTAGAGAAAAATCCTTCTCGGGAAATGAGAAGTAAAGGAATGTTATGGGAGTGATGTGTTCACTACAAGTTAAGTCCTTGTAAATAGACATTTATAGAAGAAGAAGAAATATATATTTACAGTTCCTCAGATTCACTTTTCATGGACGAACATACATGCTATTTATATTGATAAATGTTTAATTCTTGTTTCACACAAAAACCGACTAAACAGTCGTTACTGCGTTTGCGCCTACCAACATTGCGTTAGGCAACTGCTTGAACGTTCACGCACTGCGGGTTGCATTGCGCCATACGAGCCCTGTTGTGCTGCTCCCTGGCGGCGGAACTGCTCGGAACGACGTCTCCTCTATCTTCAACGTGCAGTTGCAAGGGAATGTACGAACTATTAATTCGACTTTTCATTTTTAAAGATATAAATATCCCGACATTATCATTTAGGGACAGTATTTTAACATCACTAAAATATCTCTAAATAATTAATTATTTACGAAATGTGGTCATGCTTAGTTTTAAAGTGAGAATGCGTCTAATCCTTTACAAGCCCGCACGTTAAGATACATTGTCAGCACTACTTAGTCAGCTGACGATATTATTCTTACTTATTGTCGTTATATTATAACACGACTGCAGAGTAACAAAGTATGAAATCATTCTGTATTCGCCTCAATTTTACTCTAAATGTCGCGTAATATACAAGGAATGGTCGAGTAGATAATGTTTAAGAGCTGAGATAAAGAAAGCAGGATTATTAGTTTCAAAACAATAGTGGAAATTTGTTCCACACTACACTTCACCGTTTCCCTTCATACAACGCATCTGGAACACTTTTACACTAACCGTGTACGAGTAAGTTCAAAGCTTTGAAATTGTTAAAGAAACTCGAGAATGAACATGCCATTATATGCCTTTATTAACTTCAACTCAGTTTTTATTATTTTCTAACTTGAAGCTTCCAACTCAGCTCATCCCTTTGCAACTACGATTTTACGAAACATTCGAAAAAACGTGAAACCACCTGCAAAGATAAACAAGTATGCCGACCAGGAATTTCCAGCAATATGACGACCAAATGAACTCACGGAGTAATGTTAAACTAAAAAAACAGCTTAAAGAATATAAAAAGTCTATGTCGTTATTAATGTTAATAGTTTCACCTATTAATATTAAACTAAATTACTGAAAAAATAACATAATAATGTCAGTTTTTAGAAAGGTCACACTATTAATATTATTAACATTAACAACAAACGAGAACTTACTAACGGTAAACATAATTGTATAGCAACTTTCTGATGATTGGTCAATATTTAATTGACAACACTTTTGTAGCACTTTCTCTATTTCGTTTCATCACGCCGAAATATAATGTTCATAGGAACTAACCAGAAACATACATAATAATATTCTGCTTACAAAACTGACACTAATCCAATGAAATTTGACTTCCTAAATAAACAAACATTGCACAGAAATGCTTGTATTATTTTATGTTCATACAACTGCAATTTAAGGCTTTCATGTGGAAAACTATGCAAACATTTATAAAAACGTTGGTATGCCTGGAAATAATGCGATCAAGCATAAAAACGTTGCTGACCCTCAAACGGACGCTATAATTTAACCAGATTCCTCCGGCTGACGCGCAAACGGTCGGCGTGAGAAGAACAGCAACAAAAAATAAAAAAAATAAAAAAAGAGCGCTGTCTCCAGAGAGCGTGCACGCAGCAGCGTCTATATTGAGAAGGCGCCGGCTAATTACGTCGCGGGCCGAAGCAGCAGTGGTGGGGGAGGGGCGGTGTCTGCGCGCCCGCCCGCCCGTCCGAATTAGCAGCGCCACTGGGAGCCCTCGCGCGCTGACTCACGCCGCTGACAGAGCGCGCGCGCGCAAATGCGCTCCAAAGTGTTGGCCGATCCTCGAACACCAGACAGCACGAGGATAAACTCTTAGGCCGATGTTTTCAAAACGTTGCCGCTTCGGATGGCGAGGGGGATGGATGTGATGCGCAGTGATCAAGTGTATAAGCTGTTTGGTGTACCTAAACACCCCCTTATGTGCTTAGTTTCAATAGATGCGATGGAGACTTCACATAATCATGTTTTCCGTGCGCTTTGCTTAGCATTGACATTGATGATCGTGTTATCCAGTTTTCATCGTACACTGTACGACGCACGAAAAGTGTCTGCCCGTTTCACGAAGACCAGACAGTACGAGGATAAAGACTTAATACGATGTTTTCAAACCGCAGCCGTTTCGGATGACGTCCAGGGGAGTAGACGTGATGCACAGAGATGAAGCATGTAAGCTGTTTGGTGTTCCTTAATACTCCCTTATACGTCTTAGTTCACTAGACATGATGACTTCACACGATGGTATTTCCGTGCGCATTGCCTGGCATTGACATTTCTATTTCCAAATATATGAATATAAATTACAAACATGTAACATGTTAAAAGCATCTGAAATAAGGGCAAATGTTTTCCTGAAGGGGATGAATTTTGCCAAATGAATGGAAAAAAAATGAATAGCAAATAGACTTGATTAGCGAAACTAAGCTGAAAAAAGTATGAGACACTCAGGTTTACTGTGCAAATTATAACCAAAACAAATTCAGGAAGGTGTTAATTTCATGAATTGGTACGAGAATGTAACGAGTCGATAAAAAAATATCGTAAAAGCACATGCTAACAAAACGAGGAGAATCGCAAAGCGATTAGTAAGCAGTGAACAAAGCAGCTGTAAACACATCTCATTTTACGAAAAGAGTAACCGCGTTTACCTGAAGAGAACACCCTTTGATTTGTTTCTTGAGTGACATAAATTTTATAATTTAAAATTTAATTAGGTTTTATTTGTAACTTATATATAATAATTACAATAGATGCTAACTTAATTTGATTTGAGATTTAAGATGTAAAGAATAATTTAATAATACAATACAGCTATAGGGCACTTGAAAACAAGCGTGTTTCGCAGTCGGGTGGCGACCCGTCATGATTTGCCTGCTGTCGGGATCAAGATCGCGCGCGCGTCAGAGGTGGAGGACGGCGCAGTGGGGCCCGGCCCTCGCCCGCCGCTCGTCCGTCTTCATTCACGCGACGCGACGCGACGCGACGCCCGCCCGGGTCATCCACTGGCGGCCCGCGGAAGCTTATTTTTAACGGCACCCGCCAGCCAAATTGTGGCCTTTCGGCAGGGCTGCTGGAGTGGGCGGCGCACATGGTGCGCCCTGGTCCAGCGCTTTTCCGATATGGCCCGCTGCATGACGAGTCAGCCCGAGACGGGAGGGGAGGCGCTCGGGCGCGATCGGCTCTGGTTAAGGGATTGATTGGTGTTTCCAGACACATCAACTGCCATGGCCATTAGGCCCGTTAGCGCAGTAAATGTTTCAATGCTAGGAGTTGACAGGGTTCCTCTCCTGCTTGATGGTGAGATTCGGTGAAGAGTTACACGTCGGCTGGCGGTAGGTGAATTCCCCCTCCAGAGATCTCCACGAGCGGGACACCGCCTCCGCCAAAATAAAACTTCTAAGTTCTCGACCGGTGAGGTAGTGTCATGCAGGTAAGACATTGAATATGTAAATAGGGGGAGAACATAGGGCAAGGAAAACCAGGAAATATCACGCGCGGTCCGTGTCCCATTTGTTAGGGGACTGCTCCGGCTTTTGTCTACAATTAATCGGAGAAACTACGGAAAACTACCGATGAGATCAGCCTCACATTATAGTTTGCCTCCAGATAGCGGTTGAATTCGACCTAGCTAAGTAGTCAGTGTCGAAAAATCCGCCTCCTCCGGCACTCGAACAGTAGAACCTCCAGGTCGAGTCGCTGCAGAAACAGCAGCTCAGAGCTAAATGCAAGCAGTCTCTGTTAAGAGAGAGAGAGCGGCACGTGGACAAGTGCAGCGGATCACCGCGGGCACTCACATCCGATTTCTGTCATTTGAGCAGCTCTGTCATAGGGCACACGCGCCACTGGGATGAGGATGAAATACGATCACTGGTTGCGGCGAGTGAAACGACAACGCCTTACGAGCGAACATATCGGCGGGAGGTTGCGGGTTCGCTCTCGGAGAGCTGCTTGGCGAGTTGAACAGTAGTGAGTTTATGGTGCATGTCGGAAATGAAAGTGTAGGCAGATTTCGATTAGCAGATTCTGTGTTTTCCCTGATCAATTCCAAAAAGCCCAAGCTTCCTGAAAGCCGAAGCAGCAACCTAAAACACGGGCAACGAAACGCGCGCAACATTACTTCCTATTCTCTTCCCTTTCCGATGTCAATAACTTTAGCAATTAACGCACAATAAAACCTCAATTCATGAACAACAACTGGCACAAAAGTCGATGATTGGGTTTCGCGTGTTTATTTTTACGTCAATATTATCTTCTTAGCTCTTGTGCTCGCACGTGTTTCATATTTTTCACAAGTCATTATGTGATGTGTCATTTATGTGATGGGTTATGTAATAGGTTTTTGAAATGATGTGCTCCAAATGAGAGTAATGCATGCAGATCGAGATCATTAATATTTTCGCACAATACAATATAAGGGCTTGCGACACAATTACTCGTATGAAACAACAAAGTAGTATTTGGAATCATTATGTCCAAATTCACGTTGTCAACTTATATTCGAGGTTTCATAACCACGATAAATATTTACGAAATACTACTTCTTATGATGATCGAAGATCGCGAAACAGCCGTCTTCCTCTTTAACCCGGGAAGTAGTTCTAAATATATCGTCGACATTGACGAGAGAAACATAGTGGCCCTGTGCTGTGTTCATCGTTTGAACTACGGGTCAACGTAGTGAGAGAGCCTGAATATAGATTTAGACCAGGCGCATGCCATTAAGGAAATCAAACGCATTAGGGGAAGAGATTGTTTCTGAATCTTGTTCATCTACTTAACTGTGTTAACTTTCTTACAAGCTACGAATCAACTTGTAAGTAAAAAGAATCGATTCCTAAACGCAATGAATGAAAAGCATATCATCACCATTTTTACACATACTTATCAAATAAATAAAGAATATCTGTATTTGACGCTTATTTTATAATACTCTGAAAATTGTAAGGACAAAAAGCATAATTTGAAGTGAAAACATCAGTTGAGGGAATTTCAAATTAATATATTGTTATTATTTGATATTCCAAAATAACTCGAAAATATGATTACGAGAGTGGCTTTTGTTCGTCAGTTATTATGGCAATAATACGGATAATCCCCTTTTTTCTAGAAAAAGAAGAAAACAGAAACTGAAAATGATCACCAAATAAGAGGGAATTATATACTCGAACAGTGATGTCAAACATCATTTAATAATAATTAAATTAAAATGGAAGAGGGTTCGGAAGGAATAGTTGGAACTATCAACATATTGAACACCGCTGCAAAACATTAGTATGATCAAATAATGAACCCATCACAGAACAACCACAAAAATAAATGACACAGTTTCTAACACGTCTTTTACTGCCATTTACGAACGCTTTATGAGACAAGACTTTGACAGTTATATTTCATAAAAATAACTTTTGAAAAAATTCGAAGAAGAGAGAAAAGCAATTGACTTGAGCAGATTCTGTATCCGCCCCCACAAACAAGAACAAACGTGGCGTATAAATACGCAAGAATGAATTAATGGATGGGAGACTTGTTTTAACGTTTAGCAAGCAGAATAAAAAATGAATAATAGTTTGGGAAAATGTTGGGAAACTACACATGACTTCGGTACAAAACGAATCAAAACTAACGATGACATAACTATAAAAAAGGGTGTCTTTGAACAGATTAAGATCGTTTACCACGTATTCTGTTGGATCCCTAGGCTTTGTAAAATGAGAAGTCCTAGCATCCGATTGATTTATTGATTATTTCGTGTTTCGGGGCGCGTCAACTGCTAAACCGTTAGTCCTGTAATTGTAATGCACGTTTTTTATCACGAAATGTCGCAAAGTTTTTCCCTTCCAAGTACTCCCCAACAGAGGGGCACCACAGGGACAAACTAGGTTCCCGACTGATCCTGCGACAAGTGTGGTTTGTTGAGTATTGAATTGTACAGGTGTGTAAGGGGAGAGGATGGCGCAAAGGGAAGAACGGAAATATCGCGCGCGGTCTGTGGCCCATTTGTAAGGGTTCTGCTCCGGCGTTCGCCTGGAGATAATCGGTGAAACCACGAAAAACTACCGATCAGGGCAGTCGGCTGCTAGAATTCTCGTCCAGACAGCGGCTAACTTCGACCTAGCTATCTATCTCGCGTCGATAATCCTGACACCGGCGGGACTCGAAACCGAGGACGTCCCGGTCAGAGGCACTGCATTCACATCCGTTGATGCTCTGTGCCACCTCAAGCTCACGGGCACCCGAGCTCGTCCAGTAATTCCTTATGAGCGACCGAAAGAGGCCCCGGGCCAGAGCACGCGGGCGGCCCCTTCCGCGATGCTCCGAAGCGAAGGTGACGTGATCGCGCGGCGCGGCGCGGCTTTTGCGGCCGCGAGGCTGCGCCCCAGGGGCCACGCCCCCTTCGCCGCGAGGGTTCAACGCACGGCCGCGGCACGTGGCCCCGGCCACGGAACCGCTTCGCCTCGCTTCGCGCCCATTGTGCGCCATTCCGCCCGTCTGGCTCCGTTTATTGTGCATTAGAATGCTTTTAGGTATTTTGGTCTTTTTTTTAAATAACCTGCTGCAACACCAGGCTGCCCGTTTGGCAAGAGGGTCTGTTGGGAACCATGTGTTGCTGGCGTGAATTCACTTCAAATTACTGGCGTTTCCCAATGTGCACCTAGCTGTGATAAATAATATCAGTAACTACAGTAATAATAATAATCATATTAATAATAATAATAAAGGATAATGGCCGACCAGATGGCCGAGATTGCTAAGGCAGTACTGCCGGAGTGGTTTCGGACCAGAAGATCGCGGGTTCGAGTCCCGCCTCGGGCATGGGTGTATTTGTGTATGTCTGTATGTGTTGTCCTTTCACCCCCATTATCATCATTTCATCTTCCATACCCCCAGGGCTAACAACCGTGGGGGATAAAAATCGGATCCAGCTAAAATGCTGGTCCCCCCAAAAAGTTGTTGCAAGCACCTGCCACCGCGATAATAAATAAAAACTGAGCCACGGTTAATGCAGGATGCTTGCATGCGTGGTCCTAGTCGGCCGATTAACGAAAAAAAAGGATAATGGATCCTAAAGAATACAATATAGGTCAATTGCATAATCTAAATGGAGAGGGCTTCATTTTAATTGGAATCTCAATTAAGCTACGTGTTCGTGGAGTTTTTTCTTGATAAGCGGTGAAATTCAATTTTTAATATTTAGGGATGCTTTGTATACCGGAATAACACGATTGTTTTATTACATGTGAAACTGCAAGCAATGTAAATTCATGAAATACCCAAATAGTTTTTGACAACTAATCAACTATCAGGATACCAAGTAAGACACTACGCCTTTTGTATCACTGAAGAATAAAATTAGCGAACACGGCGTTTTCATTTCATAGCCATTAAAATGCAGGTTTGCAATTCAACAAGGGAGTATCTTTCTTGTTCACCTTGAGACCAACTGTAAACACGAGAGCTTGGTGAGATTCCATAATTGCAAGCGGCTGTCATTAAATATCATCACTGACCCCAGGGGTGCGGTGTAAGTAATGTGAAACTTAACACCAAAGACGATTGCTTATAAATAGAATAATAGGGTCTCTGACTAACAAACGGATTTTAATCTGCGAGAGAAATGTTGAAAAATGTAGTAAATAACATATCTGAATCTTGCTTCTAGTGATCCCTTTATTAACAACTGTAGCCAAATGTCAAGGAAGAGTTGAACTTCTTTTCATATATGAGTATTTTAACGCAAACTTCGACTATTTATGATTTCACATCTGTAACTGCATCTACCGTTTCGGTATCTATTACTTTCCTTTTCCATAATCACATTTGACCAATTAAAGGGACACCTGCCCGCAGAGCCCGATGAATAACTTAAAGGACCCGAAGCAAGAACAAACTTTAAACATCCTAATAATACTGAAATTTTGTTCACAAGTATTAGAGTTGAGCAACTTGTAACTAAAGGTAATAACAGTGTGATACACAAAGAATGAACTGCGTGTGTTCAAACATGTCTGAACAAGATGCAGTATAGAACAATGACGAAAGTGTATCTTACTGATAATTTGAAAACTAATTATAACTGTGCCGAAAGATTGTTGCTTCGCTACGGACTTCAACACATCAACATACCCTTCCAATATGTAACCAAAATCAGTTCTAAAATAAAACTAGACACATTTTAATTTACAAAATTTAATATTCCAATAATAACACAATATATTCATATAAATGTATTTTATAATACATTCTGTTCACATTTTGGGCAGCAATTTTTAAAGAATATATTATCTATTTTTAACATCTGAATTAAATTTATAGTTTTTGTAACATTAATAAAAGAGTTAACAATATTAGTTTTAAGTGTTTGTAATTTAAAATGAAAAGCTGAAGAAAACCTTCCGCTGCGATGCAGCGGTGCATGTTCTTGGTAAGCTCATACATTGATCAACGTTATGAGTATATACAAGTATTAATGTACAGAAGCTACAAAGCTCCCAGGAATAGATACACCATCAGAATCCAGGTAGATTATATCATCCACCATCGTATCAAATTACAGAAGACTATTTCACACGACTAGGCGAAGTTATAAAATAAGTGACTTAGTAAATGTTTCCCTATTTTAAAGGAACGAATTTTCAAGTTATAACTTAACACAATCAAGTAGAATTTGGAAATCCGAGGAAATCTATTTCTTTAAAAAATGAACGACAAAATAAATCTTATTATACATATAGACAAGTTAAAACAATGAACGTATATGATTGTAGTTTTGTTTTAATATGACGTGAATGTTTAATGTGTACGGTAATAATATAAAAATTATCATTTAAAGAATTGAGTTAGCAACACCTGTGAGAAAAGTGCGAATGAGATGCCATATCACTGACCACTTGGCACGAACATATATGTTTGATCTCACCACTAGAGAGTTGATAGTTGCCGTAAGAATCGGCATATGAACTCGTACCATTCGATTAAATGAATGTTGCGTTTCATAATTACATTTAATATCCAATTATCGTTTCAAATCTACCTTCAGGAATAAAACACATTTATTATTTAGGGAGGGTTTTCAACCATCTGTGAGAACATAACAATACCAATTCTAAAATGTCAAGATCCCAGGAATCTCCTGTGTAACATCATACAAATGGTGTCTCAAATTCCGCCTCTGGTTGTATTGCAGAGGCGGAATTGCTCTTGTTGAATTTTTTAAGACGTCTTATTTCTAAACTATTATTTCTCAGATTTATGGCTAAAGTATAGGTATGTCTTTCTAATGTTTTAGCATATTTACAAATACATTTTCTTAATTTTTTCATTAACTGTCGCATTTTCCAATCAATGTGAACCACATCGATTCGAAAGTACTTGGGGGGCATTGACAATGTTTCTTAATACTTTAGACTGAAATCTTTGGATGATTTGAATATTGGATTTGCTTGTGGTAGAGCTGAATGCAATAGGTACAAAAAGGCTTTAATAATGATTTGTAAATAATGAATTTATTATCTAAAGCTAACAATGAGTTTCTATCTAACAACCAAAACATTGTATTTTAACTGGAGTTCTTTTCGTTTACTCATCATCTTTTCTCCACGTGAATCTCGTACCGAGAAGAACACCTAAATATCTCACTGAATCTGTTAGTGGTAGGATAATTCAGTTCAATTGCACTAAGGGACAAATTATTCACTTCATTGCGAAAGTAATACGACTTGATTGCTATCATTTGCTGTTATTCGTCAAATATTTCGTCATGTTTGTAGCTTGCTGAGATGTTCCTCAAGCAATATAAAAGCAAATAATTTTTTTTGAGAAATTATCAAACATTTTCGCGTAGATGAAAAGTAATTAAAACAATATTTTTATTGATTAATATGGAATTTAACAATTTTCACTACTCATATAGTAAATTCCATCTTTTTACATTCCTGATCGCTCCAATCACATTTATCTCTGTCCTGTACGCGATGTTTGACTTTTGACGTGAATGGACAAGCAGAACAACAAACTTCTCTTCGTGGTTTCCCGAAAGGAAAGTACTGAATGCTTCATTGATGGCTAGAAATTTAAAGCGCATCTTTCTTCGTAAAGTTTCCCACATTTTTTCGTGGGCATTTCGAGGCCCATAACGGCGTCTCTCCGTCGCCGCTGACGTCACAGGCGCCTTATTTACGCGCGTGTTTGCGCCGCGTCGCGCCACGTGCATGAACGCCGGGCCGCGGGCGCTTTCACGCGGGCGACCGCTTGGGGCCCCGGGGACGCCCCGTCGAACCTCCCTTGCCTCGGTGCCGCGAGACGTTTTTATTCTTTTTGTTATTTGAGGTAGCATTAACATCTAGGTCATTAGCAACCATTATTGCATTTAATGTTATGGTACCTTTGGCACAAGATGGCACAATGATGTGATGTTTAGTGATGAACGAACACAAGCACAACCATGCCCGAGGCGGGCTCGAAGCCGTGATCCTTCGCTCCGAGATCGCTACGGCGCTACTGATTTAACGGCCATCCGGACCGGCATTAATTATGCTTGTCTCTTTTCTGTCGTTCTGCCGGTCTGTGTACGGTCGTCGACGGTCTGGATGTCCCTGATAGTTGGTCTCTCATCGTCAATTGAACTTTTTCAGACAGTTCGACTCTCTCCAACAGTTTGCCGGTCTCTGACAGTCCGACTGTTTCTGACCTTCCGACTGTTCTGTCACTTTTCAAAAAATCACTGACACCCAGATTCTGAGGTTTAAGATAGAAGAACAATAGAATAGAGAAAAAGTAAGAAAAATATGTGAAAAATTCAATATAATAATTAAAAACCAATATTGGAAGTAGACACAACACGACTTGGCCAACCCACATATACTTGAACAGAATACCAAAATGACTAAACAGCAGCATTATCTCAGTCAGGATCACGCTTGCGTATGCAATTTATTTATTAACCCAACACTTGAGTAATTTATAATACAAATTACATATCCACGTATCCGACTTGTTAAATATGCAAGAAGAATATAATCACCAAGTTTCATTTCGAAATTTATCATTTAGTTAAGAAATATAATTTTAGCCTTAAATCGATTATCAATATCCTGATTTTGAACACTGCCTTTTAAGACATAATATTTTACAAAAAGTGTCTTCAAATATTTCCAATTACAGTGAAACCTACTCAAACGACTACGTGAATGAAACGGTAACTTCCACTAAAGGCCATTTTTTCTGGAACTTATTGATTTTTTCCATAAGACTCGTTGAACCAATATTCCCCTTCTTCAGAGGATACCTAAATAAGCTGTCGCGCATTTATCCGTAGATTTATCTGAATTAAGCGGCAACCTCGAGCGATTTTGAACTGTATATTAAGAGGCGGAAAACGGGGGGGGGGTACTGTCGATTTAATATCTTCTACGTTGAGACGCATTGTCAAATTTCTCCTAAAAATAACTTCCAGAGTAGCTTATATCGAAGAAGGGTTAATTTCTGTGTCAGGTAACTAGAGATGATTTAAATAAGTATGCTTTAATGAAACAAGAAAGCGTTCGCTTCTTCCATTTCACAGCACTCCTATGGTTTGTTAACTCGTGCTTTGCTTCCGTGAGAATCCATGAAGCGAGCACGCCTCGTGGAGAATGCCGTGTGTACGAATACGTATTAAATATCATTCTCTAACTTTATTAGGCGACCCCGCTTTAAAATTTCTACAGAGTATGAATTGCGGCATCAAGTATCTGTTGAGAGAATGAGTGTCAAGTCAAGGGTGTGTTATATTATTCGAGAAGAGGCAAAGGATTCTAAATATCTTGTTCAACTGGTACTTAGTCATTTACGATAATTAAAAATGTTAAAGAGGACAACTTTTATTCCATAATAATTAGCACAAAAATTATGCTAAGTATTTGACTTGATTTACGCTTCTGATAACCACATAACTTTTATTAAGCGGCCAACTCTATTAACTGTCAATTTTTGCTGGAACCATTGGTGATCGCTAAGTCAGGTTTCACTGTACTATCAGATAAGTTTTCAGTTTTTGAAATAAGTTATAATTAGTTCAGTAATAACATAAGTAATAAAAGTTAAGTACACTAGTTGGATGACATTTAATCAATTAAAAGTGTTTTGGTGTTTAATAAGATTCAGATAAATTATTACATACGGTGTGGATGGTATTTATTATTATTATTATTATTATTATTATTATTATTAATACTGCAATATTTGTTTATTTTGCAAATCAGTGCCGTTCACGTGCAGTTAAATCATATCTCATGCCAGATCTTAACGATATCTCTCCATCTCTCCTGTTATTTCTTCATTTATTTTTAGACCCGACAGGATTTCCATAGCACGATGTGCCCCCGATTCCCCGCAGTATCTCAATCACGATGCCAATGAATTTTACGACGCACCTCGCCAACGACGTCGGCCTTGGTAAACACTTGCGTGAGCGTCCGCTCGGGCCAGCCGCCGTCGGCCGAGGGATCAGATCGCGCGCGCGGCGCGAACGCCCTGCGGGCGGACTTCGTTCACGAACGCCATCGTAACTCCGCCGCACTTGACTCAAGCACTGCGCCTCACTTATGTCGGCTACTGGGTCAAATACCACGGAGTCGCGGCCGGCGGGCGGCGTGGCGCGGCGCGGCGCGCTTGCGCCACTAGGGCACGTTCGTGTCGCCCCGGGAGGAGGAGGTTACGCGCCACACAATTCCAGGCGGTGCATGTGCGGATGCAAGGGCAATGCATTGGCCAGAAGCGGCGGAAAGGTTGGGAATATTTACACGTTCCGAAAATGTCACGGTCAATAAACAGCCCCGAATTAACAGAGACGCTGGAGACAAAGGGACGTTACATCAGCGATGAGATATTCGTGGTCAAATAGGATTCATAGGCTGTGTAGCATTTGGAATATATGGGGGAAACTAAGTAAGATAAAGTAAAGAATTTTTGCTGCCTTGGAGTTGATTTAGGCATTTTTAAATATGCTTACGAAATGACTCAAATACACAATGCTACGCACGATGATATGAAACACACATTCAAATATATTTTCCTAATCGTGTTCATTCTCTCTCTCGAGCACTAATACTTGGTTCACTAAACACACAGATAATCAATACACCCACATATGCCTTATAATATATTACAGTGGCAATTTCGATTTATAACAAAATCTCTTCAAACCTACCAGGGTTTCGTAACGGCAAGTAAATCATCCAAAACGTTAAGTGTGAAAAATCAATAAGATTTTAAATGTTTAAAGGTCAGATTTTAAGTTACCTATGAGAAATCCTACATGCTTAAAATTCTAGCCAATGAATAACCTATTTTCATAACATTAAGCAACTAAAATGTAGACAATGCTACAAACCCGCGATGTGCATTAAATGAAGACTAGTGTAGGAGAACGACCATTGCAAGTTTTTCACCCTCCGCCAATGCAGAGCCGCATATGGAAAGCATTTTCCCCCTCGTCGGGCAAAAAGCAGGCCTTGGTGGTTGCGGGGAGGGTCCACCGCAAATGCCATGCTGCGGTGGGGGGACGCGAGGGGGAGCTCGCTCTCATCACAAGGAACGGGGCCGCTTCCAGCCTCCCTCCACGCAACGCGTTGGCCCGCCATCACTTGAAGAGCTTATTTGCAAAACGACGTATTTCCATTTACCCTTTGTTGCTACTTTTACGAATCTGTATATTCTTAAGACGCATCTCCATTATGCTGCAAACTTATGCGATAAAAAAATGGCGTTTCTTGTGACTACGTGGTGGCACTTGTGATTCAAAGGCAGAATTTGAATACGTTCCTTTCCTGAAATTTGTATTTCATCGAGATATGTCATTCTGAATATAAACTCTTTAATTTTGTGCCTCTCATTTCAAACCCCTGATTGGTTTATCAACAGCTTCCTACCTTGCCATGGATAATAAATAAAAACAAAACCCAGACCTGGGAACACCTCTAGCTGGCAAAGGTCATATTACTCTGACGCTAAAATGCCAAATACCTACATACAATTCTTGCCTCAATGTCATATGTGTATCATTGGAATAATTAAACTGAGAAAAGGGGAAATTCGGAGCCTCTGAAACGGTTTATATTAACCTCACATCAAGTATTTTTTTAATATTACAAGAAATAACCTCTTATTAGTAGAAACACGAGATGTCTAAAAAGGTGAAACATTGAAATACACGTCATATTTCAACTATAATATCATTTTGTTTGCGAACTTTCTAATGCTAAATTGAGGTTTTGCGTTTCGCGTAAATTGTACATAGATAACAAACTCCAATGTATTTCGGTACAGGGAACCGTATTAACAAAATTTAGACAAAAAAGGAGAGCAAAGATGAAGAGCAAGTATTCAATAAGCGACATCGTCAATAGAACTAGAAGAGATTGGAACAGTTTGCAGTAGCAATTTGTAGCGCTATTCCCAGGAACATTCGCGTCCTTAGAAATATCTTGGAATTGGGAATAGTTTAGTACTAATAGGGAAGAAACTTTCAAATCTTACAATGTGTAAATTAAAAGTTAAGCAGTATACGGGTGCAGTTCAGGGTGTGCAAAGAATGACCGGAGAAGGAGAGTCTACTTTATTAATTATTATTATTATTATTATTATTATTATTATTATTATTATTATTATTGCATTGATATTTTCAATGTACATCGCAAACCGAGTTCAGACTGCAAGCGCCAGAAGCTACTCGAAAGGAAGCGTGCAAAGCGGGTGTTAGGCCGTTCCTGAAGTAAGCCATTGACTCGTATCGGGCCCTTCGTTTTACGCGACCGTAGTCCCTCGCCGCGGGCCGCTGGCGCGCGTCCGGCGCCGAGCAGTGACGGAGGCGCCGTTCATCATCGTGAAGCGAATTCGCGCCTCAATTGGCGCCAATTGGCGCCGCGCGGGGACCTGCAGCGCCGCCACCGCCACCGCCACCGCCACCGCCGTCGTTCGTCATCGTTGCGCGCCAAGGCCCCCCGCGGACGCCGACCCCGCGACTTCTCCCCTCCTCCTCCCGCCCTCTCGCCCCGCCCCGCCACGCCCGGCGCGGTGAGCACCCGCCGCGCAGCGAAGCTGCCCCGCCCCGCCCCGCCCCGCCCCTTCACACTCCGCTCAATCAATTAAATCGTTTATTTCAGGAGCCCGTCAAACGCCAAATTCTACTTTTCGTGAAAACTGAGAAAATGGCTCCCTTTTCAGATTTCAAAATATTCTTATTTATTAAAGCGGTTCATAAACGAATATTTTTCATATAAATACGCACTAAACGATCTGTCAGTTCTCTTGGAACAATAATCGGGCGTTAATGCGTGATTTAGATTTTGGCGTTTCAAGGATTTCTGAAATAAATGATTTCTTCCCTTCGACCTCCTCTTTTCTTACCCTTACGACGCCCGATGTCTCAATGCCATATCGCGCGCTGGTGTGCATTCAAGCTTTCTGCACTGCTTCAGGCTATTTTTGGAGAAGACGTGAGTGCCACATACGCGCATAAAATTACGTATCTGGCCAGGGTTCTTCGAACGCAATTTACGGAATTTATAGTTTAGAAAATTAAGTGAATTAAAATGATGTGAAAATATTTAGATTCATTTTCTTGTTCATAACTTAGAAGTTGAAGCTGAGTTTCAATAGAAACTCTACATGGAAGTCGAGTTTCAATAGAAACTCTACATGGAAGTCGAGTTTCAATAGAAACTCTACATGGAAGTCGAGTTTCAATAGAAACTCTACATGGAAGTCGAGTTTCAATAGAAACTCTACATGGAAGTCGAGTTTCAATAGAAACTCTACATGGAAGTCGAGTTTCAATAGAAACTCTACATGGAAGTCGAGTTTCAATAGAAACTCTACATGGAAGTCGAGTTTCAATAGAAACTCTACATGGAAGTCGAGTTTCAATAGAAACTCTACATGGAAGTCGAGTTTCAATAGAAACTCCACTTGGACGTTGAGTTCCAATTGATTAAAGGAAGTCTAATGATTGTTATAGTTCGATGCTGTATGATCCGTTAAAGTAGATTTGTTTATCGGAGAAATTGTTTCTAGAGAATATTTGAACTTTCATCAATATATACAAAATTATTTGTATTTGGAAAGGTTATTTCCATTACACAATCTGTTACAATTCAAAGGACGAGTTTGGAAAGAATGTTTCAACTATATTGTTTTATATATTATACACGGTTTCTGCAACGAGTCGTTGAGTATCGTTTATATAATTAATGTGTTACAAACACTTCAGAAGATGAGATAAAAGCCATTTAAATATGACATACATTAACTTTCTGAAAATGAAAAAAGTCGTGATTGAAGAATAATAAAGAATATGTATGTGAGTGAATGTTATGTACGTATATTTAGCTTTCTTCTTATTCTTTTGGAGAGTATTTTACAGCTCTTGTGGCAGTCTCACTCATCCTCATCTCCAAACGCTTCTATCATTCCTGTCATTCTCTTCTAGACCTCTTCTTTGTATACCTTTAAACACCTAATTCTGCAATTCCTCTCTGTATCTACTTCTTTTCCTTCTGTTTAATGGAAACCACTCAAAAATGTTTCTGGGTCATTTCACGTAATCAAGCCTTTTTACGTGACCAAACCACTTCAATCTTTATGTTTCGATTTCACCTACAATTTATTTTTGTACCCGCATTCGCTTGTTAATTTCTTCATTTCTTACGTGATCGAATTAGATACTACATTACAAATGATTTTTTTGAGATGTAGACTCATTAATTTCTCTCTTTATCTTCTTAATCCAGTTAATGGATCATCCTAAATCATCCTAGACATCATAAACAAAACGTACATTTAAGATCTTTTCATTCCTGAATGGCAGATGTCGATTTAGAAGTGATCTACTCGTATAAGGCATTGTACTCCTGGCCAGGGTATACATTTGAATTGCGTCGGCATATGTAGCTAAGATCTAATGGGTTTGCATCTTCTTATAAAAACAATGCTCATATATCGTTTGGCGCGTTGAAGCGAACTAGTAGTATAATTTAGCAACAAAAAATTAATTAGCACTAAAAGTTGCAAAAAAGCTGCCAGAAGGCTCCAACAATGTGCGCGCACGAAAGCAAATGAACGAGTTGATGTTTCTGAGCTACAGTGCTATCTATACTTTGCATGACAGTATCAAAACGTATTTTCTTAGTTGATCTGGATAACAGCTATTCAGGAAATGTATTACCATAATATTTATTACTTATTTTTGGGAGACTCCGAAGTGAATGAATCAAATTAATGAATCTATGAACAATTTATAACGGGTAAACGAATAATTCGGGGAGTGAACGTCATCTTTGTACTTTGTTTATTAAGGAATACGAACTATCTCACTTCAGAAGAAGATGCCAGGAAAGAGTATTAAAATTCGTTGGTGGTGGATAGCTTTCGGCAGAGCTCGAGAACCACGCTCCGAGGCGGTTCTTTCAGGCAGAGGCTGCGTCGCAGAAGGCGAAAGGACGTCGCATCTATCATGCCCCACGCGGCGGCGGCGGCGGCGGCGGCGGCGGCGGCGGCGGCGGAGGCAGCAGTGGAGGCGGCGCGGAGATGGACGGCCGAGATGGCGGCGCGATAGGGCAGATTTCCTCGGCAATAATGCCATCGCGTCAGCTGCACGCGAACACGCTAACGACCGCGACCCCTCCGCGGCGCAAGGACATCCACCCTCCCCTCCCCTCCCACCCGCCCGCTCGCTTCCGGCCATCAACTGTCGCAATAATCTTCATCGTCAGAGTGGATTAATGCAAACGCACGACCATGTGCGAGGATTCCCAGTAGTTAGAGACTCACGAAAATTGCTATTCAAATAGCCAATTCCTATCATGATTCAAGACCCCCTTTTCGTAAGGATTACGTAGTTCAACAACACAGCTCCAAATAACCAGCAGGCGCAGAAAGTGTTGAGTAAAATTACTTAGTGTAATAATCTCGAACATTGTAATTTTTGCAGGTAGATGTTTTCATCCTGAGCAGCCAAAGCGTTTATTTCGCAGCCAAAGATAAAATGTTCTACTTTTTATACCGGCAGTTGTAAACGCTATGTTAACAAAACCTTTGAATGTAAAAATACTTCTTTTAGGGCTTTTATCCAACCGATAAACGTTTATCCTTTACGTCCAGATGGGACGTATATTCGAACATACACTAGACACCAACACGCTTGCGGGCTCCTCTGATCTGGGATCAGTAGAACGCGAGGCTGTCCACGACAACACATACATGAGATACAAGGGACAGACAACCATAGCCAAGACAGGATGCGAACCCGCGACCTTTCAGAACGAAGCGCTGACTCGGTACACGATCTTAGCCACCTCGGGCATCCAGGTGGGCAAAAAATACTACTTAATAAATAAAAATTAAATTTTATTTTCACTTGGTTAAAAAATGGTGGTCAGTAAAATAAGCCACTTTCCTTGAGAAAGTCAAACACTACTAATTCTTAACCATTTAGAGCCAAAACCTCTTTATCAAACACAACACAAAATTTCCATTTACTAACTTACTGAAGTGAAGTCCCACCTTATTGAAATGTCAACTGCTATATAAATCTCAGCCTACAACATTGCTGTCTCATCTCACTATTACATGATGTTTCCTTAGCTAACAAGTATGCCTCAGTGCTTATAATACTCATTTAATGATTCCATAGCTTACAAACGGTAGCCTACTTATTGATTCCTTTATTATCTTAAATTTTATTTTCAAAAAGGTTGATTCAGTTAAATATGCGAAATTATTAATTGTACCTACTATTCAAATTTTTTTAATATATTTCTCGTAATAAAATTTAGTTTCTTTAATAAATACAATTAACAATAAACAAAAGGATTAATAACTACTTTAAAATAATTTAAGCTTCATTAATTGCATTTTCATTCACAAGGAAACCCTACGTATGAGTTCCGTAGGTGGCAAAAATGTTGACATCGAAATAACTGGATCAAAATATATCCTTGCTTGGATGAGAATTTCAGAAGCCGGCTGCTCTGAATTGTGGGTTCCAAGATTTCGTTTAATCGATTCCAGGAAGATGCCAGAGAATTACCTGAAAAGGGCCACGAATCACGCGCCCCATCCGATCACCGATCCTTCCTAGCCCATCCTATTCTTGATTCCATTCTCGAGATCCAGCGATGAATGACCATTTTCATATGGCGCATGATCTAGAAATCTAGAAGTTCTCCAACAAACGTGGAATATATAATGGCGATGGCTGGCGAAATATATAAGAAAAAATATATTTAAATTATTTTCTTTATTTCAGGAGACCGAAATTTGAAGGTAGAGAAGGGGGCTGTTAACATTGAAGCCCCCAGAATCCAGTACTCTGAGTGCTTCCCAGCGCTTCTTTCTTTCACAAACATTTCGTTAGCAAAACAATGAACATCCACCTCACCAAAGGAAATGAGGAGTGAGTGTTGTAGTATGGTCAGTAATGCACGTGGAAGACAAAGGAGCCAACTTGTTCCGAGATGGAAGTTACAAAGGAACCGAACGAAACAAACTCCTAAAGTTTACCATGCACTTAAACTGAAAAACATACAAATGGCTTTCGCAATAACACGCGAACGGGTACATAGAAAGAGCAAAGAGGGTTTGGCACAGAATAGACCAACAAATAACTATCCAACCGTTCGCTGTTCAGTGCGTGAAGTTCCATGCCTCAGTAAATAAACCGTTAAGTTGAAGTAAATGCACTTCCTTTTTTAAAAGGATTTCAAAAACTTCTTTAAGAAAGGTGAATTTTACATTTAAAATTGATGCGTTTATTTAAAAATGATACGCCATAATTTCACCAATGAAGTTTAGTTGTTTTTATTGTACCAACATAAATTCTCATGACCTCAAATTGTTACGTGAAAAAATGTAATCGGTTTCCCAACCAGGATTTTCGTTTTCAAGAAAACACGGCATCTTTGATACTTCCAGACTCTGCACCGAACTTGTGCTGCTACTGCTTTGCGATGAGTCGAGGAGAAGAATGGATGCGATCAGTTGCGGCACGATAGATCAATAACCAGCACGGGTTTCCTGTTTCTACTCGCGTTATTTCGTTCGCCCCTTTAGGTGTCGGCCACTTGCACCAAGACTTACGGTTGCCGACCTCCCCCTCTTATTTTCCCTCGCCGCAGCCAAAGAAGCATAGTTTTCTCAAAAAATGAAACTTTTAAACGGGAAACCGTTTTCATGAAATTTCCTCACTCACAATAAACCATCTATTTTATTGGTATGTTTAAAACATTTTGAATACTAAATCTTTTACACATTTTAAGAACTAGATGTTGATTAAATACACCATATGGAATTGTATATTTTCAAATTTTATGCCCATTATTGAGAGAACTCTAGAACTTTGTTTGTGTTTGAAAAGGAGAGTGAAATTTGCGATATTGGAAAGCTAAATTGTTTTGAAACATAGTATATGAGTTTGAAGCGTTTATGCAATTAAGAAAGAATTTTATTTTACTAACTTCATATATTAATGCATTTCTTTTTTGTAGTGGATATTACACGTTTGTGTAGGTGAGATGGTGTAACTGGAAAGGTAATTAATCTTCGAACTATTACGAAAGACTGGATGTATTACAACGTTCAACACAATTCATCTTCTTCATCAAGAAACTGAAAACATTAACTGAAAGAAAGTCCTTAACTATTGCAAGACTTTTTCATTTCTCACAGATCTTTTGGGTCAATTCATAACTTCTTAAATTTTTAGATAGGTATGGAGTGAAAGAAATTCCCCATTTTTTTAAACAACATATTTGTATATCAAAACAGTACGACATACTAAGATTAAGGAAAATAATGTAGTTTTAATGCAAATAACTTAATACATTCTTATTTTTCTAAGAATATGAATAACAGGTCAACGCAATCAAGACCACACAATCCAGACGAACACCAACAACGTAAGACTAACATTTAGACTAAGACTAACACATAGTTTCTCTTCTGCTATGAACTTACGTAGAAAAGAGAAAGTATTGAAATCCTGTAGCGGAGAGTGTCATTTTTAGTCAGGAAAACGCCTATTGTGGACCTCTGATATAGATAAATCTTGTTGATGCATGTAAAAAATTACTTCATCTAACGGTGTAGTTCGAATCCACGTTCTGTGAGACCTTGATACAGAAAAATGGGTTTACAGAGACGTATGTCTATTCTCATCCACCCGGCTGCCTGTTCGTCCGTGCGTCCGTCCATACACTCGTCCATCCGCTCATCCGTCAAGTCGTCCGTTCGTCCGGCTATCCATCCGTCCGTACGTCCGCCCGTCCGTTTATTCGTCCGGCCGTCGTCAACTCTAGGACGAAAGCAGTATTCAAGTTTTTCTTCAAAACTGGTATTCACCCATCGATCTTAGTGAACACGAGATACAGCGAATATAAAAAGGAAACTTTGATTTTTGGAGGTATTCTGCATGATGCATTAACATTTTCAAAAGCTTTTTTCAAAAATGAATTCTCAAAATTTTTAGTTAATTTTTCACTGTGAGTGCAAAGAATGCATAAAGAATTGGTGCAGACCGCTTTTCGGTAAACTGTGCATTTCCGAAAGCTGCAAAAACTTAATATGGCAAAATACAATACTGTTGATTAAGATTTTCTTCCTTAATGAAGGGTATTCTAAGAAAATAGGTCTTTAAATAAAGTCATGTTCATGTCATGTTTCCTAAAATATGAGTCTTTTCGCAAAATTTCGTTTGAAGTGAATGAAATAAAAAAAAATCTTAAAAGCAGCTCCAAATCTTTTTCTCGAATAGAACGAAGTGCGTTAATAAACATGGCACAGCTTTTATTTTCGTTGGAGTCTGAATATTTAAAAAATAAAAAAGTTACAAATAATGCGAGAAAGAATGTTCTGTTGTACCATCAGTTATTAGTATTTTTTCCACAAATGTCGAAACTGAAATATGTACATAAATGTAATGAACAAACAAGTTGCTCTTTAATGAAACGGAAGAGTCGAATGGGAGAAAGATATCCATGAATGTTTCTATTTCTGTGTCGGATTTTTAATTAAGAAAGTTCAATAGCTCTCAAAACGACTTAAAAATAGTTAACATTTTATTACAAAGTATGCGTTCTAGAGTTTTACCATGTAAAATAAGTTAATTTACGAGTAAGGGAAGCATAGTTTCAATCGTCTTCACAAGAAAGGAGCCCGCAGGGAACCTTGACGGCGGCAGATGCCTCGAAATATACAGGTTCCGCCGAACCCGCCCAAGGCTTTAGCAAGCACCAGGGGATAATTCGTCGTGAGGCAAGAGATGGTGAAACCGCGTTATGAGGAATCACTTGCTGCGCGGTCCCAGGGCCTGCGGTTGCGTCTGCTCCCACAACGTCGCCTCGCAGCCTCCTCCCCGTCTTTCAGAACAGGATCTCCGCAGAACCTCACCGGCATCAGAGGCTCAAGGCGTCAACTGGTGTCACTGCAGTCCCCCTGGCCGGAAGGTTCTAGGATTCGTCTCCCGCGGCGCCAGGATGTTCTAGCTAGGTCGAGTTCACTCGCTGGTTGGAGGAGACTTCTAGTAACCGGTGTTTTTGGTGGTTTTTTTGGGTAGTTTTCCCTGGTTTCTCCGATCAAACCCCGGCGAAATCAGGAGCAATGCCGCAACAATTGGGCGCCACGAACAGCGCGATCTTTCCTTCCTTTGCTTTGTCCTTTCCTCACTTACATGCACCACACTACCAAAAATGTCCTGTCAGTGTGACCAGTCGACGGTTTATAGCTCATCCCCGGTGGGGCACTACCCCGCTGGTGGGAGATTCCTGGTTGATGAAAACTTCGTACTCCGACGCATAGGCGGGTACCGGAACTCATCAACCAGCGGGGGGGGGGGCGGGGCGGGGAAGAGATCACCGCTACCTCCCAGAGTCACACATGCACTACACGTAGGAGAATAAAGAATAACAGCTGACGAGCCCTGAAACTAAATAATCAATCAAACTGTAATACTTCACTGTAACTCAATATGGCATTCACTAATTGTTGTGGATTCGTTAGTATACTTCTTAGAACAATTGTAAATTCCATTCTATATTAAGGGTATGCGCGTTTATCATCGAAAAAAAAAGAATAAAAACATTTGTGACGGACGATTTAAGTTCATTATTAAATAGCTTTTTCTCTTCGACGTTCACATATACCTTGTTTCTCACTATCTTCTAAAATGGCTTGCTTGACCCACATTACCCACGATAATTATAACTGTTGATATTTGCGATCATCCTCGAATGAGACAACGAACTTGCCGAGTTGTTTCCAAATCTGCTGAAAAGCTTAATGTACGCCTGCGGCGAGTTTTCCCAAAGTGCGTCCATTATCAGCGGGGGCGGGGCAGGGGGCGGGGCGGGGGAGTTAGAGGCGCGCTGGCGGCGCTGACCTCATCGCGGCCGCCCTCCGCCCCCGCACCGCCGCCGCAGCCGCCGCGGGACGTGGAAGGTCACGGCCGCCCAGCCGGCGGCCGGCCGGCGCTGCGGCGCTCTGCTTTGCCGGCGGCGGCACCGACCGGCGCGCCGCGGCGCGGTGCGACGCCTGCCGATCGCGGCTACGGCGACACGCGCTCTTTGGGCCATCGCTTGGGCCATACGAATCAAGCCCGGAGTACTAGCGTGGAAGGCTCAGTGGTTGCTCTACCTGCGATGACCCAGCGGCAGGATTGCCGTTTGCTTGTGCGGCGTCGCTGAGCAGGTCCTACGGTTCTAATCTTCCTATCGGTAGATTTCATAGATTTTTAATCAATCAGAACACTAAACGGAACACGCTTCGGACCACGCGTGACATTGCTTTCTTCATCCTTGCCCTCTTCTCTTCCCTTACACACACTGATACATACATGCCCTAAACTATAACATGTCGGTCCACTAATCGGAAGCTTAGAGCTTGCCCCGGAGTTTGGGGGTCTCTCTTTGACAGAGATGCCAGGAGGAGAAATCTCAGCACGCCGACGTCTTAAGTCGGAACCGGTCGCACGTTCCAGTGTGGAAGGACTATAATCACCACCTTCCGGGGTGTAACACGCAGAACACGGTCGGGACTAATGACCGTAAGAGTTGGTGCTCCCGAAAACACTCAATGAACCCTGAGTCCTCTATTCCTCACGAGAAATGGGATGGCGGAGCTACATCCTTGACTCCGATGAAGGGAATATCAACTTAATTCCCGCAGTTTCTCATCCTTACGCACGTCGTTAGAGTCCAGGGGCGCAGTGGGGAGGCGAACGGATACCCTAGATCCTCTTGTTAGGCCCTGATGTTCTCCAGTTGGGTCCAGAGTCGCCGGGCAATGACTTCCTACCCAGGGACAACTGGGGAGGAATTTGTGATTAATACCTACTATATCTTTCTCTATAACAATCTCTCGGATGGAGCAAGCAAAATATTTGAAGGCAAGACGTTACCCATCTGCGAGAAGAATGTGTGTTACGTTTCCCGCCGTAGACCTGAGAATTGCCCGCCATCAAGACTGGAAAGAATCATCTGCGTTTGATCAGCAAAGCAGACATTTCCTTGCACAACGGCTAGCGCCTTCTACTGCTGGCGTTAAGATTTTATCCCCAGCCTATCCAGATGGAATCCGGTGGACAATGCCAACCATTGGCAGATTTTCTCGGTATCCGCTCGTTTCCCATGCATTTCATTCCACTTTTCTCATACTTCATCTCATATTCACTATAGTTTTTCATCAAAACTAGTGAGCCTCAATTACCTCAGAAGTTAAAGGGCCACTAACAACCAACAAATGAATGGAGATTAATCATCAAAGAACCAAGCGAGTAATTTTCAATCTGAGAGGAATCTGGTCTGCGTTATGTAACTTAAAATCCATGTGGCTGACTGTTGTAGCATAGTATTCAAGGTTTCATTTAATATAATAGACAAGATCTGGGAACAAATCAGTGGATATTTGAAAGGTAATTACCTCTTCATCGATCACCATACTAATACTGTAGTAAGTATATGACGTCATACAAACATTAATTTGGCGGTCGATCGCAGTCATTTCATTTTTAAAGTCACAAGTATATTTTTCTCTTTAGTATGACCGGTGATCTGTGACAAGTGACTGAACATATTACACGTCACTTCAATTTAAATGTGACTTGGTAGGCCGAGTGAGTGAGTTTGGCACATTCAGCGTTTATCATTTCCAATTTGAAATTAACGGTCACTCCACCATTCAATCCATTTTCGATTTAGATATCTACAATTGAGGGATAAATTGTAATGAGGAATAAATCGCTGGCTTTAATATTAAAGGTGTAGTGCAGGTTTACATTTAAACAAGAACTTCTGCAGTCGTGGGCTTCCCCGCACAGAGTCGAGATCGTGCCTGTCCGAGTCATGACGAATGGTGGGTTGCCGACGTTTCCACAATCTTCTCTTCATCGGCCTCAGGGCTGATCTGCGCCTGAATGGTCAGCACTCGGGCTTATGGTGTGGCCGCCCCCACAAATACTTAGTACAGCAACAGAAATGTTAAGAAAAGTGAAGAGGCGGCTTGAAATGTTGGGTCAGCATCGATATCTCCTCCTCTTGTGTTCTGAATGCTTGTCACTGTAGCATTCATTATTCACTGGCACGTTCTCTGGAGGGAGGTAGTGGTACCGACAGTTCTTCAGTGTAACACGCAGTCCTTTTATAAGTAGGTAAATTAGGATATTGCACATTTTTCTTCGTTTTTGAAGCGATTCCAGCTATTTGTGTCAGATAATAACCGTGATCCCGTGGTTCCCTCCAAATTAACAAAGGCATGTGCTGTAAACCTTTTAACCAGTGTGTCAGGAATGTAACACACGACACACTGCATGTACGGGAGACCCATTTCTTGTCCTGGTCGCCTACCTTATACCAGAAATGAAGTTCATAACACTTTTACCAGAGGATTAAGGTTGGGGTTTTGCGATTTTAGAGTTAATTCTCCACAGATGTAACATAATGTATTTGGGATTTTAACACATTTACAAGGCATTTCTTCCTCTAAATTAATATAATGAGCAAACATTCACAAACCAAGAAAAAAAGTCACATCCAAGTCGCTTTCCACCCTATCAGATCTGTCAATGTTGGGACGCAACTGGCAAAACACACAACGCGATTCTGTCTGTTCGAGCATCATTTATTATCTATGTTGCCGAACCTTTTTCATTTCCTAAAAGTGAATTTTCACAGTTGAACAGTTTTCGAGTGTTTCTGAACAATTAAATCTGCATAATTATTAAATGAAGATACACCAAATTAACCAAATATGCAGTATTTACTAGCATTTCCGTAAATAGAGAGTAGATAGTAACAAGAAATCTGAGCGCGATAGGCAAATATTTATTTCACATTTGCATTCAGTGTCCATGTCTCAGCTAAGAACACCATTCACATTCTTTGTTACAAAAATGGTGTTGATCAGAGATCGATTGATTGAAAAAGAGTTACTTTGTGGTATGCTAAGACTTCGTGTAGCGCAAAGAAGTCATTGCAACACAAGTCAAATAGGTGCTGCAAAGTGAAGAAAACACTGGGGCGACATGAATCAACATATTTTCCAACTCGCATGTTGATAACGATCTCAAAAGTGTATTCTTGTTAGTTTGTACTACACTTTAAAAAAATAATTATCTGCAAAACTAAACATTTTACTTTTTTCCCTAATGCATGTATGATATTGTGTCTTACTGCGAAATATTTGTCTGTGTCACACAAATACCCAAGAGTTTAGGCTCTTGACAAGTCTAAAAGGCATGGCCATGTTTAAAGCATCTTCTCGAGTACCATAGTCTCGAGAAGGTTATCTGCGTGAGGTAACACCCAAGGTCGAGGACGTGATGATGAAAACAGCCTCCGCAGAAGATAAGGTTTCCAGAAGCAAGAAAATTCTTAAAAACGACACTGTTCTACGAGGCAATTTGTTCGCTTCAAATGCCAAGAGCGACACAGTCCATCTTGAGTTTCTGTGACGAGGAAGTGGTTTGAAAAAACTCAATGCATGAATGTCGCCTTGACGTTGTTTAACTCTTCTCGACCTACAGAGCAAGAACAGTAACTCCGCATGTCATTTACATGAAGACAAAACGACTGCATATATAATTTTCTATTTCATCCTCACGAGATAGCTTCCCCAGGTACACTGAATCTAAGATTTGTTTAGATTTTATTACCCAGCGCTCCGATCTGCATTTGATTTACGCATCAAATTCAAATTTCTGGTTCAAATCTCGGTGAGATTCAGAACATTTGTTCAGAATATGTAATAATCAAATAATGGTACTTAAAAGAAATAAATTACGTGGATTAAGTATTTTATGAATAGAATATTAAAGAAAAGTGGAAAAATGCCGTACTTTTCAATAGCATAATAAATTACACAAGTTCATTGTAGTCTCACAAACCATTTTCCCATGTAAATTTTTTATGGATGACATTTTCATGGATATTTTCAATAATTGCTTTGTTTCTAAAATTTTAAATCATTAACAACTGATGGGTATATGTAGACCATTTAATTAGTAAATTTCATTGATAGAAAAATAATTTTACATGTAAACAAGGAAGGAAACTGAAGACGTAACATTTCTTCGCATCATTGGTGATTTAAATCAGAGTAATAAAATATTTCAATATTATTACTAACGCCTTTATGTCACCATTCAGAGACTAAGTATAAAAAATATTCGCTGGAGGCAGTACAAAGCATCAAAGAAGTTCTGTTCAAGAAGCAAGACTACCCCATTTAAAACATTACTGAGACTAAAATCAATTTAATACTTATTTGCCGATACAGAAATTCCAAAAGTCGATATTTGCCTTTTGTCATAAAGAAAACAAAACCCTATTGATTGTCTCTATGAGCTAAAATTGAACACGGATTTTAAGATCTAATACTTGAATAATAAGAAAAACATTTTGATACTACATATTGAGCATTGTCCACTACCATGCTCGATAGCGTAAGAACACAGTTCAAAGCCCGCAACTCAAACGTTCTAGTCGGAGATATTCTAGGATTGACTTCAGCTCGGTGTTGGATTTTGCACTCAGCTAAACAGCTGTGTCGGCGACGACTGGTTAACCGATAAGTCCAGAAATTGTCAACTCTGATGCGGTCATCTCTGTGGTTTCCTTTGAGCAAATCTATGTAGATGCCGGAGGTGTACCTAAACAAATGGCCACGAACCGCAATCCTTCCTTCCGCACCTGACACTACTCTGCCACTTCTTGAGTTGTGCGATGAGGTGATGTCCCATTCTCAGACGGCACGGTTCTCATGAATTTGAAAGGCCTATGGAATTGACTCAGATGCAACATTACAATAGCCTCTGCAACGACTCGGGAGGTCTTAGGATTCGAATCGGATTTTAACACTAGCTAGATAGTTAGGTCTTATTCAGTCACTCCATTGAAGAGAATTCTAGCTATCGGCTGATCTGAACACGTAGTTTCCCCGATCAATGTGAGGTGTTTGCCGGAACGGTACCTTAACAAACACCACATCGACAGCTCCACATCGCGCGGGATCTTTTCCCCCTACTTCCCAAATTGGAGCGAGAAGAAACCCCGCTGGCGGACGTAAACGGTACCGAATCTCATGTTCACGCGAGGGGCGTACACCATTTCCTCCAGAGATATAACAATAGGACATCGTGCCATTACAGTCATAGTGCCAGGAAACATCAATCAATGAATGGTTTAGAAACTGTCCCACTGGTGTCAGAGAAACGTGATGTAGTTCTAAGGCTCCCGCAAACCATATAATTAATACATTATTAAAATTATTCCGTCTTGAGTAAAATATGTGATAATGGCAGTGGAGATGGCGTGCAGGTGGAGGACGAGGACGAGGAGGAAGTGGAGGTAGAGGTAGAGGTGGAGGTGGAGGTGGAGGTGGAGGTGGAGGAGGAGGAGGAGGAGGAGGAGGAGGAGGAGGAGGAGGAGGAGGAGGAGAAGGTGGTGGAGAAGGTGGTGGAGAAGGTGGTGGAGAAGGTGGAGGTAGAGATGGCGGAAGTAGATGACGCGGTGGTGGTGGTGGTGGTGGTGATGGAGAAGGAGGAGGAGGACGACGAGGTAGTGCTGGTGGTTGTAGTGGAGGTAGAGGTTGGGGAAAGGGAAGTGACGGTTGTGGTGGTGGTGGTGATAGTGGTGGTGGTGGTGGTGGTAGTGGTGGTGATAGTGATGGTGGTGATAGTGGTGGTGGAGGACGTGTATGTGGGGCTGGTGCTGGTCGTGGAGGAGAATGGTGGTGGTGGTGGTGACGGCGTGGAGGTACTCACCAGGGCACCTGCTGCGTGGAGATGAAGATGTTCTGTCCGCAGGAGCCGAAGTTGTGCACCCAGCGACCGGTGACGTCGTCGTGGGTGAGCAGCTGGCACTTCTCCGCCCACTTCTGCGCCGCCCGCGCCGCGCCTTTGTGCCACGTCTGCGCGCAACACAGAACGAGCAGCCCGTTAGATAACCAACAACAGAGAGTAGCACAGCCCGGCTCGTGCGCACCTCCTTCTTACCACACTCCTTCAGACTTGATGCTAATAAAATACAATCAAAATACAATGCTAATAAATTACAATCCACAAAACTAAAATCATTTATGTATTTTTTATTTTTCAGAGTCAAATAAATTTGACTTTTACTAGCAAGTGTTTCCAGGCATGGGCCGTGATTTTTATTTATGATTCACACCTGCGGGGTAAGGGAGACATGTGGCAAGCATGACGGATTCCCATTCTTGGACTTCCTGATATTTTTCTTTCAACTCGCAGCTACAGAAGTCGAGACGAATTTGTATTAGAAAGCCAGTTTCATGTCGACGCCGGTCGTGAATTGAACCAGGGATCGCCTCACAGAAAGCTAGAATGCTGGCCACCGGAAGGGTAACAAGTACAATTAAATAGAGCAAAAATATAAAATTACAATGTACGTGTTGGAAATATTCGGCAATGAAACAGTAATGTAAGTATTTTTGTAATCAATATTTTTTTAAATTTACATGAGTAGCATTCGATAGTTTGAGCGTTATTACACGATCTCCCAAACGGCAGATCTGGTGACGAAGGCTCAGCTATCGAAAGATGATTCTCAATTCAAAGCGAGTAAAATGTTAGTAAAGAATGATATTTGCATTGCTATTCTTATCTCTCCAACTACTTGTCAATACGTCACGGGCACGAAGGGGGCGAACTGGCAAGCGAGAGAATAAATCCGCACACGAATTTCAAACAAGCCAAGATCTGTCTTGGTTTGAAAATTACCAGTCACGTTTTGCACAATATTCAAGATAATTCAAAAAGAAATCTCAAGGATTTACGGTATAAATTATCTCAAAATTACACTTTACCGTTACGATGGAGGAGGTGGTGTTTAATATGACGACGGTTGAGTGATGATAGTGGCGGTGGTGTCACCGGTGGCCGCGCACCAGCGGGATGTGCGAAAGAGCAGTCAGCGTAAAGCTTCCCCGTAAAGTGTGATTTTACTGGGAGTTTCTCAACACTGCAATAAACCTTCTGCAATTGCAACGTTTGGTAATGTCTTAATTTGTCCGGTTTCTCCGTGATCATAGGTCACTGATTTGTCTTATCTACTACATTCATTCTTAATCATCACTAAAAAGCTTTAGGAACTTACGAGTAGAGCATTGTTTAAATCGATACGATGGGAAAATGTAAAATAGCAATCGAGGATAGGGTCAAATCCGCACTGAACAGAAATTGAAAATATTGTTAAAATATTCTAGATTTTAACTATTGCTGATTGTTAAGATTCACTGGCCAACTGTTCAAGAGGATTCATATTTGGAAACACGTCAAAGTTTTAAAAAAATTCTAAGTGTTTTTGTATTTCCAACAAAAGAGTTCTGGGAGAAATCTCTTGTCTCATATCATAGGACTGAATGAATGGGAATGAATTGAAAATATTCCCAGAAAATAAACTATTGAAAATTTTAATACTTAAGAAAATTGTGTTTAACTCCCCAACCTTTTAAACATTTCAATGTATAAAAAAATAATTATCATTGTTTGACAATAATTAGAATGTGTGTGAAATTTACTCTGCCGTTATTTGTTTGTACTTCTAAGATCGAAAGTAAGAGAGATAATTAATTAATACGCGCGCGTGACTTATTCAATAGGCACTTATGCACGTGTAAGAGGGAAGCTACACCAGTGGGGCCAAACCATGAAAGGATTACTATCAATAATGAGTTTGTAACAACACTGTTTCAAGAAACAGTTCGATGTACGAGTATAGAGGGCAACACAAAAAATGGTATTCCGTGACCAGTTCCTTTTACAATACGTGTAGCACGCGAGTGGTCATTAAGCCCGGACCGCTGTTTCGTTGTAATTGCTGTGGTATAACAATTATAACGGCTCAGTTGCGTTCAACTTTATATTACCCTATACTACACGCGTAAAATACCCATTGAAGTCAACGTTAGGCGAGGTCGGCGACGAGCGATGCTAATACTCAGATCTTTGTAACTGAATGTGTAAGAGAACGGTTTCTAATAAATTCAATGTGAGACTTATGAGCGGGAATGTCAGTTGCTATATTCATACAATAAATCATTAATCAATTAAAGATTTGTGTAAATAGTACAATTAGTTTTGAATTAACCACTTACAGAGTTTTCATTAATTTCCATTTGTAAGAAGTTTCATAGGTTTCAGATTAACCAAATCAGAAAAAAAATGTTGATAATCAATATAATGGTATTATTTTCTACTCATATCTTTGAGAGATAAGTAGTCTTCACCTTATTCTAGCAACTTGAAATTGCCTTTTAAATAAGAAAATCTTATTTGACGGCCACTTCCTCATACAAACATTGTAATTAGTAATATTGAAAGTCGAGAAAATATAGAATACTGGAACAATAAGAACAAAAAATGCACAAATGAACACACCTTGCTGTATGTATATATGTCACATTAATGAAAAACAAAGCTGAAGAACTGAATCAAATAAGTGCGCTTATAAAGGGGTGCAACACCAATTTTGGCAAGTGAAATGTATCTAGAGCAAGAACGAGAAAAAAGAACCTCCTGAATCCAGTTGAAATGAAAACGATGAGAAAGTAGCCTCAAGAACACTACCAAAGAAATAAGGAAAGAAGAGAAGGGAAGAATTTAATTTGCAATATCAACTAGATATGTAACGAAAGCTCGGCGATACAACCTATAGAACAATGGGTAAAAATATAAGAATGTTCCCTCTACGATTTGCGAGTCGCCCCCTTAGTTGCAAAAACAAAGAATTTCTTCCGAATGAAGAACATTAAATAACGGACAATGCCCGGGAATATCTAAAAAGAAATGGAGAGATCCAGGTGGTAGGATTCAGCAGGCTGGGAAGTAAAAGGAAGAAGAAGATGATAACGATGATGGAGATGATGGTGATAAAAAAGAGGTTGTAGTGAAAGAAGAGGAAGAAGACGAAAAATATGGGAAGAAAGAAGAAAGGAAGAAGACAAAGTAGAAGGAGAGAACAAAGGAGAAGAAGAACAAGGAAAGAAGAGATAGGAGCGAAGAATTTGGAGATGATGATGATGATGAAGAAGAAGAAGAAGAAGAAGAAGAAGAAGAAGAAGAAGAAGAAGAAGAAGAAAAGGGGGGAGTCTGAAGAAGAAATGCAAATGGAGGAATCTAAATTCCTACAACCAAGGCTTCTGAATTTTCGTGTCAGAAGTCAACGCGAAGGCGGGTGCAGTGTGAGAAAGGAGGAAGAAGTCCGTTGTTCGTTGGTGGTCACGCGAGCAGCAGCGCTATTCAGTCAGAGATTTATGAATGGCCGTCAAGGAGGTCCGGAGTTACCTAAACCACTTCAGTGCCCGAGTGGAAGCAATAATGTCCTACTTTGATGACAGAAAATTACACGCTGCCTCGTATCAATACAGTACGTGCTGTTTGATACACTCGAAGGAAAATGGAGTCGAAGTGCAACCATTTAAGTGGTTAGGAGTAATTTATTGGATTAACTCCCTCAATATACTTTGCGATCACAAAACCCCTGAACGTGAGTGTTGTCCTTCTCTAGTGTTAACATACATTAATGTAAAACTGTTCCCCCTTTTCATTTGTTGAAAAAAGTTAAATTTACAAACTATGTTCACCGATGTCAAAACAACAGAAAAATTTCACAACTACCATTCCTCCTCCTTCGACATTCTACGTACACTATCCACTTCCCATATCATTGCTGAGCACAAATATTTTGGTTATAGAACAGTGCATCGCTTGGCAATCACGTACAATATTTCTATTTCTGTACTCATAGTCTACAACTATGGCTACAGACATCTTAATATTACTTTGTGTAGATCATTAAAAAGTAGTCGATTACTTGTAATTTTTTAAATGGGTAATTTGATACTTCATCTGTTAATACATTCTAGAACCTCAGTTGAAAATTGGGTAACGGGAACAAACTTATTAGCTGCAATTTAATATATATACATACATATACATATATTATAGAATATGAAATTTCACCAGGACTGTTTCATTTTGTGTAATTCTGTAAAATATTAAGGAAGTGACTCACTATGTAAGCAAAGGGAAAGGAGAAACGACATTACAAGTTGACCGTGAATGCAAGGTTGTTTAACCTAACCAGAAAGTGAATTGTGTATTTCCTCTGCTTCACAAAAACACACATGTATTGGATGTCTTGTTCTTTGCTGTGTGGTGGGGGCTACGTGGAACGACGGCGGCGTCTACACTCTTTAACAAAGGACAGACATACGTCTGCCCATTGCGAAATATAGAGGTAATATTAAACAGCGTCTTTATTTTCTACCATTTCTCATAAGCTAATATAATTTCTACAACAGTTAAAGTTAATTTATACATTCAGGAGTAATATATAACATCTCTCGATACCTATACAAAAGAGTGGAACCAAAATAAAAATGAAATAACAATGAGAATTGTCAGAATAAAATGGAACTAGAAATCTCTTACATGTTCTATATCTAAAAGACTTTTATAGAGGTTCTGTCAACAAAATCACTAGTTCTAACCTGAGAATAAGGTCTCTGGCTTTAATTTGATTCCAATCATGGAAAAATTGCGGTAGAGCTTATTTTTCGATGATAAAATGTGGGGTTATTTTTATATCCTCTGCGTAAGAACAACTGATTGTCTTCTTTTCAAAGAGAAAATATCCTATTTCAGTTGTCGTATAATTACGCGCACTATTGAATCCTTTGTTCAATTAACAGTGGTTGTTTGTGTTTCCCTTTCCCAGTTTGTTTTCTGAATTATGCATCAAGACAAAACTAATGCTGCAGACAAACCACAAACTTTCTTATAGGATTTGTAAAGATTAGGTATAATGGTAAATACATCACAAATTATGTACCTCTACTATTTCCAGGTGCCAAATTGAACTGTTGAAAACCCAGCATATCACGACTAACATCTTGTAACTTATGAAACATACTGAAAGTAACATTGACCTTTTTGATGCATAAATAGCCAATAACATGTTTAGCAATCAATTTAGTAATTATGGTGCAATTTATTGAACTTAATGAGATAAGTTTGTTTGTCAGGAATATACCGGTCCAAATTATCTATGGAAAAATCCTTACGTTCTTAGCAGTAATATTGACAGAACGTCGGCAACCAACTACCGGATGCCCCGTCCTCTGTTTTCTGAACGACTTGCGTTGATGAATAATAACACATTATATAAATAAGAGGATATTCCATATTACAGCGATCGCTAGACTGACCCGCTTCGAAAGGTGTGCAAAAGCTTAATAATAATAATAATAATAATAATAATAATAATAATAATAATAATAATAATAATAATAATAAAAAAATAATAACGCAGAAAACTTATTTTCTTCGTCGTTTACATTCTCTACCAAGCGCTGTCCCGTGCATGGGTATACCTAGGAGCGTATTGTATTCGCCGGTGTTATTCAGGTTGCTGCCGTCAATGCGGTGCCGGTGCGTGGGCTCCGCTCTTATTGAACCGAGGATTAAACACGCATCATTGCATATCTATCAAAAACTGATACATATACCAGCAGCAATCCATTTCAAACTAGAGGAAAACCCAACCCACACTCCAATAAAATATAGTTTCCCATTTGAAGTCTTATTCAAAAAACTAACCAACCAAAATTCTTCAGGTTGAGATTCTGCCCTACACTATCCTCTCCGATGTTTAGATAAAGTTACCTTAGATCTTTAACCATCATAAACCTGAAAATACATTTGCAAAGGGCTAAGTATAAACGATGTTTTCGATCTCAAAACCAATAAATATTTGTATACATAACTTGTCGTTGCGAAGTATTTGGCGGTTGCGCCTGTCGGACTGCTTTTGCGACCTTGCAGAAAGGCTATCGCTACAGTAACGACTACCAGAGCTCGTGGTTGGTGTAGACCGACTCAATTGTAAGAGAGTAATATAATTATACGTCATTGACATCCTGTCAATCGCTTCTTCTTGCGAGAAATATCAGACTTCCGTCTCACAGAATAGAGTTACATCCAAATCTTGTAAACTGCTAATATCTTCAGATAATCATGCATACTATTGCATAAAACCCACATCCTTCTTCTTCTTTATCCAGGGTCTTCGAACATGTTATCCTGTTTCCAGGGGGAGACAATTGACAATAATAACCCGCTATGTTATAGGTGGTACAGAAGGCAGCAAAAGGAAATGCAAGAATTTCCTCGCCGCGCAACCGGCAACAAGTTTCTAATTTCCGATTGCTCAAAAGTTTTCACGCGCAGTAATACGCTGCGAATATCTGCCTCTTGAGAATGTATTTACTCGAGTTTGCGTAGAAGTCTTATACTCACCACTCACTTACACACCAAAAGTGTGTAACTTTTAATATTATGAGTTAAATGTTAAATTATTTGGCGATTTGCAGTTATCACCACTCGTGTTATCAATTTGGAGCGGAAAAGCCTGAACATTGTTTAAATTTTTGGCTGTTTGCCATTGGGCTCTACGCTACAACTACAATTTGAAAATGACAATGGTATTTACGAATAATAATATTATCTTGTTGGTGTGGTTAGTGTAGTAATGGTTTTTACAATTGCTATCTTGTTGGTGATCAAATAACACACAGAAAAGCACTATAAGTTTGATTTCGTAACATTCATTACTTATTTATTTGAAACAAAATGTAAACCACTTGTTTTTATATTTATTGCTCTAGACCAAACTAAAAATTTACACGCTCATACAAAAATGTGTTCTCATTATAAAATAAATTAAAACAACGATGCACAAATGAAGATAAACCGTTCAGTTTAAATGGATGTTTTGCTCTGTTCGAGGCTTACGTCACTGCCCGTCCTCACATTCGAGACAGGCACATTTATAATAAGCATGAATATTTTACTTGCAAATGAGAATTTTCAGAGAAAAAATAGAAGGCCTTTCGATGCAGCTAATAGATCTCCGGATTAGCCAACGACAAAACCAATCCACCTTGGGATAAATTTTATCACCTGCATCCCGTAATAGCATAAAATAAAAAATAAAAAACAATGCTAAATCTTCCGTCTCGTGATTTGCTGAGTATCAAAAGATTACATACCAATTTACGAACAGTAATTCCGTTAAAAGAACCATATACGAGAAAGCTTCTTTCAGGCGAAGTTGTTCGCATCAGATGTGAGAACCGGTTGTGCACGTGTGGGAAAAACAACACGGCCCGATGACGCCGCTCATTGGCGTCGGGAGCGGCGCGCGCTGCGTCCTTTTCGCTGATCGGCTGGGACGGTAGCCACGTCACCGGCATCATCCGAAGTCTTCCGCTTTCAGTGTGAATCTCCGGCTTTCGGACAGAATCTCTCCGGCTTTCGGACAGAATCTCTCCGGCTTTCGGACAAAATCTCTCCGGCTTTCGGACAAAATCTCTCCGGCTTTCGGACAAAATCTCTCCGGCTTTCGGACAAAATCTCTCCTGCTTTCGGACAAAATCTCTCCGGCTTTCGGACAAAATCTCTCCGGCTTTCGGACAAAATCTCTCCCGCTTTCGGACAAAATCTCTCCGGCTTTCGGACAAAATCTCTCCGGCTTTCGGACAAATTCTCTCCGGCTTTCGGACAAAATCTCTCCGGCTTTCGGACAAAATCTCTCCGGCTTTCGGACAAAATCTCTCCGGCTTTCGGACAGAGTCTCCGGGTATTAGATACAATCTGGAAGTTTTAGAAACAATCGAAATAGACACATCAAGAAGCAAATGTAGTGCGTTAATAGTGGCTGATCAGTATAATGGATTTAAAGAATTGTATTGAACGCAGTTTATTATGTTACATTGAATGTTACTTTGAACACTAAATTTAACTTATGAGTCTCCCTTCATATTGGAAAATCTCATGTTCACTGTGTTTCATAAGCTGGCAAAGCTAACGTGTGGTGAGATGCTTTTTATACTCTTAACGCTGAGATCACAAGCGCAAAAATAAACTCGATATCACAGAACTCTCTCGCATACGAGGACGAATAACCTGTTCAGCATAACTTAGAAATTACTTCACTACTGTATTAGATCGATCGAGTGATGAAGTTGATGAATGAAGCCATCATAATTCGCGCGAAGAACGATATGTGATTTCGACGTGCGGTGATGTAAGCATGACTTTCGAAAAGACAGAACAAAATGCTTGGAGGGATCGACTATAATTACTTCCTAGTGGTTAAGCAGGAAAGGTAATTGCTGGAGTATTGCGGAAAGTAACTACAAGTTCGGGAATAAGACAAAAGTCAAATAATTGTAGGATACAAGTATAGATATAAAGAAATGTATTTGAAAAATAGACTAAGATAAATGATTATTCACGATTTACGTTTTTTGTGTGTTCCTCCAAACGAGTATAATTTCAACCTATTTGAAAAGTGTATATTTTAGAAAACACTATGACGCATGAAAATGACATAGAAATTAAGAAACGTATATGTACAAATGTAGAAACCATACAGAGCGCTCTAATAAACACGTATAAAAAACTTCATTTGTATAACTCTTTTGTAAAAACTATGAAAAGAAACTTCTTATTTTAAAATCAAGATAAATGCTAATACCATTCCAGTTATCTAAAAATGTTGACTTAATTTATTCATTTAAACAAATTATTGGATAATTATCCCTAGTAATTCAGAATTGAGCCAAAGTTTAAAAAAATAACCTTTTTAATTAGGTTGACTGTGGATTAGAATTCAGAGCCTTATTTATATAAAAAACACGATCTTTATTTATTTTATCGCTAATTATACACATGGGTATGTCACAATACATTCGTTTCTTTGAACACGATCAGAGTTATTCTTGTCACTGGAGAGTCGCTTACTCCGCATTCCGTTATTTTTATCAGCAACTCCACGAGAGGCCCGAGAGCTCCATGCAAATGAGCTCACGTGCGGCGCGGTGGCAAGCGACCCCGCCCTTTGCTCTGGAGCGCGCTCCGCTCCGCTCCGAGCCGCGCCGCGCCGCGCCGGCTCACGCTAAGCTCTTAGCGGCGTCTGGTCCCCTCCACCCCTGACCCTCCATGTCCGCCCTCCGCGTCCCCGCCCCCGCCTCTTACCTTATCAAGCCCCGGCCTCACCCCACCCTGCCCCAGCCCAACTCCCGCCCCGCTACCTTCCCGTTTCCGACCAGTCCCGATCCCGTCCAACTGACGTCCCGCTCTACCCGTCCCTCCGGCTACACCTCCCCCCCCGCCTATCATGTCCATCGCTCCCTGCTCTGTCTGGGCGCCGCGTCTCGCCCCGCTCGTCTCCGCCCTAATACTCGTCCCAAAAGGTGTATCGTCCACGACACTCCGCCACGCCACGCCACGCCACGCCACGCCTTTCGCGCCTCCCCCCCCCCCCAGGTCACGTCCATCCCGCCGCGCCCATTGCTGCCTGCTTCGTTTGCTCGCCGCGACGCTGCCCAGCCCCCACCCCGCCCCCATCTCGCCCCAGTCTCATCCAGCCCTGGCTCGTCCACCCCTCTCCCGACGCGTCTCCGCCTTTCCCACCACCTCAGGCACGCCTTCCCAACCACGCCCATGGCTCCCTGTTGTGTCCCGGTTCGTGCACCGCGGGAGCGTCCACTAGATCAGCGCAGCCGCTGGTCGTGGGAAGGTGCGATTACAGTGTCCCAGACCGGAGAATCGCTCATTCTTCGTGTGGAGGTAGTTGTTTCTCGAAGCTTCTCGTGAGGGTCTCTCAGAAATATGGACATTACGAACGTGACTGATCAACAGCTCAAAAATGTAGAACTCTCATCATCCTTTTGCTTTCAGTCAGAATTATTCAGTACCCTGGGGATACGATGACACAGAATCAAAAGTGCGAAGAATGTTACCAAACAGAACTCCAGCTACTGATCCCGAGAGATGAATCGTAAAATGAGTTTCGGTGGTTGCTATAATCGATGTGAGGTAAAAGAACAAATATCGGACTTGGTTATTAATTTGTGGCCAAATGGCGTTAATAACAGTAATACTTCGCGTTAAAGAAGTCGTTTAACATAGTCGTGTTAAAGACGTTCGTGATGGCTTACAGCTTACAATTCTTTTGAGACATGTCAACAATTTACTAGTCATTATTTCATAGTAGTTTTATTAAAAATATAAAATTAATAAATTACTATTGCTCTTCAAATGGTAAAGTAGATAACGTTGATTTCATTAAAAAAATATTTGCGTTATGTACTATTCGGAGATCAAATCTATACGATTACTTTTGGTAAAGGTAGCGTTAGATTTGGCAATTACCCTATAACTATTTTTATTTTCTTAATTTCACATTTGGAATTTATAAGTTGTAACCCAAAATTAAAGTTAAATACTAATAAAAAATTTAATTTAAATATATATTTCTTCAATTGAAAAATTGTAGTTTAATCATCAAATGCTTTTTAATAAATAATTAACCAGAAATAATTTTCGAAAAATAATATTTCTAGTTAATTTTACTTTTTTTAAACAAAATTTGGAGATAAAAATAAATATTTAATTTTAATTGTATTTACAAATCTTAATTATAGTGTAGGCCGTACTGTGCAGTATATAAATAAATGACAATAAGCATTTACTACAGTGGCAAATATTGCTACAAATATAGAGTTGGTTTTCAAAAAGAAGAGAATGGCAGACGGTAATACACGCGCGAGTCAATACGCGGACATCATCAAAACAAATTAAATTCTCCCTATTTTTGTTCTATAGACACAAACTTTGTGACATTCATTGTTTTAATATTTGTAGTGACTTTATGAGATTTTAATGTTATCGCAAAAATACTCAATACTCCACTTGAAAAGCTTTTTGTTGTGAAACTCTCCGGAAATGAATTTATTGTTTCGGTACCAACCATAGAATTCGTTAAAAAATCCCTGGAACATGAAGTTTGTTACGTATCGTTAATAGGAAAACTCTTACCAGTGACCCGTAGTGAGAGGGCCACGCCCAATGGCCAACACCCTGTGCCCAGTGGCCCGCTTGGAGCGGCGGCGCCGCGCGCGCGGTCGCAGTCGAGGCGGCGCGGGAGCGCGGCCAACGCAAAAGGAACAGCGCGACGCGCACGCCCAGACGACGACGGCGGCGGCGGCGACGGAGACTAAGGGCGGAGGCATGCAGGAAGCGGCGCGCGATTCGCCACAGCCTTCACGCGACAGCGTGTGGCATTCTTTCGGTGCTATCAGCATTTGAGCCCATTCGTCAAAAAGTAACTAATGATATATCGGTGGTAATATTCTGTCTCGTGTTATTTGTAACAGTTAAGCGTGATGGTTTTATTATTCCACGTTTCCATTCGTTGAACTGCTCTGGTAATTAGTTCCGTAAGTGCAGTGTATGTTATATTTCGGGTGGTGGCTGTGTTCTTGCCCGATAGAATGTGAGATCCAGAGGCGAACTACACGTCGGCTTGCGGTGTGTTTTCCTCCAGGTATCTCTGCCAGTGGGACACCGTCCCAAGCGAACAAGCGGAAGCTCTATCTATTTAGCTACCGTAGTGTAGAATATCGGCCACTGTCGGGACTAAATCCTTAGGAACACTCGGTCATAATAGCAAACATCTCTGATCTACCGCACCAAGCCCTCTGACGCATTGTAACTATTTTCTGGGGGATGGAACATTCCCTCCTAATCTGTCGGAGGTAGCTCGTAAGCCTTTCTACGGCGGTTCGAGATTGATATTTGTATCGCCGAGTTAACCCATTGAGCCCTCTGCCGTAAGAAGTCGATTTTTGGGGAGGGTTCCCCAAGTCTGAACCGGAAAGGAAGTGCCTGGTTGTGGGCTACATGGTGGTTGGTTGTGTCCCGCCATTCCACGACACCCAAACGACCATGTCTTTTCTGAGATTCCAACCCACAGCCTTGGTGTAACGGGTACGTGGTCGCAACTATCCCAAGCGGCTGCGCCATCAGTAGAGAATGCAAGGTAGAAAGATCACTTGATGGTTGGGAGAGACCCACCTCATCAGAATCCGTTTCGAATTTGCGGGACTTTGAGATGGCTAGACACAACGGAGAATACCCGTTTTCGATACGTTACAGCCTAAAGCATATAGGTTCGGCTTATTACATGCTTACGCTCTTCCTCGCGTGCGTAAACACATTCAATACGAATCATTCACGCAAGTAAAATACTTCCGATTTTTATTCAATATTTTCTCGCTTATATTTTGTATTCCCAACTATTACTTTCAGATGTGAAACGAGGGTGTAGAAAATCCCGAGTGATGGAAAATAAGAAGATCACGAACACTAATTTATCAGTTGAATCCTTAATATTTATCCACATTATCATTTGAATACTTTAGAGACATTTTATTGGACACGTAGGAATATATACGAAGGTGTGATGGAAACATGCAGCATAGGAATCGGAACGTTCTCGTTTCTCGAAACACAAGCTCCAGCGAGTGAGACCTATTCCGGTACAAATTCTATTAGCAGGTAATGAAGTCCACTGGCTGTTTTTTGGCAATTCAGTAGTTAAGGTCAACAAGTGTATACTGATAAAGATCGTTAGCTAAGAATTTAATTTATGTTCCTGAAAGTTGCTCTAGTGCGTGCTATAGGACTAGATCTCCTCCGTGTGCACCATCAGTCGAATGAGAGTTTCGTGATCACAATCGTCACACGACATAAAATATCTTTTTTGATAAAACTTAACTCAAAGTATATTATTTCTAAACAGTTCAAATTAACTACATTTTGAGTACTTTTCAAATTAGTTTGAATAACATTTCTTTCATTCTTATCAGCAATGGAACTTCACAACAATATATCAAGAATAAAATCGTTAAGTAGTAAAAATTCCATAAAGGTAGTTCACAAGTCAGCCGATGTATAGTAATAGATTTGGACTTGAGCCGCGAAAGAAGCGACTCCACATTGCTTCAATTAGATCTGCAAAATTACACTTTTTATATTTGTCATTTTCCATTTGCACTGAGGAAATGTTAAAACCAGAAAAAAAATTTGAAGTACGTTCCTCGCGTATCGAAGAGACGCATCTGCACTATCGCATTTGCACTATCGTTGTTCAAGTAAAAAAGTCTTTGGTACAGAACGCAGTAGGTTGGCTACCGTTGAGTGGCGCGATGATGGGGGGGGGGGGGGGGGAGAGGCGTCGGGTCGTGGGTGGCCGAGTTCCCCGGAGTCGGTGGGGCGGTCGCCCCACATCCTCGCGCGCCACTCCACCCCCGCCGCCACGCAGCCACGCGCCCGGCTCGCGAGACGGCGCGTCGCGGCGTGGGCGCTCAGCCAGCGGTGGCGGTGCTGGCGGTGGTAGTGACGGTGGTGGTAAGGGCGGTGGTGGTAGTGGCGGTGGTGGTAGTGGCGGTGGTGGTAGTGGCGGTGGTGGTAGTGGCGGTGGTGGTAGTGGCGGTGGTGGTAGTGGCGGTGGTGGTAGTGGCGGTGGTGGTAGTGGCGGTGGTGTTGGTGGTGGTGGTGTTGGTGTTGGTGGTGGTGGCGGACGCGGCGGCGGCGGCGGCGGCGGCGGCGGCGGCGGCGGTGGCGGCGGCGGCGGTGGCGGCGGCGGCGGCGGCGGCGGCGGCGGCGGCGGTGGCGGTGGCGGTGGCGGTGGCGGCGTTGGCGCCGGCGACGACAGCTTCTGCCACTCATCTTCCCAGTATTTTCACCAGCCACTATCATGTTGGGTGTGCTACCTTATCCAAGTGTTTTCACTATTTTTACTTAAGTTTAACACACCGCACCCTATAGGGAGGTCAGGGGGTGGTAAAACAGCACATACGCTCTCTCATTATATCTAAATTTGCAATTTTCGAACATTCAGAGATTTCAACGAAAATGAGACCTTAAGGCAGGCTTGCACAACGCTTGCTCCTGCGAGCAAACTGCACTTACGAGCCAGCCGACTGCTCGCGAGAGCGCGGAAAGTGCATGTTATGGAGAATAGGCAGCTTTGGGGGAGAGAAGAAAACGGAGCGGGATCGACGCGGTTCATAGATTGAATGCCTGGATGTCAGTAACACATGAATCTAGCACCACTCTTCAGTGCCCTTTGAATCATTCCAGGAGAATATATAATGAAAAAATGTGTGTTTGTTGAAGACAAAATTATTTTTAAAAATATTAACATTGCTATATTTTACGCAAAAACTATTCCTATGTTAGAAAGATTGAACATGGTTTATTTTAAGGCCGACTTTAAATAACAAATTTCATTAAAAAAACAACTTTATATCTTTAATATTATAGTTGTGGGAGGAAAACGCAAGAAAATTAGCATTTGCAAATTTAAGAAAAATCAGAAATTTTAACGAAAATGAGACTCCATTATTTAAGCGTTCTTTACTCAATCTGAGGGTAAAGTTTCATTAAAAAATTAGCGCGAACTTTGAGAAAATTTTGAAAAAGTGCAGGCTTCATGTAAGGTTTTTGCATTTTATTTTCCACTCTCCTTACGGATTCAAATATTTTAACTATTTATTTAATTTGTCAATTGAATTATATTTTTATCAAAACGATGCAGTGTGTAATGAATTTTGAGTAGCAGATAACCCCTCGATAATTGTGTCAATAGTCTTCTTTATTTTATTTCAAGTAGATGAAAAACGTGATATTTTGGCAATAGACAACCTCCTATGTGAAAAAAGTATTATTTGAAGAAGAAAACAGAGTTTTTGACGTTCATTACGTGTTTGCTAAGTTTAGACATTACACCAGTGGCGTAGCGTAGTGGGAGCGGCAAGAGCCTCACTTTTAGGGAGCAGCAACATTTCTCAATAAATAATATCTTGTAAACATTTGAACCATTTCATTTTATAATTTTGTTGCACGTACGATTCGGACTGACTGAAACGAGCACGAAATCTTTCATTTCTTATTCTGTGACTTTCTAATATTCAGCGAGAACAATTTCTATCATGTAAAGAATAGTGTTAAACTGAATTGTATTGTATAATAACACCTGCAAATTAGATACAAGTACGGTTAAGTCCCTTCAGAGAAGTCCGTGAGTGATGCATTGCCAATTCAACGATCCTTCCACTGACGGACAGTCATTCACCCTGTTCACATTAACTGATACAGGATATCCGGGGAGGAAACATCAAAGTTTAGAAAACAAGCTCGTAAGACAATTTGAAATATATTTTGTCTAATAAACTAGTTTCATATTTCGAACGGCAGTAAACATACACTGTAGTAACGGAACTCATGACCAAAGCAATTGACCTGCCTGGAAACATCAATCATATACCACGCATTGGAAGTCTCATGTGAATTAACCTGAGGTTGAACAAAATGAATAAAAGTGTGTGCTTCCCAGACTTGCTTTGATTGACTGAGTGATTCCGGGAGCGAAAAACCGAGGGAGATGACTCAGGGCTTCAACTGATGTCACTGCAGACCCTCTGATTGGGAGGTCCTAGGTTCGAGTCCCGACGGTGGAGGCATTTTCAACATTAGCTTGTAAGCTAGGTCGAATTCAGTCGCTGTCTGGAGGAGAATTCTAGCGGCCGGCTGCTCTCATCTGCAGTTTTCCATAGTTTCTCCGATCAACACCAGGACAATGCCGGTGCAGTACCCTAGCAAATAGACCATGGACCGCGCGCGATCTCACCTTCCTCTTCCCTGTCCTATCCTCGCCCCTTACACACAAACTTACACTAACGTGCACTACACTACCACACATGCCGGGAGACCCGTTAGGAGCCAAAAAGTTGTTCCGGCTGGGGCGGAGCCCCGCTTGTGGGAGATACCTGGTTGGGGAAAACCCCGCTAGCCGACGGTAGGTCGGCGTCGGATCCCGCCATACAGCGGGGGGGGGGGACGTTCACTGCCCCTCTCGAGCAAACAATGCCTTACACTTACAGGACTATTGACCCTGATAGTTGACATGCCCGGAATCACAAGACAACCAATCAGTATACCGGGAGCGAAATCTTCTAAGGCCATTAGTCCCATAAGTGTTGTGCATGTTTTTCCTTAGGAGGTGGCTTTGATCATATCTCGCTGGATGTTAAGATCCGGCGCCGACCAAGTGTGTAAAGGTTTACCATAACTAGCTATCTCCCACAAGCGAAGCACGGCCCAAGGCGGGATGAGGTCAAAACAACCGACCGGTCTCCCGATATGGGTGGGAGTGGTAGTGCAGTGCACATTTAAGTGTGTTGGGAGGGTGGGGATACAAGAAAAATTCGTGCGCGGTCCGTGACCCGTTTGACACGGTACTCCTCCGGCATTCACTCTCAAAGAAACCACGGAAACTTCCAAACAGAGCAGCCAGCCGCTTGAATTCTCCTCCAGACATCGACTCAATTCGACCAACCTGACAAGCTACTGTGGTCAATCATTTCACCGTCCGGACTCGAACCGAAAAGCTCTCGGTCAGAGGCCTTGCAGTGACAGTAGTTGATTCCCTGAGCCCCTCTTTCGGTGCCCTAAACTTGCAACCGAACCAGAAACCGCCCACAGGTCGAAGGCCGTGTGGCAGTGCCTACTGTGGCGGGAGACTGCGGCCCATCCCCCCGTCCGCGCGGTGCGATCTCTAACCGTCTGGCGCAAGCACCAGCTCGGCGCTCGGCGGCAGGAGGAGACCGCCTCCGCCGCGTATGGGATCCTTCGTGACAGCGGCCCACAAAAAAACGAGCCGAGAAGGACGCGCGCGAGGGAGACTCCGTCCGACACCTGCGCGACGCGAGGCGCATTAAAGCCACATTAAGGCAGCGCGAGAGGTGGCAGCGACGACATACAGCACACGTCACGCTCCCCACCCACCGCTCATCCACTCAGTGGTGCAGGTTCAGTTCCATGTGGTTTATACGAACGTGGTTTTTTGTTACAGCAGACAAAAAGAGCGTTCGGCGAAAAAAATGTCTCGTCTCTTCCGAGATGTCTCGTCTCATCATTTGACATCCTGTCAGGATCGGTGATGTAGGAGTTTTAGAGCATGAATAACCTCGACAGTTATAAGTGATGAAAACTCACAGGTGTTAATTTGAATAAACACCATCAGAAATATCTTGATTGCCAGAATGGAGGTACAAAATCAAGAGAAACCAACATTACTCAGCAATAATAAGGTGAATTGGTGGAAAGATATGAAATAATGTTAATTGACGGAATTGTGGTGTGTGTTACGACAGCCTTCAAGTAGGCCGTGCAGTCCTTATACACAAATGACGCAAGTGACCTTCCAGTTCCGTAAGAGAGCTTTGAAGTTTGGAAATTCGCATGAAGTTTCCACGGCACAGAGGATACGAAAATAAGAAAATTACAACAACAAAAAAAAAAAAGACCAGAGAAAGAAAGGAATAAGAAAATAAAAATAACAACACTTTTTCATTAGAATTATGCTTGTGAGACCAAAAACGTAAAGTTATTATTTATTGGTAATATTATATGAAACATGTTATTTTTCGCAAGAAATGACGCACCGTGTGTTCTTTTAAACATAGTGTTCGAGTTTAATTTTTTAGTAAATAGCATAGTAAAGCAGTAGAAGTAATAATAGTAATTTTTATAAAAAATTTAAGGTCATTAATTTTGAAACTGACTATAAATTAAAAGCATAAACTGAAGTTAATGTATAGATTAAACACATTATTAGCACAAAAATACTCAATTAAAATAAATTGTACTTTATATATTATCAACATTTTTTAAAACGCTCTTGTCTGATCCGTCACTATGGAGTTTCACTTGCAAGTCCCTACATAATCAGTGTGGCGTAACAGTGCAGTAATTTTCAGACTGCCAGATTGCAATACCTATGATTAACCGGATTACTCTATAGTTAGGCAATATTCCAACTATCATTACAGTGGTTTCGAGTAATTTGTTGACAATTTCATTTATGCATGTAGAGAAGTGATTTTTCTAGCAATTGTTCATAGCTAGAAGCACGAGAAAGCTCTACTTTAGGCAGGAGTCAGATAGAACATCCTCACACTAACAACTCACATTCTTCTGTGTTATCGGCTGGAACCTTGTCATCGCAAAGATGCTAACAGCGATTGCACTCACCATTCGGAGCATGTTGGAAGCGGGAGGCTCAACCTGCGACCGGAAGAAGTTGTGGTAGTTGACGATCTTGCGCTGCACCTCGCGATGCGTCGTCACCAGCTTGCTGCGCTTGATGCGGTCGCCGAAGACGCGGGGCTCTGCGCACACGCAGCACAAGCGCACTCACGCACAGCACAAGGCCACGCGGCTGGGACGGACGGCTTGGAGGAAGCGGACGGGCAGGGACAGGTTCGCGGCAACAGTATGACAAACATTATAGAGATAATACATGACGCTGCAATATAACGGGAGGCATTTTAAGCCAGCGCCCCTACTGGCCCGACCTGTCATTACTAGGGGGCGGATTTCGATAATTATATATCGTAAACAATAGGTTTATTAGAAACCACAAAACTCCAATATATATATATATATATATATATATATATATATATATATATATATATATATATATTGAAACCCAGAATATGTGTTTCATTACACTAATTAAATCATTAGTGTAAGAAACCAATTGCTATTTTGAACTGCGCGGTGCGCGCGCTGAGCGCGGCGCGCCGGGGCCGGCGAGCTGCCGCTGCCACCGCCGACGGTGCCTCCGCTGCCGGGAGGCTAGCGTGTGAATTTCGGTTGGAACTGGGCACCGCGCACGTGCAAAAAGTTCGTTACGAGAATCGCGGACGAGAGCCGTTGGCAGAACGGTGACGGGGAGACGCTAGCAGAGCGGCGACAAGTGCGGACGTGCGGCGAGAGTTCTCCGCCGGTGTATGGACGCATATAACATTGCGACGTATTTTATGTGCTATTAGGAACCGCAAAGTATTTGACGTGTAAATAGAACATTAGAAGTATCAGTATAATGAAAGATTAGTGTTGGTGGAATGATTGATGTTGTTTTTATTAGCTGGCGCGGTGGAAACATTCTTGAAATTGCGCGGTACAGAACTGTGACCAGCATACAGAGTAGGTGCGGGTCGTGTAATTAAACCCACTGACGGACAGTGATTCGAGGAAGGTGCGAAGCCGAGGTGTCAAGATCCTGATCGGGGAAGAATTGCTGGAGCATCAGCCGTGGGCGATTACCACGCCATCCGACGCTGACGGCCCGCAGCAGTAGCAGAGGTCGACAATCCTGTCGGCACGAGCGGCTCTACGAACATCAGAGGTATTCAAACGGGGCCCCGAAGGTATGAAAGTTGTATTTTACTCTTAATCTTGGTACCAAGGCGGAGTATAAAAACGGTGTCTAATTATGTAAATAGTAACTTTGATTTAAAATAAATCTTGTTTATAATTGTATTTCAATTTATGATTAATCACCCCAACGTTGCACCAACTTATCCAGGGACCCATTCACGTAAAAGATACCCTCTCTTAGTGTTATATTGCAGTGAAAATACCCGGCACCACCAGGTATGTCACAGCTGGCGCCCGAACAAGTGGATAACGTATAATTAAGAAATGTGGCCCTAGGGAAGTTGGTGAAATGTTGGAAAACAATGTGCATGTAATTGTTGTATAGTAATGCAGGGTACAGATGAGAAGCAGGCAGTGTAAAGTGTATTATTGTAGACAACAAAAAGTAACAATACATGTGTTAGCAAAACATGCATAAATCAAGTAAGCATAATGAAATGTTGATAATTACAAAAATGGTGTTGTGTAAGTAATTGTGGGCGGATATAGGAAATTATTTGAGAGCAACCTATATAAAGTTACTATTGTAGTACTGGGGTGATGAAAACTACACATATAAATATTACAAATACTATAATGTAATAGAATTTCAAATTTTGTAAGACATATTAATAATATTTGAATTGCTTGGCAACTTTTAATAACATGGAAAGTAAATAAATGGGGAAGTAGTAATAATTCTTGTGAGAATATAAAGGTGGTTAATAGTGTTGTACAAATTGTGCACAAATTTGTTTCCTCTTTGCTGGGAACATTCACTCAGTAGTGCATTATCTATTGGTGATGGTGAAGTTTGGGGAATTTAATAGAAAAGATACCAGGTTGGGAAATATATACCAGCAGTGTGAATGTTTATTGTGAATAGTTATATGATATTATTGAGGAAAATTCAGGGAGGAGATATGACATGTAAATGTGAATGATGATTATGTACATAATATAACAATAAGTGTGTTGAAAAGTAATTTCAATTAATAAGGGATTTACTATAATCTGAAAGCATTTATGTAATAGTGTTAATGAGTTTATCAGCAGTGTATATGTGTAAATGGTAATAATATATGTGTTGTAAGGAGTATGTTTATGCATTGGTAGGTGAGTGGAGATTTATATGGCTACTGAATTAGTGTTATTGTGTTTTTGGTGGTGAGTGAGGGTTGTTCGTCATCAATTAGCAATTGAAATAAAAGTGAATTAATCCATTCACGAAGGTTATACAGTGTTGTGGCGGGTATAGTTAATTAATAGGACAACTGTTATATTGTTGTCAAGAGAGGTAAATGGAAAGATCGGGTGAACAGTTTGAAGTAGTTGGGGACGAACGTGAGGGTAAAAGTACTAAGATGGAGGAGCAAAACGTAGTATTGAATTCGGAGGGGAAGGCGGAGCAGGTAAGAGAGATAGATGAAGGAATTGGTAGTAGTACCTTATCAGAGAGCAGGGATAGTGGAATTGGAAGCAGATTGGATGAAACGTCGGGGGAAGGCTTTGATAGAAGAGTGAAAATTACGTCGACGCCGATGAACCAAGCGGCAGGAAATTTAAATCAGGGGGGTGGAGAAGATATTAATTCAGGCGCTATGCAGATGATGATGAAGATGTTCGAACAACTGAATGGGAAGATATTGGAGGGACAGAGCAAAGCAGAAGAACGGGATAGAAAAGCAGAAGAACGGGATAGAAAAGCAGAAGAACGAAGTAGGAAGGTAGACGAACAGAATAAGAAGATATTGGAAGGACAGAAGGAACAGAATAGGAAACTGGATGAACAGAAAATATTCACAGTGGAGCAGATTAGGAAGTCAGCTGAGGAGCAGAAAATATTCACAGAGGAGCAGATTAGGAAGTCAGCTGAGGAGCAGAAAATATTCACAGAGGAGCAGAACAGGAGGTTAGCTGAAGAACTGAATAGGAAAGTAGAGGAACAGATTGGGAAGTTGGCAGAAGAACAGAATAGGAAATTAGATGCAATAGGGGGGCGAATAGGACGCGCCGAAGAACAAATTGAGTTAACGAAGAATGAGATGATTAAAATCGCGGAGCGGGTAGAAAGTCACGAGCAACGGACCGCTGAAGAATTAGGGAAACAGAAAAAGGAGTTAGAATCCCAAGTAATCAATCTGGGGGGAGAATTAGAAAATAAGCTATATCAGCAATTAGATATTAAAACCGCTAAGCAGGACGAGAAAATTGAAAGGATACAATCGGTAGTTAAGGAAGAAATGCAGGAGAATAAGCGGGAATGCGAAGAGAAGGTTGTGTTACTACGAACAGAGATTGAACAAATAAAAGAATGCAAGGCATCCCCAATTGCAGCAAGCGGGACGGTACCATTTACCCCTCCAAGATCACTAAAATTCTCAGGAGACGGGAAAGAGAATCCGTGCATATTCATGAAGGCGGCAGAACGACATTTAGCTGTCATCAATGCTTCGGAAAGGTGTAAAATACAACTGTTATATTTAATGCTGGAAGGGAACGCAAGGATATGGGCTGATACATTTGATGAGTTTCCCGATTCAGTAAAGGCATTTAAAGATCGATTCCTTGAGCGGTACTGGAATGAGGAAATTCAAATTAATTTTAAAATCAGCTTAATGAATAATCATTACAACCAGTCGATGGGAAGCTTGCGGGAATACGCAACAAGGCGTATCATGGAATACAAAACGCTATCCCCACCGATGAGCGATCAGGAAATAATATGCGTACTGACGAGACAGTTCCCAGTTACGGTGCAGAATCTTTTACGTAGTGTGCAGCACACCGACCTGGAAAGATTCCAGAATGTGTTAGGAGGGTACGACTTGACATTTGCAGGCGTACCAAAGAACAGAAATGAAGGGAACGTTAATATGGTTAGATCGGAACGTAACCAGGGGCAAGGGAATGATAGGAGCAACGATTACCAGAGAAACCAACGCGGAAGAGGGGGAGACGGATGGAGACCAGAGCCGGGGAACCAGAGACCGGACTGGAACAGATCTAATTCAAACCGTACGGAGACGCGAGGCGGGGGCGGGAATGCACCCGACCGATTAGCACAGCCTAGCACAAGTAGTGATCAAGGACACTATTTAAACTAATAGAGTCCGCGGTGATAGGTGGCCCCATTGCGGACGCGGAAATCGATGACGTAAACGCGGTCTCCATAAACGCTATGCAGCCGGTAACCTACGATACCCAACCGTGGCGGAGATGTAAGAACTCAGCGGTCAGAATCAGGAAATGTCCCACGATATCGATAGAATGTGAAGGTATAATTAAAGAAGCTTTAGTGGATACAGGGTGCACGACTACAGTAGTATCAGAAGAAATGTATGAGGAGTTAAAAGCAACAGGAAAAGAAGTAATGTGTTTGCCTATGAATAGGGCGTATGTGATTGGGGCAACTCAGAAGAAGTCAAGCCCCATCACAAAACAAATCATGTTTCAAGCCAGGATTGGCAACCAAGTATACGAGATGGTGGCCCTGGTAGTCAAAAAATTATTGTATTCGGTAATCATAGGGTTGGATTTTCTGGTCGATCACAGAGTAAATATAGATCTAGAACGGCAGGTGGTAGAACTGGGGAGCCAGGCGGTAGGATTTGACTTGGGGATGGACGAAGAATACGAAGCGTGTACGGGCGTAATGGCAGAAGATTCATTAGAAGAACAGCTGAGGCAGCAAACGGAGAAGCAGATTGAGAAGGTTGCGGAAGAACAGAGTAAAGAATTAGGTAAACAGAAAAGATCCGAGGAGGAACAGAATAGGAAGGCGGAGGAACGGAATAGAAAACTAATAGAAGAACAGAACGGGAAGGTGGTTGAAGAACAGATTAAGAAGCCGGCAGAAGAAATGAGAAGAATCACAGAAGAACGGAGTAGGAAGCTAATCGAAATATGCGAAAAACCGTATGGGAAAGCGGAGGAACTGGATAGGAAAGATGAGGTGCTAAAATTTCAATCATGCCATCAAGTAGATGCTAGGGTAGCGGTAACAGATAGAAACGAGGGGATGACGAACCAAATCCATGAAGAAGTCAAGACAGCGGAGGGCAAAACGGTGGAGATCCAAATCGAGACCGAGGAGGATGTTTATAAAGTGAAAGTGAAAACGGAGGAATTGAAGTTAATAATGGAAGAAGAAATGGAAATGAAAATAGAAGAAATGGAGCGTATAATAGAAGAAGAAATTGTGGAAAATATACAAGGGTGCGAAGAGAAAAGAGTACAAGAAGAGTTTAAACAGGAAGAAGACGGGAAAATGTCGCCGAGTGTCAAGTATGGGGTGACACCAATTATGCCTCCAAAGTCGATGAAATCTCTGGGAGATGGGACGGAAAACCCTAAGGTAGTTCTGCGAGCAGAAGAATGGCACCTAGCATCAAACAACATATTGGAAGGATACAAGATCCAGTTATCACACCTAATTTTAGAAGAGAACGCCAGGACATGGGCAGAGAATTTTGGTATATTTCCGAAATTTTTGAAGGAATTTGAAAACAAGATTTCTGTACGAAAGCGGAATGAAGAAACCCAAATAAACATCAAGAGCGACCAGAGGAATACCCATCACAACTACATCACGGGAAGTCGTAGTGAATACAGAACGAAGAGCGTTATGGAGCCAAAAACATTATTTGCTCCTATAAAATATCAAGGAATTCTTTGCATGTCAACGCGACAGTATCTTGTTACCGTGCAGAGCCTACTGAGCAGAGCAGATCATACCGATTTAGGAAAGGGTTTGAAGATATTGGAGGGGTACAACTTCATGTTTGCAGACGCCCCAACGAATGGGAGTGAAGGAGATGTAGGCAGGTCAAAAATGGAACGAAGTCAGGGGCAAGGGAAGAGTGATGGTATGGTCAACCATTGGTACAAACGTAGAAGAGGTCGTAGCTGGAAATGGGATGATACCTATCAAGATGTGTCCAACACGCTGGAAGCTATGTCCTACAACTGTGACTTGGGAAATCAATGTCAGCAAAATGGGGATGAACCGTCGTACAAGAGACAAGACATAGTAGGACACTACAAGCTTCAAATCGGAAACCTGGTTCAACATGCATGGAAAATAGTGAAGTGTAAATAAGTGTAATGTTAGGATTAATAATAAGTAATCACATGTTAATTCGATTTTAGGTTATAAGAGCATATAGGGCGTCGAGCAATATGCAAACGAGTGCAACCATCGGCAGTGACGATGTTACTAGTGTGAATTTTTCCAGAAGTGGAAAAAATTCAAAAAAAGAAAGGGGGGGGTGATGAAACCCAGAATATGTGTTTCATTACACTAATTAAATCATTAGTGTAAGAAACCAATTGCTATTTTGAACTGCGCGGTGCGCGCGCTGAGCGCGGCGCGCCGGGGCCGGCGAGCTGCCGCTGCCACCGCCGACGGTGCCTCCGCTGCCGGGAGGCTAGCGTGTGAATTTCGGTTGGAACTGGGCACCGCGCACGTGCAAAAAGTTCGTTACGAGAATCGCGGACGAGAGCCGTTGGCAGAACGGTGACGGGGAGACGCTAGCAGAGCGGCGACAAGTGCGGACGTGCGGCGAGAGTTCTCCGCCGGTGTATGGACGCATATAACATTGCGACGTATTTTATGTGCTATTAGGAACCGCAAAGTATTTGACGTGTAAATAGAACATTAGAAGTATCAGTATAATGAAAGATTAGTGTTGGTGGAATGATTGATGTTGTTTTTATTAGCTGGCGCGGTGGAAACATTCTTGAAATTGCGCGGTACAGAACTGTGACCAGCATACAGAGTAGGTGCGGGTCGTGTAATTAAACCCACTGACGGACAGTGATTCGAGGAAGGTGCGAAGCCGAGGTGTCAAGATCCTGATCGGGGAAGAATTGCTGGAGCATCAGCCGTGGGCGATTACCACGCCATCCGACGCTGACGGCCCGCAGCAGTAGCAGAGGTCGACAATCCTGTCGGCACGAGCGGCTCTACGAACATCAGAGGTATTCAAACGGGGCCCCGAAGGTATGAAAGTTGTATTTTACTCTTAATCTTGGTACCAAGGCGGAGTATAAAAACGGTGTCTAATTATGTAAATAGTAACTTTGATTTAAAATAAATCTTGTTTATAATTGTATTTCAATTTATGATTAATCACCCCAACGTTGCACCAACTTATCCAGGGACCCATTCACGTAAAAGATACCCTCTCTTAGTGTTATATTGCAGTGAAAATACCCGGCACCACCAGGTATGTCACAATATATATATATATATATAATTAAAATTTCAATTTGTCAACGATTTTCCAGGTCCTGTCCTATATTATATTATGATAACTTTAATTTTTGTAATTTTTTAAAGTCAGAGGAACATGAAGAGTGCATGCAAATCCAGATAAATATCAGCATGTGCACATGTTACGGCTAACATTTGTTTCTGTTTAATTCACGAATTAACTGGTTAATGTTCACATTATTGGAAATGGGTGGATAAATTCTGAAAGAGGATGCTCTTCTGTCCTCGGCCTGACCAAGTTGGCATTAACCAAGGCGTAAAATACGTAACAGGGAAGAGGAAGAGGCACAGTAGATATTGTGAAAATCAGGGGTAAAGAATACTGCTGATGGGGTGTTTCTGAGGCTAGTGAGAGGGAAGATGTTCACTGTATCGGGGGTAAATTTCATCCTGTCCAACACATAATTTCCAACCAATTGTTATGCCAAAATATTTTTCGCGCACAAGGATATGCCTCTGTGAAACAATCGTCTTGCTTCCTTTAGCGTCCGGTGGAGAACGCAACATTAGTTGGATGAAGTTCCAAATTATTCGTTTCCAGTCATTTTAAAGCTTTATCCACAGCGTCTGGCTAATGGGCTAAGATGCCTCTACTCCTATCATTAGGCGTATTTCGGTATTTAAGGGAAACATATATACATCCTTCTACTTTCTATAAATGTATTGCAGTTCTGTGAGCCCGTTTGCCCAACGTTTGAATCATGTTTATTTTTATTTTCGTGGAGAAATTCTAAGATATAAATTTTCAGTGAAAAAAGTAGTGTTTCAGTTAAATAGTTATTTTTTTAAGATTGAAAATAATGACGCGAAGTGTGTTTGTGACAGATCGCGAAAAGTATGCGTTTGATTTTAGCGTTTTGAGACGGACCTGGCTATTGCACTCGTCAGCGCTGATCAAGCTCAATGCTCTATTCGCGGTTCGCTATCTTGCGAAGGGAAACCCGATCGGACTGAATCGGAGTGTATCATCAGCTAACTTTCTGCACGAACTAGTCCCGCACGAAGTGGAAATGGAGACATCAGACAACTCTAGCTTGATCAGCATTATCTGTTTTGAATTATAGTTGCAATGTTAATAATTTATGAAATACGTGTATCGTTATATCATAAAGATGTGACCTTTGAGAAAAGGTAAGTGCAATTCTGTTGAATTTCATTTGCTTACACTGGAGTTACGATTATCTTAGACATTAGTTTTAAGGTAACTCCATAAAACAAAATAATACAATTGTAATCATAAGCTGGCTGGGAGAAAGAATTAATGGGAAAGTAGATATGGAGTCAAGGAGAACAAAAATTATTGAATCCAGAGTCTATGTAATGAGGTGTTGACATAAGTGACAAAGTGGAAGAAGCAGGCAAGTGAGGTTAGTTAGGGGATGCATGAACAAGATATAATAGTAAAAAAATTGGAAGTTAGTCGCGAAACGGAGAAGCGACAAACAATAGACAAAAATGTGTGTCTGGAAAATGTTTGCTAGGAGACACAAAACTGTGTATTCATGTTGTATTGTTTTTAATTTGTCGGATATTCGATTATAAAAAAAGAAGCTACTTTGAAATCACAGCAACTCCGATTTTAATTTTAAAGATTACAATGAATGTTTACGTGAGCAAATGCTGGCATGTCTCATAGTTCGTTAACTCTATTGACGTCCTCATTCAAAACAGTTTCAATTCGAGGAAATTCGCTATTTGTGTCAGTTTGTTATTGAGTCACTTGTGGCGTGCACTTACTGTGGTCGGTGCGCCAGCAGGCGTGGGCGTTGAGCAGCGCAGCCACCAGAGCGCACAGCAGCAATCGACGCAGCGCGGGGGCGGCGCCCGCGGCGGCCATGGCCTCCTGCGAGACAAGACAACACGCACGTCAGCCCTCTGCATCCCCACCACACACCATTTATTGACTTGTGCCAACTGCAATGGCCGTTACGTATAGTGCGTGCATAAATCTCGGAAGGTCACTGTGTTCATCAGCAAAACGTGAGATCCGGCGCTGACTTACACGTACACGTACAGGGTTTAACTCGCCAGCTATCTCCCCCAGCGAGGCACCGCCCTAGACGAGACGAGCTCAAAGCTTTCGACTAGTCTCCTGCCATGCGTACTAGTGAAATTGTTGTTTATTGAGAGAATAGGGGATAAGAGTGAGGAAGAAAATATCGTGGGAGTTCCGTGGACAATTTGTTAAGGTACTGCACCGGTTTTTGCCTAGTATTGATCGAAACATCTACGTAAAACTACCGATCAGAGCAGCCGGTCACTAGATTTCTCCGAACCTCAAAAGCTATGATCTCCTGGTCCGCTCTCTGCAGTCGGAACTGTCTTTGTGCCAACTCACCCGGTTCGACCATACGCAAACGAGAGTTTCAGTTAAGAGGAAGACATTGTTGGTGACGTGGGTCTATAATTACACCCACATGGAATCTGGGAGGTTTGAGGTAGTGTAAGTAGGCACCGAGCATTGCTCATTTTCACCCCTCTTCAGGACTGACGTTCATCAAAGACACATCTGGATTCACGCCAGTACATGATCCACAGAGATTTCCCCAAGAATTTCGACGAGGTACTTCTCCAGCTATTCTATTCTATTAACAAGTGGTATAAAAAATTATTGGATCGGAATTGGATAAATTATTGTTTACATATTTTTAGAACCAAGTTATTATTGTGTGTCGAAACTATTTACGAACTACTCACATTAAGAAAAATGTGAGTGATATTATTTTAAAATCTAAATTGAAGGCATACATTGAACTAAGGAAGCAATTTTTCTTTAATCTTGGAAATAAAAAACACAAGCCATTAACTAATAAACTGGCTATTAGTGAGTCCAGTATCTAACCAGTTCTAAAATTTTCAAGCAGCCATTACCATAACAAAATAGGGGTGTGGAAATAAATTAATAAAAAATATAACAAATTAAAAATTAGCCATTTCTAGGCAAGGAATCCAAGAATTTGCAGAACAATTCGAAAATGTTCTTCATTATAGTAACTTCTGGTGATTTTACCCTACAATTAACATTATCAAACGAAAATAATACAATAAAATCCAATCTGGCAAAACGGAAAATATGCACACAATTCGTGTTGTTGTGGGTGTCAGTACAAAATGCAAACCAAACATATTCCGACAGCATCCGTGCAAGTCGTTTAATATGGAGTGTAAAGCTGGCTGGGAGGGAGTCGGGAGACGGGTGACGAACGGAGGTCAAAGGAACAGCCTTGGAGAGGCAGCTGCCCGGGGCAGCAGCAATTGCGGGAGACGGGGCAAATGGATCTGCGGACGAGACCAGCAACTGGCCCCGTGACGTTGCCTTAGGTCACCACGCCACGTTTGCAGTTCCAAGGAAATGCAGACGAAACCTCGGCAGGCTTGTTCCTCTGAATCACGCTACAAACTGCTAAGAGAATTAATCTAGATTTTCTTCGAACATCAGGTTGTCTGAAGAAAGTATAATCGGTATTTCATAAAACCAGTAATCTATACTAATATATTACAGGAATACTCAAAATATGCAGAGACCGTAACACCTTTTTTAAGAACTAATTAAGTTAGGGTATAAGATTTCCACCTCCAGAAAAATAGTGCGCGCAACGTACTCAATTTTATACGTAATTACGAATATCACTATAAAAACGTCATATCACGTCACGGTTTTTAAATATACCATATCTATATCGTATTGCGACGTCATCGGGGTGCGTGTAAAATACAGACACGGATTTGTTATGAACAGATTTATTTACAATGTTTCTTTACAATAATTATACTCCTGAGGAACTAGCGCTGCATTCCCAGCACTGCATTCCTGCACTGCAACCCCTTCCCCTCGCCGGCTGCCCGTCTTGTGGGGTCCGGCGGGCACATCACGACGTTACAGTATCATACCGTTTTTTAATGCAAATATACTTAAATAGCCGTAAATTATGTGGAGTCAATACGCAAAAGATATATTTAAAAATAAAATATTAGTTCAGTTCATCTATTTCACGTTCATGAGATGCAACAAAATTAAGCTTTTGTGATTTTTTCCCGTCTGTATTCGGAAATTGCCGTCTTTATTTTCGCGTCTGGTAGTCGCGCTCAATTACGAGTAGGTCTTTGGCGGTGTTTTGAAAAGAAGTCACGTGCACCCTCATATTTCCTACTGCGCATCAGTCACAGAAAGGAATTATTTTAGTCCCTTGTTTTCTCGCAAGTAAATATCCAGGGGTGTGAGATTCTGTGTCAGTCGATGTCATGAGGAACTAGACAAGCAGTGCGCGTGAAGGTCGTGTGTGGTTTGCATGTGCTTCAAATACATTAATACATTACAGGTCTATGGTTTTTATAATGTGAAATTCGCCACATGATCTGTAAAATTGAATCAGTTCCATAAAATGCAAATCTTTATTTCACATCGAAAGTGTGCGAATCAGCTCCATTACGTCTGTTAGGTTTGTGCAAGATTTACTCTCAAAAGTCAAAGGAAAAAAATATGAAATTGCAAGACTTGAGTATTCTTTATACTTTGGCTGTCGTGCTTATGATCAGAACAAACCATGGGCTGCCCACCTGGCACGTGCGCAACGAACCTTAGGTTGTGGTTGTATGGAAAACCAACAGAACCATTTTAATAGCTGCATATTATTGCACGAATATGTGCATTCCATTTTTAACTTGTTCTTAACTCATATGAAGCATGTTCATAAAAGTTTGTAATAATATAACCGGAGTGACAATAAGGAAATTAGTATAGGATTTTGTTCATTTCAAATATTAAATATGTTTATATTTTTTGAACCTTGCGTGATAGAAACTTTTTTAATAATTTTCAAAATCAGCGTGCTCGTTTCCTCTAAAATTTATTTCTTTCATCTTGGAGGTGTGAATTTTTTTGTTTCCTAGTGTTATCCTTGCAATATATGTACGTGTATATGAAATGTATATCAAGAGGATATAATAATAATAATAATAATAATAATAATAATAATAATAATAATAATAATAATAATAATAATAATGATAATAATAATAATAGCCGATTAGATGGCCGAGATCGCTAAGGCAGTATTACCGTAGCGGTCTCGGACCAGAACGGATCGCGGCTTCGCGTCCCGCCTCGGCCATGGGTGTATTTGTGTATGTTGGTATATGTGTGTCGTCCTTTCACCCCTCATTATCATCATCATTTCATCTTCCATTTCCGCAGGGCTAAAAACCTCTCGAGCAATCAAAAATATAAAATTTATGTTTAAGATAATCTATATGAAAAATTAAACATAATTATAAAATACAAAACTGAAACAAGAATAAATTATATAAAAAACATGAACCACGAAAAATCGACGTATCACAACAGCTGTATTTTTGCATTTTCATATTACTTCATTTCACGTTATTGTCTTATTTACGTTACACTTGACATTCAAAGCAATGTGGTGTAGCAATCAGTTTGGCATTGATGTTTTCATTGGTATACCATTAACAGACATCACTTTATAAGTGAGCGAAACAAATTATGAATAATGACATCTAAATTGTTTTCAGCCATAGAATCGGTGAGCACGGCTGTCGCCTAAACAGCGCGAAGCCGATGTGGTGAACTCTGTGTCTTAGGTCACAACAATTGCAGGGGCATCTTCCTTCAGCACGATTTCCATCATTGCCGTTCACTAATCATAATCGACCTTTCCTCTGCCGCCATTGAAACCCATTGTAATTGTTCCATTGTACAGGTATGGTAATAAAGTGTCTATAATTTATTTCATTGACACGACGCCATTTATGAAATACCAACCACTATTTTCCCCCTAAAGATGGATTTATATAAAAAATCATTAAATGAAGTCGTAGGTCTGTCGGAGTTACGCCGCTTTGAAGCCCGTTTTGCCTAGATTTTGTCCATTGAATTAAGGACTTGCTCACGGCTGAAATGCCATACCCGAATGTGGTTATGCTCTCTGCCCACGAAGTGCAATAATCTGGCACTTAATTTGGACGGCGATGTCAGACATCGATATATGCATGGACACAGTGGTGAAGTTTAGACGCCCCCTTCAAGGTTTTTATCGGTGAAATTGACTACAATGCTCATAGATAGAAATTCGATATCCAGGAGCGGAAAACCAGCGCGCCAGGCAGTATAATACAGAATGCTAAAGATTGCCGTCCACAAGTGTACGAGAGGTCTTAGGGTTGAAATCCCGACTGGCGGATTTTTGACATCGGCTAGAGCTAGTAGGTCGAGTTCATCCGCTGTCAGGAGCAGAATTCCAGCGGTCTGTTGTTCCGATTGGTAGTTTAACGGTGTTTCCCCGATCAACGGCTGGCAAATGCCGGAGCAGTAACCTAACAAACGGGCCACGGACCGGGCGCGATGTTTCCTTTCTTTTCCTTGAACTATTCTTTCCCCGCACACCAACACTTACAAGCACTACACTTTGCCACACGTCCGACGACCAGTCAAGAGCTTAGAGGTTGTCCCGGCTGGGTGAATGCCCGCCTAATGGAAAACCTGGAAGAAGAAACCGACGCAAGCCGACGCTTCGGTCGGCGCCGGATCACGCCATCTAGCAGGAGAGAATATCGCCACCTACCGTGAAACAAACGTGCACTAAACTTCCAGGACTAATGACCCCCAGCGGTTGACGCGCCCGGACACACGACCCGCGAGGCAAGCGCTTCGCGTGGGCCTGGCGGCGCGGCGCCGGGCGGCGTGCAGCACGCGGGCGGTCATTAAGGGCGCGTGGCCGCGCTCACGCTTTCCCTAGTGCCTCGCACGCGCTGTCGCTTCCTTTCGCGTCGCGTCGCGTCGCGTCGCGTCGCCATCGGCGCCGGGGTCGGCGTCGGCGTCGGCGATGGTGCAAGACGCGCGTCCACTGTCCGGCAGCCCTGCCCCCCACCCCCAGCCTCCGCCCTTCCCCGACCACGCTCGAGTGCGACCTCCGTGCCAGTGACACCCAGCATGTTTAGAAGCTTTTTCCAACATGACGCTATTTTAAGGTGAAATTTACACGCTTCCTAGTTTGGTATATTGTTCAAAACAAAAATACCCTACATAGTATTATATATTGGCGGCATAGGCACTCGGAGTAGTGGCCAACCGGTTGAGATTGCTCAGTGGCAGCATTGCCTCTCTGACCGGGAGGTATAGGGTTCGAGATCCAATCGTGGCGGACTTTCTACACTCACTTCATAACTGGATGGAATTCTACCGCTGTCTGAAGAAGAGTTCGAGCGGTCGGTTGCTCTGATTTAGTTTTCAGTGGTTTCTACTATACGTATTAAGCAATTTATTTGAGTACTTTATCGAACGGGCCACGAATCGCGCGTGATTCTTTCTTTGCCTTGTCTCCTCCTCTCTGCTTGAACATCACACACACACACACACACACGTACACACACTTACATACGTGCTAAAGTACTACAAATGTCGAGAGCTCAGAATTCGTCCCGGCTGGGGCGGTGCCCCGCTGAGGTGGTACTTGGAAGGGGAAATCCTGCAAGCCAGACTTCACTTTCAGCGGGAGAAGAACACCGCCACCTCCCACTACACTTAAGAGATTAATCGACATATTAATTGACGCGCCCGGAACCGCTATCCATCAGGCGTATGCAAGTGCGCGTAACCGAAAAGTGCGGGTTTGAAAACCGCGTAAGGTATGGAGACACATTACAATCACCGTGTACGTATTTGTGCCGCGTGCCGTTCAGATAGGCATGCATGAATGATTTGCAGGATCGTGGGATCAATTCTTGCCTTGGGCATGAATATGTTGCGCGCGTGTGTGTGATGGGGTTCTTCAAACCACCGTGCATTCTCAACCATCTTTCTTTCATTCCTCGCCGGTCTGGATTGCTCTTTGGGAATTTGCCTTCATGAACGAGTTACAACTGGGCAGTGGATTCAGTTCACATGTAAGGCACTGGCGGTGTGTGATGTGGCATTGTCTTCTTAGCACATCATGAATTCTCCTTGAATATAACTCCCCCCTTGATTCCTTTCTCTTCTCCGGTAAGATGTGCGAAAGCGGATAAGACCAGATACGCGGTGTGCTGAACTATGAGACCGCTCCATCTAAATGTGATCTGTCTCCCTTCTTCAAAGAGAGGGCTCAACTCGATGTGCTCAAGAGATACGCTTATTCAATTCAGTATGTACCACAACCGATAAGGATTCACGTGCCACGCCGGCGCGATGAATTAAAAGGCATTTGAAATTATCGAATTAATATAAACTATTTCGACAAATTATTAAAGTTTAATGTGTTACTATTATTTGTTATTTTCATATTATAATTTAAAAGATAGCAATAAGTTTTTTCCTTTTTATAAATACTTAATAATTTCAAGATCTTTCATACTTATATTCATAATATCGTCGTAAACCTGCGCCTTATTTGCATCACATCTTACTTACTTACTTTAAACTAACTTATTTAAGCCGAAGTATATAACAGCACACCTACCAGCAAAAAAATGACAACTAAAAACTCCCGGTGGTCATCAAAGAGAATGAACAGGTCACAACCTTTGGTTACACCCTCGTTGTTACGTCGAACGTTTGGAGATTATGCATTACCTTAAAAACTAGCTTCTACCTAATTTCTCGCTTCGTAAATGAATTGTAATACGCTACCATCCATCTGGTTTTCTCGACAAATGTTGACCACTTTAACTGTTCGTTTCAATTCCCAGTTCAAATTTGCAAGCCATGAACGCTACCGAAACGGTTCAAGGGATATTTTTCTTCAATTATATCTCGCATAAAGGAAGCCAATTACCATTTAACAAGAAGTTGCTCCATACCCCGCAATGTTTTTGAAGTGATTCTAATAATATTACTTCTCGGCAGCTTCTCAGCATTGTGAAAGAAACGTAGGCTTATAAATATACATCCAATAAACAGGGTACAAATTATCAACTGTAAAATGTCTAAAATCAAGATAATATTATCACACCTTATGTACAAAATACAATTCATTGTGTATTCATTCCGAGGTCAACACTTTTATTAAGGAACGTACGTTAACCATAAAAACGTCCCGACAAACACGGGATCTTTAGAGAAGCAAAGAAACCTTTGAAGAGAAATAATAGTTTTCACTCTCAAAGAAAATTAAATGCTTCCAAATGAAACTTATTTTGCTTGAAACCTTTGAAACCTACATTATTTCGCGGCAAGCGGCCAAAACGTCATCGAGCCGAATTAATCTTCAGAGAAAATACGAGGTCGCATTTGATGTATCAAAGCAGGTGATCATTGGTCAAGAGACTTCTCAATTCAATGCCACTGGGTCTCCGTATCTGAAAGGCCCGAAGCGTGTTAATTTGGTCATGCGAGGACTAATACCTGTCTATACATAGTCCCGTCTTCCATTCTCCATATCGCTTCAGTAATGATTTATGTGTCAGCCGAGGCAGGTAGGCGTTAGACACGGGCAAGAGTGAAAAGAAGAATGACCACAATTTAGGTCAATAGTTATTTAAGATTTAAAAAAATTAAGAAACGCGTAAGTGAAGAAACAGTAGAAAATGAGAGTCGGCAATAACAGGAAAACAAATGAAAAGAGAATGCCATGTTAGAAATGGTCGCCAAAGAAATATAAACAATATTTTAGAGATAGAGGAAGAGTTATTTGCATTAGATGTTTAAACATTTGAATATTAATAATAGAAATGAATCTTTTAAATTACTAAAAATTAATAAAAAGATATTTCTAAAACTAGTGATTATACAACTGCATGTACTTTCTTACACTATTGGTAACAGTTACGTAATATAATATTGCACCTTCTATTCTAATAACACTCTAGCAATTATTTGAAAACTAATCAAATGATGTATCTCAAATTGCGTAAAACTACTGTTTCTAAATAACTGTTCATAAAATTACAATTTTTAAGATTAATATTAAGGAGTCTATTGAATTACGAAAGAAACGCCAAGCTTCAATATTGACAGTAGAACAGTTCAAAAAGATTTGAACATAGGAACTCGGATGATTGGATACACCCAAGATATAAGTAAACTCTCTCTATTTTATTTTAAGAATATTCCAAATAAATGGAAACGATGTATTTCACGACGTATTTTTGTTGTGGTAGAAGAACAATATTAAGTAATATTATTAATAGTGCACACTGCAACAAGGAATGTAACACTACTAAAAAAATAATTCTAACAATTATCGAGTGATGGAAATGAGAGATGCACGTCAATACGATCCTGATGAACATGTATCAATATTTATGCAATGACACAAATTTAAGAAGTGAATCAATGAAAACAAATTTGCATGGAGGCTTTTACTTTCAATACAGACAACCATTATCATTCCCAAAATTACCCAAACCTCAAATTGGTGCCAATGATCAAAGTAGTTCTCATCATCGACACTCAGCATTAAGTGATTACAAGAATAATTACCAGTGGTTACCGAAGCATTATGCCATGGCATATGCTAATAGCATATAGCTAATAAGTATTCCATAATGTGAAGAAGACCAATAATTTACTATCTTGCACAAATGACAAACACTAAATCATGACAAGTTTTCTTGGAATCAATTTTGAAAAAAGTGCATTAATGAACATCATACAATTTAAAGAAACACAATGACAATGTATTCTGAAGACAATACATTAACATTGTGAATATACTCGTATTATTGAAAATCATTAACATTTAACTGAATTTGAGATTGGCACATTTCATAGTTAAACAAGAAATGTGCAAAATCAAAATGTCGTTATCTTTTAGCTAAGCGAAGAAATGTTTCGAAAATAATATTTTGTAAAAGTAACTAGCAAAACTTTTCTAAAGGTGGTTTATAAATTAAAAAAACACTGACATGAACGACTCTGCGCACGTTTAAACAGTTTCCCGCAAAACGACAATTTCGAGCGCTCCTCGTGTGGAGCGCCGCCGGAGAACAAAAGCCGCCATCCGCGGCCTGGGCGTGCCCGCGCGAGGCGGCGGGCGCTCCGGTGGGCGAGAAACGCTGACGCGCGCGGAGGCCGAGGCGGCCGCGGCTGCGCGTGGTACCTGTTTGCGTGCGCAGCTGAGGAGGAGGAGGCGCAGCGGCGGCGGCGGCGGTGGCGGCGGTGGCGGCGTCGCGGGCGCAGCACAGCGCAGCGCTCGGGGCGGCGGCGGGCGGGCGTCTGCGCCGGCCTCCGCGCGGGCCGGGCCTCGTGCCTCGCGCCACGCGCCGCCGCCGCCCGTGCGCAGGCGCAGAGCCACGTTGCTGAATACATACGTGCTGCGTACTTTCAGCAGATGTATTTAGTGGTGCAAAACAACATTATACTTTACGAAATGAAATACTGTTTTGAAACACACTCAACTGGAGTTGTATTTTATTATGCACTAATTACATCATCATTTCTAGTTAATTGATTGCTCATACCAATCTATGAAGTGTAGTGGTAAAAGCGTAAAATAGCAGCTAGCAACCCAACATGACGTACAAACAGTGCAGTAAACCGCAATTAAATTAATTCTAAGACAACACCGTTAATGGTTGTAAATTGGAATATTTGGACTCTTCACGATGTATTTGGGTCTGAATCCCAAGACGAAAAAAGAAATGGTTAATTCTTTGTTTTTTTTTTAACGTTGTACAGATTTAGTGTCTCGTCCTCATTTGGTCCAATTTTTCCTTCACACTTTGCATTTGTATTGACTTTAGTCATATTATTAACTTTACCTTTGTTGCAAGCAGAAATTGTGTTCTTCTAAGTCTAAAAGAGATTTCTTAGGTTTTTGTTTTTTTTACTGTTTTCCTAGTTAGTAATGATAGTGAGGTACTGAACATTAATCGTAAGCAGAAAGCCTTAACATATAAATAGTAAAAAAATCACTAAATAACTAAGATGTATCTCTTGCCTTATAAGAACGAACACTTACTAAAATACTCATAACTCACAGTTCTAGTTTTCCGAGATAAGCATTTTAGCTTGGTAGAATAATATTTTTCTATGCAGATTTATACCTTAATAAGCCATTTTGTATGCTAAAATACTCTTAAATTAAACTCCGAGACGAATAGAACATTCAAGCGGAGTGTGGGAGAGGAAGTGTTAGATATTTACAAAATAGCTGAACTGTGCTTCGGCTGCACACTTACCACGTAATAAAAAATAGAATAATTCTCTTTCACTTCTTTATAACTTTGCCTAAGTAATTAACACTCCGCGTAATATTCGGCCAATTTATAAATAAAATTCTTCGAACTCTTCCCTTGTGAAGTTTCTAATGCAAACCAGTTTAGTGCATAAATATTCAAAGAAATGTGGATGCAGATTACTTGCATGTGTCATTCTGAAGATTGCAGTTAACGAATGGTTGTGAGGGCGTTTAAATAGCCCGGAGTGCTTATTTTCTCGTCTTCGTAGAAATACATCATGAAACACCGGTTACGGCAAATTTCCTCGTCGCCTCACGAAGCAATCACGGAGCACACCAGCAGAGATCTCAGAAATTGGACAGAATTGATGAGTCGTATTTCCCACATTCCATTTATTTGAAAATTGTATGTCATTTTAAAGCTTTGAAGTCGCTAAGGAGATCATCTACTCCAGTCAATTAAAATTATGTTCCGGGCAGGTGTGAAAAATGCTTCAATACTCCACGGCATTAAGCCCGGATGATAAATTTAATTGTGACTCCGAGAGCCAGTCAATATTGTTTCTTTCTAAAGCAGTTAAGGAACCGTTTTATGTACCTTCCCTTTTCTTCTTCCTCTGTCACCTGATGGTAACAAAGGAATAAGTTGGGAAGATAATTAGACCACAGCATCATGTATTGTATGCCGATTCATTTTTATCTTGTACAAAGTTTCTTGTCGGAATAATACACGAAAATATACATTTCTCAATTCATACAGTATTCTCAAAATCAGCACAAGTTTTTGTACACCATTTAAGTTTTTCCTGAGAATGCAAATACTACTCATGGAAAAGAACTTCATTTAACAATAGTGAATTATGTTTTATCAAACTTCGTCTGCTTTCCGGCTTTACCAATTCTATGAGCAATATTATGAATTAAAGAATGAATGATAAATACGGAATACGTTGATGTTTGACACTACCTTCCTTCTCAGTATTACGATTGAAAACATCCATGCCGTTCGCGTTATTATGATCCTCGACATTTTGCTCCCGTACAGAGTGGTTGTTAACTTGGTGGTTACCAACCGTCAACTGAGTTACAAGAAGGTGGGCAACACCATGCCAATGGCCAGTTCTCGGGCTCGATGTTGACGTCACACCAGGAAGTTACAACAAAAGATAAAGACTTAATGCCACAACTAACTACATATTATTAATAATTTTACCAAGAAAGGTGTGCGCAAATAATGAAATATTTATTGCTGAAACTTAGGGTATTGTCTCCACCGTCATTTCCAGCAACTTTCATTCATATTTAATCCTTAACCACATCCGAAACCGCCTCAACGAGTAATTCCCTTCTACGAACTCTCGTCGAGGGAAGTCACAGATGGCAGCGGTTCATCGCGCAATTGAAGCAACATCCTCCCCTCCCCCACCTCGAGGGCTTCCGCTCTTCGCCGAAAGACAGCGCACTCGTCGCTAGACGGCGCGGCGCCGTCTGAAGCGGCTCATTCGCATGCGCGCGGTGCGCTGCGCTGCTGTTCGCCGCCGCTCCTTGGCTCATTATGAGCCGCGGCGAGTGACATCTTCCTCCCGCGTCCGGAGGATGTGGTCGAGTGGCCTCTCGGTGGACGCTCTCAACCGGTGGGGATATTTCGCGTGGGGGCGTCCGGGAGGACGTGGGACGCGTCATTACTATGCGGAAGTGGAATTACCAACTACCAGTGGCGGCCGGAACGGAATTTTATTGGGTTAGTGATACGACACCGATAACAAAACCTTGACGTTACTAATTATCGATGTTCAAGTTTAAAACATCCATGATGATAAAACAAAATCCATACCCGAGGCGGAATTCCAACCCGCGACCCCTCAAGTCGAGACCCTTCAGTCTTAGCGATTTCGGCTATACAGGCCAGCAAAGTGACCGTGTTTATAAAGTTATGGTGGCGATTAAACTGAAAAATAATAAGGAAACATAAAAATGCTCAGCCTGAAAGCCTGGGCGCCCACAGTAATCTCAAGAGGTCACAGCTTCCTGTGTTTGCTGAAGAAGGGTACGGGAAGAAGAGGGGGAGGCTTATGCCCACGGCGTACCACACCTCTCCAAGCGAGAAATACAAAAAACATGTACGATATACCAGGGAAACGGGATCATCCTAAGCGAAAGATAGTCTGCGCGATGAAAATAATGTCATTAGTGCACTCTATGCAACAGAATGTGAACTACAGTGTCAGTTGAATTTTGGCACCGTCTCACTCCTATGGCACGCATGCACACCAACACAGCGTTCTTTATACAGCGTTAAAATGGCAGATACCGAGCCAATTCGTAGGTGGCTCAGCGGTTTAGAAAGACGCCGGAAGATAGGACTACGCACTGGGCTTTGAAGAGAGTAATGATAAAGCATCGATGATCTAAACGCTTTTTCAAATGAACTACTATAAGGAAACATACTTTGAAGACACGATATTTTATTCACGTATTTATGGTGAACATTTTATTTTCCTTCCTTTTTCTTGGTGGTGCCATTTCACAATGGTACTACCCTACAAGTCGGCTTATTTGCCTATTTTGGACAAAGAATTGTTCATGTTTCTACTCCAAGCTATTTAATACACAGGCAGGTGTAATGATGAAATGATCAACTACAATCGAGCAACGGAAGATTCAGAAGGCTGAGAAAAAGAAGTACTACTAAATAATCTTCTGTCAATATCGTTTTGTGCACCATACATTGCACATGAATCGACCGAGAATTGAACAAGCGCGATGACAGGTTACTCTCGAATTTCTATGGCACACAGCCCAATTGAAGAATTATCTTAACACCCAACACTCGCAATAGAGCCGGAGTAATAGGTCCGACACTTGTATTAGAGTCCAGAGATCAATGCGATGGACCATATGCGGATGGAGGATCGTCTCCTCTGAGATGAGATGTGACGGCCAGATGACGAACGACGATATATAATCTCTTTTTGAGGACTTTCAGACATCCTCCAGCAATTTGGCTATTGAATGCGATTTAAGTATATTAGACATATTTGCCTATTAATTCCCCCATCCTTTTCTACTACGCCTTACTCTATTGATCACTTAATCCCTTCTCACTTCAAATTAATCAACTAAAGTATTAAAAATATAGGTCAAAGAAATAATGTCTCCTCTACCGTATTTAACTCTATTGGCTATTATATAAATTTATTGCAACAAATAGAAAGTCTGTATTTTATTAACAACTTATCCATTGAGTGTGATAAAATCTTATTCAAACACCGGAAGCACACACCACTTTCAGAACCATTTTGTGCTTCCTGAATAGCACACCCGTATATCGTGTCTGGTTCGTGTCGCATGGGTTCACGCGCTGTGCTCGGATCTGCTCTCCGGGCGTCACGTGAACGAAGAGGCGAGCTACGAGAGGCATCCGCTCGTAAACGCCCGCGCGCGCGTCGCCCACTGCCCACTGCCCACCTCTCTCCGCCCGCCATCCATGCGCTCCGCACCGCACACTGGTCTAGCCTGGAGCAACACACGCGTCACAGGACAATAGTTTTTTAGTATTAAGTGCCCAAAGTTGGATGTCACCACAGGTCTCGGCAAAAAAAAATCATTCAAAACCGTAGATTGAATGATTTATTAGTGTTTCCTGGCGTGTCAATAGCTTTGGTCAATAGTGACATAAGTATAGTACATGTTTTTGTCACGGGAGGTTGCGGTAAGCTTCTCTCGCTGGCTGGTGAGATTCGGCGCCGACATACCCGTCGGCTTGAGGGATTTCCCAACCAGCATCTCCCTCCAGCGGGGCACCGCCCCAGCCAAGGTCTAAGCTCCGTATTGGTCTCCCGAAATATGTGTGTAAGTGTGTGTGTAAGTAATGGGTGAGGATAAGACTAGGAAAGGGAAGGAAAGATTGCGCGCCAGTTTTGTGGCCCGTTATATCGTGTAAGTTACTAACGATAACTACCGATCAGAGCGTTCGGCCTGTAGAATTCTCCTCCAGACGGCGACTGAATTCGACCTAGAAAAGCTTACTACAGTCGGGACTCGAACCTTAGGACCTCTCGGCGAGAGGCGCTGCAGTGATATCAGTTGATGCTCTGAGCCACCTAAGCCAATTCGAGATCGTGAACAAATTTCGCACCTTTCTATCGAAATATGAACATTTTTATATAATTCTTTAAAAATTACAATATTTAGAAAAGTCTGTAATTTTATTTTAGAATACATGTTTGCTATCTTCGGGAATAGTAGTATTACAGAACCATAAATGTGAAGCGTTATTAATGGATAGTTTGTTTACGTCGTTATGTTTCCATGCGTGATGAATTGTTTTACTTACAGTAACAAGACAGCCGTCCAACAAGTTTTTTTTTTCATGGATATTAAAGAATCTGTCGCCGCCTTTTGCATACGGTCGTATAAAATATTTATTTACGAGATAAGCGTTGTAAGACATCGTATTTGATAGCAAATTACCACACAGGGCTTTAGGTGGACTTTGGAATCCAACTGATTATTGAAATTAGCAGTTACAATACGAATATAGTACAATCATCTTTGAAAAACTCCAATGAACAACAGTTTTTGATTAAATGTGTATTCTTCCTGTGGAATGTGACATTCTGATGTTAATTGTAGTTAATAATGTCATGAATTAGTTTTAACATTACATCAAGAAAATTATTGGTGTTATTAGTGGTGTGAATGGTGACACTTGGATCGTAATAACTGGGCTAATAACACTGATTTCAGTTTCGTAAAAGTTTGATTTAAGTCGATCAAAGTGGATACAATAAATTCAATAATTTAAAGAGCATGTGCCAGTAACAAAACAACACCAACTTCAAGCCTCACGTTGTTAGTAAACATTAATATGTCGATTTTTTGCGAATTGTGTCTCATCATTGCTGCCCCAAACCCTTGAATTATATTTTAACCAGGGCCCAATGTATATAATACATTAAAGGCAGGTAAAAGTTTTGTACAATTAATAACAAATTATCGAAACCACATTCATGTGCTACTTTTGGATAGGTTGTTACTCCCATCTCGTATGAAACTTATTTAAGACTAAAATAATAGGTGGTCTCAGATTAGTGGGAAATGCATAATAGCATGCAACCCGCAACACATACGTATATTTCGCGGAAACACCCTTCACTGCTTTGTATAACTCTATAGACAGGCTTATGCTGTATTCTACAAAATATGGACTTTCCTGACGTTCCTTTTCATTTTTTGAAGTCTCCAGCTTGTGAGGAATTTGTAGGAAGGTTTACAATAAGCTGTTTTCCCGTGTAAAATAATGATTTCATAGGAGTATACAAATATGTGTTTCAAACGTTTTGGAGATGTAGAGGAATCGAAAAAAACCATGATTACCATAGAACATGAGACTCGACAAATTCATTACAACACGGTTTTATATGCAGCATTTGCCCCCTGATTGTCGGGCAACTTGTGGTCTCCAGGTTCCGATCTCCAGGTGTTCTCTACATCTCTGACGCAGTCAAGGAGATTTCATAAACCTGTCTAACATCTGTGCGTACACGTTTCCTAACATTTCAGTGAAACTATAACCTGGGTAACTCCGAAATAAGACATTTCCCGCAACAACTTCAATGACAAAATGTGACCATTTTCCACCCCTCCACATGCCCTAGAAGTTTGCAACATTTGTTCTGAGACACCTGTGTAGAGAATGTCGCTTAGAAAAAGTGACGAGGTGCGCGCGGGATGAAAAGCGACTATGCGAGCGTTTGGGCTCTGCTCAGACGGTGCCCGTGCGCACATCTGCACCCGCTGCACTTCCGCGTCGGCGGAGCTGCGCGCGCGCAGTAAGGACAACGGCCGCAATTGCCGCGCTGTCATGTGTTAACTGGTTCTCCTAAGAGAAGATTACGAGGTCAAAGAACGTCAGTATAAAGTTAATTTAAATCCGTCAATTCTACAAGCCATATTGTGGAACGGATGTGAAATAGGGATCACGACAGACGGTACCAAAATAGTTTTGAGTGTCTTAAGGCTGACAGATGAAATACATGGCGCGGTTTGTTTCTAAATTGCTGTTTCAGTTAAGTTTTGAATGGCTTTGCATTCATTTCCACTTCTTTCTCAAGGACACACATGACATCTTTTTTGGTATTCCTTTCAGTTTTCTGAGATGTGAAAGCTGCCCCGAATAACGTATGGGATTGACGCTCGTTATGTAATTCTGTTTGACTTTTTTTTCTTAAATGTGGGAACAAATCAAACCCTCTTCAACATCAACCTCAAAAAAGTCTGTTCTCATGCTATATTACATTCCATTTAGGATTGAGGTTCCATGCGCGACTATACCTCGCACTTTCATTGCATTCGTGAAAAATATAAGTGGTCGGCGGTTCTTTGGTGTTTGTGTGTGTGTGTGTGTGTGTGTGTGTGTGTGAGAGTAGGTATATATGAGTTAGTTTACATTATCAACTCCACATTTAGTTTTGTTACAATATCTAATTATCTCCAGATTTCCATTACTAGATATGTTGTCATGATGCATAATATAAATTCTTGGCATATCATGTATGCACATACATTAGCACTGTTATTTATTTATTATTTCTAGCAACAAAATATAATATACTTACATGACGAGAAAACTCAAAAATTTACGTAGTGTATTGATATAGGTGATATTAATTTGTGAGAAATCTTTAGAATAGGAAGTCTTTTTCTTACGTACTTTGGCCTAAATGTAGGCCAAAAACGAGAGGTTCACGTAATGGTACTGAAACCTAATCCGTGCTAAATGCCACATTTGTGAGAACGTATTGCTGCGCACGGTGTGAGCGTATTATCTTTCCCTAACAGGGGAAAATATTAATTCGTAAATACCCCCCCCCCCCCAAAAAAAAGGCGGGGACCCTACTTTTTGGTAATACTGTCACAGGGCCGACGCTAAACGCAGCCCTCCAGGGGTTGCATGTGTCGTACAGAGTTGCGGGTCTCACGGCCGTGGGTGGGATGACCTGACGAGGTTCCGCGCACTTGAGGATGTGAGTGTCTTGAGAGAGGATGAGAGTTCCCGGTGACGCCACTGCACAGGAAGCGCTGCAAACAGCTGAACCGCATCCGGAAGACGCGCGATGCGCGAGTGGCGCGGGCGGAAGTGCAGCCTTCTCTGCAGCAACCGGAAGGAACGCGTTCCTCGGCCCTTCCCAGGCACGTCGAGCTTCAATGTTCTCCCGCAGGTAGAATAATGTAACTCTTTCAAGGTACTGAAAGATCACAGTCGAGAATTCGTTATATCGGATATTTAATTTTTCACATACTTGCACTTCAAGCAAAAAATTATCAAACATGGTGGCAAAATTCACGTCCACAAACAAGCTGTATCGAATTCTGGAAAAAAGTGTAGTTTTCTTTGAAACTATTTTACATTGTATCTAAGAATTATAATATGGTCAAACGCTTATGAATGCAACATATCTCACACCGAAAATATAACTTTGAATATGGTGAATCAAATAGGAAAGAGGGTTTCCTTCGAAATTTGGAAAGACGATAATGTGAACCTTGTTTTTAGAACAATGGAGATTTTCAGTGTAGCGAAAAACGCATGAATTGAAAATGTTTTTCTTGCATTCCTCAATAGTAATTCATAAGTATTTTAATATAAATAAATTGTTACAGGTTAGAATTTGTATTGTGTAACCCTACCCCCACGTTGATAACATTTCGTGCCAGGAGTGTCGTCTACAGGTAAAACTCTTAGGTAAAGTCTTAGTTGTAAGATATAATAATAATAATAATAATAATAATAATAATAATAATAATAATAATAATAATAATAATAATAATAATAACAGTTTGCAAATGTATTACTTAAGCAAGAAAATCATTAAGTAAACAATATGTACAATACAAGTATTTGAGCTGTCCATTACATTGTATTTTTTACGAGTAAGAAATAAATATAACCAGCAAAAATTATTAAAAATATTTCATACACGAATGATTTTTTTCATATTTTTATTCAAATTGTATGGGCAAGTATCTAAATTCCGATATATAATAAATATGGAAAATTATAGAAAAGAAATTCGTTGATCTAACAACTAAACCATTTACAACAATAACGCACGGCTTTGACGCTTTTTACAACAATAACGCTCGTCGGGATTTGGCTAATTGGTTTGGATGGGGTAGGGCGTGACAACTCAAGTCATTTAATGGAGAGTCCAATAACTCTGATAGTTCGTAGTCGTGAAGGCGCGACACGTGCGCTGGTGTAAAATTGGATGCACAAGCGCCTCTTCGCGACGGGCAGCGACATTGACCCCCGCTTCTGCGCACAGCGTGCCCCGCGCCCTCTCTGACTCCACAGTCTCTCCCTCTGCCGTCGCCGGTTCCGCTGCCTCCTCTCCACCCGCTTGCGTCTCCTTCTGCCACCGCAACTGCCTCCGGCCTCACTTTCGCTAACGTCTCCGCCTTCTTCATCTTTGCAGCCTCCTCCTCCTCTGCTGCCGCATCCGCCTCCGCTTCCGCCACCCCTACCGCCGAATTAGTCATCTTTTTTCCATTCGCCTTCACTGCATCCCTCGCTGCCTCAAAATATTCTCCCTACCTTATCTGCTACCATCTCTACTAACTCTACATTTCCCTCCTCCGCCTGGTCCTTTGCACCATTTGCCTCCGCATGTTCCTGTTCTGCCTCCACCTCCACTGTGTCCACCTCAACCGTCTCTACTTCCAGCGCTATCGCCTCTATTTCCACCACCTCCACTCTGCCGCTTTCCAGCCTCCACCTTCATCGCCCCCGCCTCAATTTTCTCAGCTTCTACCTCCAATGCGTCCACCTCCAACGCCTCCGTCTAAACCGCTTCCACAGCCTTCACCCCCTCTAACGCATCCACAAACTACGTCACCCCCACCGCCTCCCCCTTCACCGCCTCCGTCTCCACAGACTCCATCGCCTCCACCATCTTCATAGCTTCTACCACCTCCACTGCCTCTACAGCCTCCACCTCCATCGCCACCGCTACCGCCTCAACCTCCAGCTTCTTCATCCCGTCGCCTGTGCCCCCTCCGCCGTCTCCGTCACCGCTGTGCGCGATTCGCGATTCGCCCCGTTGCCGTAACGCGACCGCTGCTCATCAATATTTATTGACCGCGTTGACCCCTGTGGATGGGAGCGACGTCCATCACGGGTGATGCACGGCGCGCGGGCAGCCCTGTGACCGGCGCGACGCCGGAATCCGATTCGCATCGGCGCCTGTTGGCGGCGCGGGACGCGCATGCGGGAGAAGCTAGGAATGTAACCTGATGAGATGACATTCTTGACAAAAAGGGACTTCTTGGCACTGAATAGAAATTGTAGTCCGAGGATTTTTCCGCCAGCGTCCTTCGCTTTGACGGAGATGCCGCGATATACCAGAATTTTGATTCATAAAAGCTGATTTACTTTTCAAGTATTTGTTCCGAGAAAGGTAATAATTAATTATTGAGATTAATATATGTTGAGTCATTTCAAAGTCAGGTAGGAAACTTATTAATGAAAAGGTGAATTAAAACAAGTCTGCTTGACCCTTCCTGCTTGCAACAACAGGAGCTCGTAGAACCGGCATTATATTGTTCCGCCTTCCGTTCCATTCCAGGTGGCCCGGTCCAATTTTGTCACAGAGTGACTGAATTACACATTTTATTTTAAAAATTTTTACAATTTTTCACTATCAACTATCCTATGGTCACATACAAATATGATGTTATCTACTATTAATTTACTAAATCCACATATAATACATCAACCTCCTGAAATATCCACCGACGAACTTCGGGCATTAAATTAGAATTTAATTGGCATTTAATTCGTAATTCTCAATGACCCCACACCATAATTTTGAAAAATACGAGTATTTAATTCAGAATAGCATATACATTTTTTTAAATTGTAGGTCGCATTAACGACAAAATCGAGGTCATTAGCGATCACTATTGATTAACGTTAGGCGTACCTGTATACTAAATGAAGTGATATGGTGAGGGGTTAAAGTACGAACATAAATCCAACCATTTTACAATATATATATTTTTGAATGTTCTGAAATATTTACAATTCTCAACGAAATATGCATCAATCACTGCCGATAAATAATTTCATAAATATTAATTTGCGGTAAATATATACTTGAATAAAAAAAGCAATCCTTCTGTTTAAGTCCATTTGCGCTACGAATAATTACTTCATTGCTAGCTCTTTAGAAGCAAAATAGCATGTGATTCTTAATAGACTCGTGGGTAATGGCACTGAGACAGACTGTTCGCATGCAGCTCATTTCCTGCTGCGTAAAACCAGTACGCTCAGACACTATGTCAGCGTGAACGTAATGAAAGCTTTGGTGGTAATAACTTTCAATAACTCGTGCTTGTCAGTCAGTACCCATTAGAGAAAACCAGTTTCTCTAAAACATGTTGAAGAACGACTTCTGATCTTGCACCAATAATTAAGGTGCTAAATATGGCAACAATGGCAGCTGGAGACACTTCCGTAGCAGTGCGTGAACAAGGCGTTCATTCTCCTCAAGATGATACTACGTCCGTTCACACTAGAACTTGTGATCATCTGCCATCTGTAGTATTACTTCGAACGTAAATAAATAGGCTTTCCTAGCTACATATTTCCCAAGAGATATAAAAAAAAAAGAATTTGGAGGGTTGTTTTAAACTTTCTTCACACTGGATAGCACTTACTCCTATTTCTGAAGTACCCAATCTGTTCAATACCACATTTCTTACAAGATAACCTTCTAGGAAATAAGGCAATTTTGCAAAGAAGTACTGAACTATCACGTTTTATTGCCAATCTGAATAATAAAGGTCACTCTACTCATTCTGTACTTTTTGGAGCATTCTTTCGGTATCTGCCGATATTGCTTCATTACCTTATCCCAAAAATCAGACTCCTGCCAGAGACTTTCAAACTCTTGAAGATGTGCTACAGGTTAATCCAACTTCCCGTTCTGAGGAATGTGGTGGCGTCAGGATGGGAAAGGAAGAATAGCGCGTGGTCATTGGCTCATTATTTAATGTGTTATTCCGGTTTTAGCTGGGATCTGAATGAAAGAAACGACGGACTGATCCGAATTTTCAAAGATTTTCTTGTAGAGACTTTGCCGGACCCTCCAACTTATTGTCTGAATAAAATTATTTCTCACAGTTCGAAGACATGCATATTACACGGCCTAAACCATTCTCTTCTGCAGAGGCGTCACTTAGAATATGCAACCAAATGAATATTGCCTGACGAACTGGAGTGAGCTCATTTCGAATTTATATTTACGAGAGATGATCTGCTCCGAGTATGCTGTTTTCTAATGGTGGTGTTGGTGTCCAGTGAGTAGTGTTGCTATGTTGGTAAGTCTTGTTCTCCTGTCATATTGTTTTTTTTTAAATTTATTCCGAAATATTTTCGCAAGTGTGATTCTAATTCTAATTCACTGACAATAATCGAAAACTGAGATGTAATGTAAGAAGAATTAAATAATAATACGTTTCAAACGGAGTCTGTATGCTGTAGTAAGTTAAGATGCTCATTTCAATATCTGGCTGGTTTCTTTTACTTCTCATCGTGAGATCATGACGTTCCTAACATCGATCGCGGCAGCGCTACCGCCATACTCAGCTGTCAGACACAAAGTAATTTTATTCATGAGCGTTGCCTCTCCGGCCTCGCGATGGTCGTATCGTGATCGGAATCTGTAGGATTCGAGTCCCGGCGGTGCGGTGTCAGATTTTTAACACAAACCACATAAATAAGTATATTTCAACCTCGGTGAGAAGAGGAATTCTAGGAGCTCGGTGCTCTGATCAGACGTTTTCCCACGGTTTCTCTGATCAATACCAGTACCTTTGCCATTCATGTATCCTCTTCTCCCCTTACATACAAACACACCTACCACTTAGCAGCACTATACTACCGCACATGTTCGAAGACGTTCAAAGCGAGTTGGGAGCTTAGATCTTGTCGTGGCTGGGCCGCTGGGGGAGATACTTGGAGGTGGAAACCGAGCACGTTGAGTAGGTTGGCGCCAGACCTCATCGCCCGTAATATAACAAATACGACCCTTTCGGGGATAATCATTACAGTTGACACGTTAAATATGCATTAATTGTTTAACTAAAATAATAAAAAAAATCACCATCAAGATACGAACTTCTTCCTTCCGGTGCAAAAAGCTTCCAATTCGTTCGCATACATGAAATTACGCACCTCCTGGTTGGTAACTTATTTGCCTGAGAAACACTGTAGTTAGCGTTTTGCAACTTCATAATAACGTAATCGCCAAACGCGCACTTCCGCGGCGTCGCTTTAAACACGAAATAACCCAACGAAAGAATGAAAGTGGCTAGTTAAACGTGGGATGAAGGCGCTTCCTCGGACGAGCGTAGTCCTTCCGCGTATGCCTCTTCCGTCAAGTAGATAAACTGGTCGTCGCTCGGGAGGCACGTGATTCACGGCCCCCCCCGCCGCCGCCGCCACCGCCCCATCGCGGCCAGCCGCGAAAATTGCGCGTAATGGCCGCAACGAACGCGCGGGTCGCTGCCCTCCGCCCACGAGCGCGCGCACGCGCACTCGTGGCAAGCACACTCACACTCACGCGCACGCGCGCACACGCACACCCGTGCCGCACGCGGTGACCGCTTTCCCCAGCGGCAGATGGGGGGGGAGCAAATTGAATTATTTTGCTTGTATCTGGGACGCCTCTTCTTTAAAGCAGATCGGCCTTTCGACATTGAGTGTGGTTTCACTGAACGACTGGTGAGAGATTTCGGGGCCTACGAAGAGAGCAATACTCGAGCACTTGTTCTGAAATACCGACACTTGTGATATTTTTTGTCAATAAGATTCATCCACACAGAGTATGAAACCTGATATGAAAAGGGGATACATGAACTCGTGTCAAAATATACGTAGACGATAATATGCTAATACCTGTTTTATTTACACAAATGTTTTGGGTTCAGAAGGTAGAGTTGAATGAAATGCACGTGCGCGGACGTTGACAATTTATTAAGCTCTCGGTTCCATAGAATCTGTCTTCATACTATGTAACAATTACGGTTACATGTACTATCAGAGCTAAGGAAAGCTGAAAAAAGGGGCGAATCCTTTGTATTGCTCAGTTTATTATTCTTGTGGCTTCTCCTAAATATAAGAAAAATCTTTTTACATAAAATACTATACTACCAGGAAACAGTGTACTTGGTACAAATACTCTAATCCACATCAATCACATTGCATTCCTAGAATTGAGCTTTTGAAGTTGTTTTCAAGCAAGTTATCCTTTGGTTTTAGATATCAAATAATAATAATAATAATAATAATAATAATAATAATAATAATAATGACCGAATTTGGATATTGTGTAGAATGAAACGCTGTATTAGAGATATGTATCTTTCATATTTTTATTGGTATAACAACTAAAATAACATACTAATCGCATTAGTCATTTTTTTACTAATCCATACAATTAAACTTTTAACCAACGCCTACTCCTCTCTAAATTGACACTGTGTATTCAAAACATGAAGGTGTCTGGTAGAAAAGTGATTACACAACTAGGATTGTGAGGTCTTTGTACAGTAGTTAAGCCTTGAAAATATTTATGTTCACTCCCCGCTAGTAGCGCTCGTAACTGCTAGGGGCGTCAAAGTACAAAGTACAAAGCGAAGCTACAAGTATTATGGAAGTAGAATTGGCTGTAAAGCAGACAGTTGCGATCCACGCTACAATAAACGCAATACGAACACTTGAGTACTAAAGCAGTTAATTCACTAGTTAATATTGTAAATGACGCATGAGCTGACGGCATGAACAATCATAACCTCGTTGTTTGAATTCTCCAGGCCACCTCAAATTTAAAGCCGCAATCAGGCAGGAATGGAGTGATGAGTGAATAGTGTGAGTTGAAGAGTGATTCAAAAATTGCATTCACGAAAGAAAGCTTGTTTATACTCCACCTTCCTTTTCGCAATATCTAATAACATTTACCCCTTTGAGATAAATGTTACATTTTGAAATACACTCCATTGTGAGTAATATGAAAGTGACTATTGAAAAGAGAATGTAATGTTACATAGTTCCATGCAGTTTTTCAAATTGAACTACTGGTGCTAAAACAGCACGTGCTTTCTCGTCCGTATTTTCATGCAAAAAGTACTCAAATTTTGGAACAATTGTACATGACCTTATTTCAAAAACTATATTTAAGGAACAGATTTCATTATCACTTACACTACCAGGGCATTTTCCCTTATGGCAATTGTGTACATAATATCGTCGATTTTATTGATCCCATACAGATTTCAACAATGGAATTGCCAATCATATCAGGAGAGCCAACTTCAGATTAATAACACTGTTCTGTGTCGAGGGCTCAGATACATAATTCTACCATTTGGTTTGCTTGTAGGATACACAGAGTAATGAAATGTCCATTCGGGTGTATCAAAAAAAGACACACATGGGCTGGCGTAAAATTTACATAACTGTAGTAGTAGGAAGGCACCGTAAACACACTGAATTTTGGAAATTTTTGGAAAATCATGGTTTTTGACGAACACGAGACCTCATTCTCTTAAATGTATCTGTTCTCCAACAACAAAACTTAATAAAAAACAGATCGCTTTTTTGAAAATGTCCCAGGCACTTCATGTAAAGTACCCCCCAGAATTAAAATATCTGTTTCTAATTCAAGGGCCAAGACATCAGCCAGATCAATTGGGGAATACCAAATATGGAGAAAATAGGCTAAACGGTTTAACCGCTAGCGTTGTTCACAGACAGACGGACAGACGAACGGAACGCTTGGCCGTCGATCGATTTTTCGGTAGCAATGACTCACAAAACATTAATTCTAATTACACCATGTGTCAGAGATTTTTTCTAAATTTAGGAACTGGTATTATCCACTTTGTCATTTCCAGGAACCGGCAATAAGAAAATCGCTTTTTTTTCGCGCAGTATTACATGACTTCTCTCAAGATGTATTTTTGTCAGTATAAAAATGGATTTGAAAGGTTGAAAGCATTATAAATAATATAAATAAGTAACTATATAAGATTCGTGTTACAAAAATATTGCGAGAACATTCGCTTTTTATCAACATACTCCTCCTCGATCATCTGTTTCACATTTATTTATCCCCTCCCTACGAGAAAATTTAATTTTTAATGGATCTTTACACGAAAATGAAGTGAAATGTAAATATTTCCAAAACGTATGCAGGACCCAGAGCAGCGATTACTGTTATTTTGTTTCCGGAGGCGTCAAATACCATGGACATTACTCCCGAAAGTGTAGTGCATTTCATATACCGAACAGTGGTGGTGTTCCTCGCTGGAATGTGCTATGTGGTGCCGACATAAACCTCGGAACGCGAGGTTCACTTCCTGTACCCGCTACAGAGACACCTCCTTAGCTGGGAGAAGCCCCAGTCACGACTAGTCTCCCAAAATGTGCAGTAATGTTGATCACGTACGTGTGCGTGTGTGTGCAAGGGGTGAGGATAGGAAGAGAAAATAATCGCGCACGGTCCCAGCCCCGCTTGTCACTGAACTCTGGCATTCACCTGGTAATGAGCTATCAGAGAAGCGGGCAGGTAAAATTCGCCTTCAAACAGCGGCTGAATGCAACATAGCTGTCCAGCTAATGTGGAGAATCCACGCAGGTCGGCACTCGAACTCTACGGCATCCCGGTGAGCGACACTGCAAGTAGCAACAGTTGTGGCCCCGAGCCATCTCGGTCGGTGGCTACAGCGAATGCGAACTCAACTCGGAGCAGCTGAGGCGCGGGCGGGCGGGAGGTCGTCAGATGGGCAGGCGGCGTCAGCGTTCTGGAAAGCACGCGCGCAACGCCTTCGCGGAGGAGCCTCCGCTCGAAGAGACGCAGCGCGTACATCCGGCGGCGCCCCGCCCCGCCCCCGCTCTCACGACGAAACGATCAGCTTCCGCCCCCAGTCCGGCCTGTCTCGCCACGCCCCTTTCGTACCCCCCGACACTGGCTGTAAAACCAGGCCGAAATCAGTGGAAGCGATTTCTAGAAACTGGCTGCTCTGATAGGTACTTTCCCGTGGTTTCTCCGATCAACACCAGGTGAATGCCGGATGAGTACCCTAAAAAACGACGTGCACCGTGCACCGCCAAGCACCGCGCGCGATATTTCCTTCCTCTTCCTTGTTCTTTCCTCGCCTCTCCCCAACACTTACACTCTCACGCACCACACTGCCACACGTCCGGAGACCAGTCAGGAGCTTAGACCTTACCCCGGCTGGGGCAGTGCCACGTCTTGGAGATCTCTGGTTGGGTAAAACACCACATCACGACGTGTAGGTCGCCGCCGGATGTCGCCATTTAGCGGGGGAAGTTCACCGCCACCTCCGTAAATGCATTTTTTTCACTACACGTACTAATGACCGTAGCAGTTGTCGCGCCTGTCAGGTAATAATCAATCAATGCGCAGTTGTCACGTAATAATCAATCAATCATCCCTTCCATCTCATCATGCCCATCTTGTTCCGTTCTGATTCGTGACCCCTCCCCCCTTTTTTACTTCTCCTGTCACTATCTGGTGCCGTCCCATTTCGTCTGGACCCGCTCCGTCTCATCTCCCCCTGATGTGACGGGATCCTCCCCTTCTCCTCCCGTAAAGTTACACACCGTGTTGAGCCCGCCTCATCCACTCCTCCCGCACCGCACCGCACCCGCTCTTCCGCTCAGCCCAACTCTTGCCTGCCAGCGCTCTCCACCTCCCTCGCCGCGCCTTCTCCCCGTCCACCCGACCCGCGTCAGCGCCCTCCGCCGTAGTGCCGCGTGAGCATGGCGTGACAGCGGGGCGAGGCGCACGTAGGCAGACGGCGTTCGCCGATTCGTTTCCCAATAGGCTAAATTTAACGCCACTTGTTTAGGGAATACGAGAACATTCGCTACGTCGGCTATAAAACCGCTCGCTAGAGAATCACACGGACGGGCAGGTGACATTGTAAATGCGGCTGGCCCGTGCGAGGAAATACACAGGAACCGGAGTGACAACACGAAGGCGTCCGCTGCGACGTCCTTGCTCCTCCGTGCACTACTCTCGAGGCGAGAGCGATGCTGACTCAGAGCCAAGCGAGGCTGTCTGATGAGATTTAGGGTGCATTCATACGAAGAGGGAGAATTATGTCCTACGTAGCGCAAATCTGCACAAAGGATTGGACAAATGAATAGACACTTTGGGTGATGAAGGATGTGTGTCTTATCTAGAGGCACGGAGTGCCTACAAGAGAAAAAGAAAGTATAAGTATGAATTATCACACATGCGTTGGCGTTCGGTGAAATATTAATTGGTCTCAGATTTCCAAAAACGGCCACCATTCTAGTAAGATATGTATGCAGTTTTTCGCGCGATTCCACCAACTACCAGCTGAGAATATTTAAACAAAAAACTAAAGTTCATTTCATGGTTTTATTGAATTACATCATGGAATATTAAGACAATATCAACCATGAGAGTTCATCCTTTTCTTTGAAGAATTCTGGGACAATTAGTTATGAGAGAGATAAGTACTATGTTACATCGAGGTATTAAAAAGTTGTAACGCTATGAAAGATAATATAATACTGTTCATTGCGATTTCATACTCATTTTAGTACCAAGTTCGTACTACCATCATATTTCCCCAAATTCATCTCTATATTATTTAAAATTAATTATTATACTAACTTATAATCAATAATAATGGAATATAATAAATTATTATCTTTTAATTTCACGACTGAAGATTTTAGATATCGAGTTAAAGGAAAATCTACTCCAGGTTGCAACAAACTTTTTGAAGGAGCACATCTAGTGACTGGTACGCCTTATAAAACTTCCCACAAAATATGGGCTCTTAAGAATGGCACGATATATTGCCTTTAGCTTTGAATAATCTGGGAATATTATAAAATTCTTACAAAAATTTTGCGGAACAAATTCAGAGCTCTAGTAATTATCGGTACGACCTCTATTTTTACGCCCCACATCCAAATGATCTGGATTTTATAACTGTTACATCTAAGCTGCGTCTTGATGGAAAGGCACATTTACAAGTAGACACATTTTTGTCTCCAAATCTGGAAAAACATCCTTCGTTTCTTTACAGCAACTATCAGCGTTGTGCCAAAACTAATAAATCCTTGGAATTTGGAATACATGTTCCTATTACATTGCTTATAATGGAATCACTAAAATATTTTTCAAATTTCATCACCTCAAAATGCAATAAAGATTCAAAGGACAAAACTCAGATTTTTATATAATTTGTTTGAATGCAGTTCACAATACATTTTTATCGTACAGATTGCCGCAATTGGGTTGGATGGGACTCGGTCTCGGCGAAGCCTGCCGATAAATAGCGAAATGGAGTGGGGCGGGACGATAAAGGAAGAGGGTGATCGGACGGGGAAGATCAAAGCAGGTTGGAGCGGGGTGGTCTGGAACGGGGCAGCATAGTGTGAGCGAAGCGAGATGAAGCATGATGGAACGGAGTAGAACGGGATACAAGTGGGGCAGTGCGTTACGTGAATAAAACTACATTTTACACTATCGATGGAATTAATCCATTTTCCTGTCTAATCGATTATTTTCAAGATTATCGAGCAACGATGAGTACTTCAGCAAGAATAAAACGATAAGGTAGGTATTACGTTTCGATATTCAGAGAAGAACATTCAATATTTGGAGATGGAGGCGAAACGGGTAAAATAAGTTAAACGGATAAAACAGTTTGATATGACAATATAGCCACTGGGACAAAACTTATTAATTGTCAAGTATGCCAGAAGACCGAAAACGGACCACTGGGCAATGTGATACCTATTGTAGACACTGTGTCAACTGTGGAAATTGACAGAACAGTGACAGCGGAGGCAATGCGCATTTGTGACAACGTTTGTAGCTGAACCGGGCAGAGACCATCTACTTGGCATGATACGGTTCTCGGGTTAGCACAGGCGGCGGGCAGAGAATGTGAGGAGTGGACACCCCGCCCGCCCGGTGGGGGGTGGGGGTGGGGGTGGGGGTGGGAAGGGGCGGATCGGCATTCGCAGCAGCTGCGCGCGGTCCACGCGGTCGTCCCCCCGCAGGGCAGGCGCGAGGTCGCCTATGCAAAGCACGCGCAGCCAGGAGGAAGGCGTGCCCAAGGAACATGGGTTACTGTTTCGACCTCGCTAAATATTTACCCTTTGAATGACAGACTTAGTATGCAAGAGAATGGTCTTTGTTTCGCCATGGAACAATTGTTTTAATTTATTTTACTCACATTATCCTCCCGGTTTGTTACACTGTAATACGTGCAATTGCTGACAAACATAAGCAACAAAAAAATTAGATCGACTGCTCGCTGACATAATACTACACGTATTATTTTAAACTTTTTCCGGAAGTGTCCTATTGTTTTGATAAATTACTTCAATAAATTTATTATACACAGAATTTCTTAAATTTAAGTTAAGTAATTTTCTTACAGCAAATATACCCGAACTACTTGTAAAGAATATACTGAAGTTAGAAAGGAATAGATGAAATGAATATAAGCTAATTTAAAAAACAAAGAATGGTGGTTGCTATGTAGGACAACTCACAAGAATAACTTGCACAGCGTTGCTGAGATTCCAGTGCCTGCGACTTTGCAGAACGTATATGGTGGGATACGGAACGGGCCACAACTGGAATGCATACAGTTGAAGTGAAATGAGAACTACAGGCAAAGAAGGGTGGGGAGGAGGAAGATAAAATAAATGAGAGTGGGCGGGCAAACGCGTTTGTTTCTAAGATTTCTTCAGTAAGTGGCGTCTACGGCCTATAATAACAGAGGAGGAGGCTCACTGAATTACTGCACTTGTTCCTCATTCTGGTGTTGAACTCTTATTATACACTATGAAGTTCCTAGTACAAAACATGCTGAAAACAAACACCGCGGAATGTAGTATACTGATTTACCAATTTTGTAGTAATTTTCATTTCTGTATCTGCCATAAAATTACAATTACTGCAACACAATCTGAAGAATATTTAAAACGAGGGTCAGAATAAAATATCGAATATTTATATTTTTTATCTACTATTTACATCGAATATTAAAATACAAGGAAAAAATTGAAAAAAGTTCTTTCTTTATCATTAATTTCCTTACTCATCTAACGCTGTGTTGTCGGAACATAATCTATAATGAAAACGTAATTTCACTATCAAGCCTCATATCTTTGGAATGTAATTTATGGAAATTCAGAGACCATTCATTAATTACCTCTTGACATTTACTTCACTTTGTTTTTCACACATTCTTGTCCTGATACTATAATGCTATTAGGTGTAATAAATCGACACTATCTTTATTCTCGCCACTTTAGCTCGAGAGCAGAGTATTAAAGGTCCATGAAAACTGCATGAACTTGCTGCACTGTGTTTCATATCTCCGAGGATCGTAAAAACGAGTCGTCGCTCAACGAAGCGAGATGCTTTAACGGCGCGGGGCGGCAGCCGCTACTGACGCGCTATCTGTTGATCGAAGGGCCCACAGGCTCTCGGGCGCCGAGAGAACCAGCGGCCGGAAGTCCTCAGCGATGTCGGAAAGATTAGAGAAAATAGACCGAGACGCTCTTCGCCAGCCGCGAGAGTTCTTGGGCGTCCGCCCGCGCCACTGGCCTCGCCGAAACAGCCACTTGTATCTCAAAAATGATCGTTTCGGGAGCCTTAATCAATTGGCCGTTTAATTTCCTCTCTTCTCCCTACTTGGTAGTGTTCTCAATTAAGTCGATACATCTTAATATAAATTCTTCACAGTGTCACTTTCAGACCAACTTACTTGAACAGGACCAAAATGGGCGTTATGCCGTGTTTTTTTGGTGTTATATGAGCATACAATGAGATAAAATAATTCTCTAAACTACTTACTTACTTCTACATATTACAAAATAGTTGTGTCTGGGACACGTAGGTATAAGTATACCAGTTAAAGTATACCGGGTGTCTTACCAACTATGGGCCTCTCCCATTCTAAATATTTTACGATACTGAAATGCAAATCGACCTGCAGAGGTGGAAGTAATATGCCGAAGAGACATTGTAATAATTGTATTTTTAGCTTTCGAGAAATGTAATCATATTTTATTTTTATACATATTTTGCAAAATTACTATCAAAAAATGAACTAGAGGCTGCTACAGAATGGCACAGACTTTCCCATATTAGTTATCTCTTTCCATTGGTATCGGCTAGCTATTCAGATTTGCCACATACTCCTCCCAGTTGCCATATATCGCCGCCCAAAGTACATTAAAAAAATATTAATTTTTCGGCTTCCTAATAGAACAACGGAAATATTATTTTAAGAACATTAAAGAACAGTAAAACCTCGCCCTAAATCATAATTTTCAGTGAAACATTCGGAGCCATTTTAAAGAAAATAGCATTTATGCGCAACTGTAAATTTGATATTTGAACCTCTTTTCACAGAAAACTACATATGACGTCATTTCAAGCACTTCACAAATGCAATACTGTTCACAAATCGCTGGATATGTGCATATTAGGGCCATGAGAGATCTTTCAAAACATTTACATTTGTGTAATTTTTGAAAAAACAAATGAATACTGCAAAATTAATTCTATGCCATCTTAAACAGTGAAATTGGCACTATCTGTTGAAAAAGTTTGAAGAAAACATTTGGAGCTGCTTTTGAGAAAATGGTGTTTGAGCGTTTCTGAAAATGCGGAATTTTGAGCTTATTTTCACGGAAAATTGTTGAGTTTTCGGGAAACTTTCTCTCACATTATTTAAAGCACACGCACTAATAAAACATTAATGTACAGAAATTGCCGCTAATGTAAATATTAACGACATGAGAGACAAGTCAAAAGATTTTTTTGTATTAAAAAAAAATAAACTAAGAGGATAGAGCAATATGTCATCTTATACAGTGTATTTAGCACTATTCCTACCAAAAGTTAAAACAAATTGGAGCCGTTTTCAGACAATCATGATTTTGTCATTTTTAAAATTCCAAGTATTGCACGCAATATTGCGCGAAAATTACTAAAATTTTCAAAATAATGTGCATGACCTTAAAGAAAGAACTCACTATGTATAAAAAGCAAGCGATCGGTCGCCGCGACCGATCAGTCGCCAGCGCTCGAGCAGATTGGTCCCGAAAATCTCTCGAGTGCCCGCTGCTGGGCACCAGGAAGCCAGTCGGCCGCCTGCGGTTGTCTTCCCACCGAACGCACATATCTGTTGGGGGACAGCGTGAGGACGCCGAGGGCGTCCTATGTGAGCGCAGGAACGGGCAATAGAAGCAAAATGGAAAGAAAAAAAAAGTTGACATGCGGCTGACCGCAACCGCAGCGTTTAATCCCGTGCTCCCGGCGCCGCGGCGCAGCAGCTCCCGTCCCCTCCCGCGGCACCGCCCCCTCGCTCGTCTGTGACCGGCGCTGCTACATTATCACCTAACCAGAAACTACGAGCAAAAACACCACTGCTTTATTCCCGTTGAAATCATTGAGCACCGTATTGTAATCCGCAGTCTGATTTCATGTGACATCTAACGTACAGGACGAGTCATGTAACTAGCACCTCCTATAACTCTTGAACGGTTACAGTGATTGCAATGCAGTTTCCCGGAAGTACATGAGGGAATGGGGCTAATAAATACGTGTATTCATTTCTATTTTATCTCTTATATTTGAGGTAACTTCGTTTTTTTTTAAATAAAACTCCACATATTTTGTCAGCCTATCATAACGAGCGTAAAAAGACGAATCCAATGATATACATATTGCCATATGTTAGATTAGCATTTTTTTTCAGTAAATTTGATTATTTTGCGAGTGTTTAACGGATGTTTTGAATGTAACAGACCACTATATAAGGTCACGTAGCGCTCTCCCTGCCAGCGCGCTGGGAGAAGGGAAGGGATCTTTGTATTTGAAGAATCAAAATATTTTCCAAATATTCTCAAAACTGTTGCATTATGTTTAGTTTCAAGATCCCATTTATAACCTGTGACACACGCCATCAAATGAAGTTGAAATAGCAATCTTATTGCTGTACATACTACTAATGACAAATCCGTATTTTCAATTCTTAAGTAATACAAAAACATGAAAGTGCGGAAGGACGGAAGGCAGAGTTCACGAAAAAAATTGCAATAGTTTTGTGAATATTTGAAACAGTTTCTTCAAATACTACGATCCCTTCCCTTTTTCGATGGCGCGTTAGCAGAGGGAGCGCCGCGTGACTTTGTGTGGCGGACGGTTACATTCAATGTATCTGTTAAACATGACTCGCAAAAAAATTAAAATTAGTCAAAATAAAATGCTGATTCAATATATGATAATATGTGTATCAAAGGATTTGCCTTTAAAGCTTGTCATGATAGACTGAAAAAGGATACATAGTTCTCTTTGAAAAAACAAAATTACCTCAAATATCTCGTAAAATACAAATGATAGAATGAAAATAAATGCACGTATCATTTAGCCTCATCACTTCATCTACTTCCGTGAAAACTGCATTGCAATAACTTCAGCCGTTCACGCGTTACAGGAGGTGCTAAAGTTACGTGACTCACCCCGTTTGCTTGTCTCGTTACATCGCGTCCAATCTAACGACATCTCCTCTCAAAAAAATGTTGCAAAAACTTCCAAGGGTCGCGTCGGGACAGTGTTACGTTCTCTCGCGGAATCGCCTTCTAACTCAGCCTATACGATGGGCCTCAAGTTTTCAACACGTCATGGATTTACACTAATGTAGATAGGTAGGTTTCATCTTGGTCCATTGTGGACCACTGTGCGTGGGCCTGTCTTCACGCTCGCGCTCCGTCCTCCACGCTCCGCCACGCTCCGCCGCGGGCGTCTGCGCAGGCGCGGGCAAGCGCTTCTGGACGCTCGGCGGCCGACAGCTGTCAGCCAGATAGCGCTGCGCCCTCCGTGCGGCGCCACGCAGCTCCTCCGATTGCGCGGGCAGCGATCACTTTCCCTCGCTGCGACCCGCAACCGCTGAAAGTCCGTTTGCAATGGCGCAGCTAAAAGACTAGGGGCAGGAACAAGGTAAGCCATGGGAAGTTTCTCGCTATTCGTAAATGTTAGTATCACCGTTTGCGCGAGCTTCACTGTTACTATCTCAAGTCTGCTTCACTGTTACTATCCCCAAGCCATTCATAAATATGGACAAGACTTCTATAGATATCAAGATAAACCACACTTTCACCAAAATCGAGATAGTATTATGTACGAAGAGCGGAAGGCTTGCTGTGGCTGGTGTATCTTCTCTAGTTACTGCCCCTAGAGATTCAATTAAAGTTGAGGCAAATAATTTGATCTGATCTAAACATTTCATGATATCATGAATGCTTCTAGGAACGTCAACATAACATACATTGGTGCAAAATTCAAAATTGATGAGTCAGTTGTTAATAATAGAACTGACAGTGTGTTCACTGCATGGAGTTACAGTAAACATGGCATAACTTTGTTTTGAGAATGTATACAGCCCTGATGGAGGTGAAATAGAAAAACTTGGGAGTAACATATATTTTATTACAAATTACAATTGACCTACTGTTAAGAAACACCAATCTTTTCGTAGGTAATAAATACCACGATAGGTTCTGGGCTAATTGATAAATGGTGTAACTCCGAATTTCCCAAATAAATTAACTCGTTAACTCCAATAGTATTTATGCAATCCCTTTGCCTTCTTCTTCCTCTTCGTTTCAATTCAACAACAGAGACCAAGTCACAATAAATTCTATTGGGGTTGAAGATTATTACATCCACTAAGGAGAAGTTAACAAAAAAATGAAAGATAGAATAAAACGATAGATTTAAAAGACGATTACCTGATTACGTGTAATTGATTAATACGTAGAGGATTGTATCATCATCAAGAATCAATGGACAAATAAGAGTGACAGTGTACATTAAATAGTTTCTCTATTAACCTGCTATCTTGCGATGAGTAATATCGTTTTCACACATGCATTTAAGTGCAGAGGGTCACGGGAATATTTGTTTTTAATATAGTTTATATTAGTGTCTAATTTGTTTTATTATTCTTTTTGTTATTGCCACATATTTCATCGGGGATAATTAAGTTCGATAATAAACTCTGTTGGGGTTGAAGAAACGTTATTGTCATTGCAACTCAATATGGCTCGGTTGCAGTTAGTACAATGTTTTCATCATCAGGTAGGTCCACAGGTGTAATTCTAATCACGTAAGTCAAGCGCTTGTGTGAAATACGCCATACGCCTGGTAGAGACACACCACTAGCACTATAGCCGTACTCCACATGGTTAAATTCTAAGGAACCAGAATACCAACTGCATTCCTACCAGATGAGGAAAAAAGTGACCTCGAAATCTTGTACTACATGCAACAGATTGAATGATGGCCAACAATGAATGGCGAGATGAATCAGGTGGTCAAAGCTGAATCGAACGATGGTCAGATGGGCTTCGTTCTGGTATGAGAATGTGAACCGCGCCACTACCACATGGCCGGTGACTTCACGTGGACAGCGACACCACAATCACATGGACGGCCGAGAACTGCCCCTGCCATCCTCGGGGCTCGACTTCGCGTACTTGGACGATACTCTCCGCGCTACCGAGGCCGGCCCAGCGGGAGTTACGCAAAGCATTCCCATGCTTCGCCTGGCGGAGTCGTGACCTTGCGACGCGACGCGCGCCAAGCTGAACTCTTGAGGATGGCACGCGGCGCAGCCCTGCAGCGCAGCCCGGCCTCCGCCTCCGCCGCGACAACCTTCCTAAAGAGGCTGCGCGGCGCGCTGGCCGTACGCGGCAAAACGAGGGCCTCGCCCCCGGCCGCTGCTCGCAGCTGGCACCCCGCGGCCGGCAGGGCTGGGCGGGGCGGGAGGGGCGGGGCGGGCGGGGCGGGGCGGGCGGGGCGGGCGGGGCGGGGCGGGGCGGGGCGGGCGGAGCGGGCGGGGCGGGCGGGGCGGAGCGGAGCGGGCGGGGCGAGCGGGGCGGGCGGGGCGGGCAGGGCTGGGCGGGGCGGGGCGGGCAGGGCTGGGCGGGGCGGGCGGGGCGGGAGGGGCGGAGAGGAGAAGAGCGGCACGGGGCGAGGCCGGGAAGGGCGCAGCGGGAAAGGAAAGAATAGGGTGTGGCGGAGAAAAGGCAGGGAGGAGGACAAGGCGGGGTGGGACGGAAAGGAGCGGGAATAGAATGGTGAGGAAAGGGGGTGAGGCGGGAAGAAGAGGACGGGATCGGCATTAGAGAGGGCGTGGTGGGGATTAGAGAGGGCGGGTGGGGATTAGAGAGGGAGGGGTTGGGGATTACAGAGGGTGGGGTGAGGATTAAAAGGGCGAGGCGGGGATGAGAAGGACGGGACGGAAAGGAGAGGGACGGAGTCAGGTGGAGCACTGGCTTCGATCCTGCTTATTCTAGCAAGCCAGACACTGATTTATATTGTCTAAATGTTTTAATGTATACACTAACACTATACAGTACCTAATTCCCTAAGAATTTTAACCATTTTTTAATTTTTTTTAAAAGAAGCGATATTTTCTCATCATGAAAGCTTTTTCTCCCATATTTTGTATTTTACTGCTGAAGTGATACACGGGCCTAAAAACTGTAGCTGCGCAGAAGTATTTACAAAATACCTGACGAGCAATCTTCGATCTCCTATAAACAGGTAAAGAAATTATTCTTTCGACTCTGACTTCGAATTTAAGTCGAGCATCTGCTATTTCAGGCCATTACAGTATAATTTTGTATGAAAACTGCTTGCAATTAAACGTTATTCTGAACTGAAATAAATATTTCTATTGATGCTGATTGACCACAATCAGTAACAAGGCAATTTTAAAGCTAGTTTCCCACAACTGGGAACTGAGTTCAAATTTCGGGCCCTCAGTGGGCCATTTGTGGCGGATGCGGTTGGTAGCAAAGCAGCATGAGCGCTAGCATTCCTTCCCTTAGAGCCCAAATCGTGGTCCCTGTGTTAGTGGACAAAATACGAAGTAAGCGACAGGTTTCTTTGTAAGTTCTCTCACTCGGAATCACATTGCACAACGACTGCTGTCCATGCCTCACCAAATTCACCTCCACAAATTCAACTACCACCATCACCACGACTAATATTGTTTTTCATTAACTACTTACAATTGAAAGCAAACATCTAATGTTTACTTCCAGCATGACATCCGACGTTAGAACGTGCTTAATTCATCGTAGGAACCGTAGCGATGGAGTACACCCTTGGTGCTTCTCTCACCAGACTGTGTTGTGGCTTCGTCATCACAGGAGATCTAGGAGGCATTGGAAAGAAGGTGTGTTCAAGCGGAATGGCTCGATTGTGTAAACCAAGTTCCTCAGAAGGGCATAAAAGCCGACCAGAAAGGAATAAACGCAAGAATGGTGTTTGACCAAGAGCATCGACTTCGCTGTCGGCATCCATTAGTGTGACGTCACAGGCGCAAAGCGTTCGGTGTGGCCCGGAGGCACCAGTGCCAACTCCACCATCACCGCCTCTGCTGCCACTCCTGCCTCCATCATCGTCACTGTCCCCTCTACCTGCCATCGCTCTTAAAACAACCACCATCAAGGTCCGTTGTCACAGCTATCACTATTGATCTTTGTGAGTATCAATATCACTATCGTCACCAACACCGTCACTGTAACCAACACCAATACGGATAGTTACTGTAGCCGCCGCCGCCGCCACCACCACCACCACCATCACCATCACCGTGACTGCAAACTCCACCACCAGCACCTCCTTGACTTCCATCACCGCTACCATCACAGCTACTACCATAGTCACTCCCTTCTCTTCCGCAACTCCCCCCCCTACAACAACAAAAATAAGAAATAACAAGCAATTACACCAACCATCAAAGAAACCACCATCATCCCTTCTATCACCGCTATCACTAGCACTGCTGTCACTACTAGTACCAATATTATCACCGCCACCATTACTACCACTACCATCACTGCCCCGCAACCGACCACTTCCGTACCACAATCACTACGATCGCTACCATCACGATCGTTACCATCACCATCTTCACCATCGTCATCAGCATTACCTCCTCCCACTCATCCCCTCCACCAATGTCAACACCAGTATCAGTACAATTGCCAGATCCATGACTGCCGCCAGCTACAACGACCGTCGCCGCCATCGCCACAGCCGCTCTACAAACCTGCAAGCCCCGCGGCAGACGCGAGGCGGTGCTACGCGCTCAGTATTCGCGCCACGCACCGCGCGTGTATGCGTGCGTGCGTGAGCGCGCGAAAGCGCTGCGTGCCTGCCAAGAGGCCGGTGAGGTGGGCGGGGCGGGCGTGGTGAGGGGAAGGAACGAGACGGTGCGAGGCGTGCGGGTGCGGGCGGGGCGGAGCGTGGTGAAGAGAGGGGCGGGGCGGGGCGGGGCGGGGCGAGGCGGGGCGTAGGGTGGGGTGGTGAGGAGAGGGCCGGGGCGGGAGCGGGGTGGGAGCGGGCCCCGCGCCGCGTGCGGTCGGGTCGTTCCGCGTCGCGGAGGCTGCGGCCCGCCACCGCCGCCGCCGCCGCCGCCGCCGCGAGCTACCGGGCGCTCCGAGCTGGCTTCGTAGACGCCAGACGTCAAGAAATGCTTTCTTTCCAAGCTGTACGATTTGTATTATTCGACACATTCACAAAGAAGTATATAGTAACTATACTATGTACACGCTTGTTTACATGCATAGACATATATTTACATACACACATGCACCAAATGAATAGGGTTATGGTCTAGAGAGGGAAAATACATTGACAACAAATACCTGTAACACACATTTTTCAAAATCTCAGCATGTGCAGGGATTGTAATATCATGTAACATTGTGTATGTTGTGTGTAACAATGCGTTAAGGAATGGTTTTGTATGGCTGATAAGACGGCTTCGACACAAAAGCCCATCATAATGCAACTGCTGGATACAGACACATTCAAGTTGGATACTTCGTTAAATAATGTATTTAGTGGGAAAACATACAATCCACAATGTTGTTGCAACATACGTAACCATCGTGTACCACTCAACGTTATGTACGTTGGATTGTAATCTTGAAACTAAAACCTTTTTGAACAGTTTATTATATTTTCGGTGGTTTTGCTCTTCTGAATTCCTGTATTTTACAGCACGATTAATCAGAAACGTGCATAATCACAAAAAGTATGTAAATTAAAATGGATATACGGATGACATTCTGTGAAATTTAACCACACGAATTTAAAAAGAAGACCTTATGTTTGTAAATAAAGCTTTGCAACATTAGAATGTTTATCCATAACAGTGCTACGAATAAAATTGGCAACTAATGCGGAAATAAGGAGCAAATCCAAATTGAAGTAGGAGAAAAATATGTTACTATTTGTGAAACACAATTTCTTCCTTTTCTTCTTCAGTATTATGTAACATAACAAGCTATTCAGAGTCCTCGGTAAAAGTTGGGTATAAAGGTATTGTCACTTCAAAAAATTAAAACATTTTAAAACAATAATTGAAAAAGTGCGTAAGAGTCGCATCTGTACAACTAGCTTCAAACGAGTATATTCCATTGATTTTAATATTAGCTTGATTTATATGCCAATTAACTAGTATGTACGAGAATAATAGGCCTACTACTACTACTGAGATCCATAAGAAAATGTGTTATGAATTCACGCTTTGGACGCGACATTATAGTATTTTTTTAAATGCATTTCCTGATAATTTAAGTTTTACAGTTCTTGTAAAAAAGACCTTGAATAATATTTTGCTGTATAATTAATATATTTTTTTTATTTATCATTCTCTTAAAATTTTAAATAACACTAACTTCCCCTTATGTAGCAGTTGTTCATGTTAAGTAAGTTCAGGTATGGCCATGAGGTGTCTTATTAGCAATACATTATGTAACCTACATTTCTTGGAGTGTCTACATTAAATATGTAAATTATGTAGTTCAATAATGGATGAATTATAGCAAAGTCAGTATATCTTAAAGAAAAATGACAACGATTAAATTGCTCCTGTGAGCTTTCTCTTTCAGCAACTTCATCTTTCAAAACCACTTTGACGAATAACTTATTTTGTTTTTACACAGCCACTACTGAAAACAGTTCTTTGAAGGCATGCACAGAGCGCTAAAAAATTCAATTTTTAGCACTAGTTTCAAAGCGAGACAATGCTGAAGTGTTCATTTGAATCTGTAAATGCAACGAAGAAAACAAAACTTTTGTCCGACCACATCAGCTACCACTGACCTTAATGTATTATCAAGTGATTTGTACACTTGAATAAAAAATAAAATAAAAGTTAGTTTTGTCTAAAAAATAGTGTACAAAAATTACACACGAAATGAAAGTGCTTTAATTTTGATCCTAGAATTGCGCCACTCCATCTATCGGCATCGTGTTGCGGCCTCTCGTACTTGCAAAATAAAATGTCACTTCTACCATTCGTATAATAAATATTTCATACTGTAGATAACCATGGCTGTGAACAGAACCAACGTTTACGTTTTATCCCTTAATGTAGTGTAGGGATGAAAAGTATTGGAATCACTTCAACATTACGTCACTTCTACCATTCGTAAAATGTCACTTCTACCATTCGTAAAATGTCACTTCTACCATTCGTAAAATGTCACTTCCACCATTCGTATAATAAATATTTCATACTTTGGATAACCATGGCTGTCAACAGAACCAACTTTTACTCTTTACCCCTATAATGTAGCAAACGGTCGAAAAGTATTGGAATCACTTTAACATTACGATCTCGAATTTTCGAACTCAATTCACTTTTAAGAATCGTTTCAGCGGTAACTCTGAACTCATGTCCGGATTAAGTAATATTACTGCCGTTTGGTGGTTAAAATTGATACTGGTAAAAAGGAAATATAGGCATTTTTTAACCCGAGAATAGTGATGTCTGTTTGCATACCCATAACAGATTAGAAACGTTACTGCTGAAAATTGGTAAATACGTCAAGTTAAAGAACTAGTTGCGTTGATCAAGAAATCAATATATTTTAATGTTAGGAGTACTTTATAAGAAGCCTCTGTGATATTTTCAACATTTTCTGTAAAATGGCTGAAATGTTTTCTTAGAGCTTATTGCTCAAATATAGTGCATTCATAAATATGAGAAGTATTTTCATTAAAACCTCTGATATTTAGAAAATTGCAAACATGTTTATTGGTGAAACACTGAGGGTTTCGTTCAGAGAGAAGTTTAAGCTTTCCACTCAACCAAATTTTGAGATTTTTATTTAAATAAAAGGCAGTGGATTGAAAATGTGTTATGTATTATATATGGTTTTATAGTATAAACACTAAATTTAACAAAAATCATAAAACTAATTGAATGATTATCTGCCGTCATACGAACATTTTTCCATTGTGAGAGTTGTAATAGATCTATTGAAATCTTTCAACGTGCCGCGCGGAAAAGCGATCAGTCATTAGCTGAAGTCGAAACGTCAGCAACCCAGCCTTCCACGCGGCGTCATTCGGACAGCCAAGATCTGTTTCATAAGCTGCAGGCGCCTTGCCGCTATCGAAAGGATTTCGTGTAGTATTGGGCGAGTAAAATAGCCTTCGAATATATGGGCTTCCAACAGTGCACGAGGCACTAAAGAGTGCCAAGACTGCATTACGATACTTCGAGACAGTGGACAATGCAGGATCAAGTATAAGGATCGAGCGAGAGCACGAACTTTGGAGAATGATACAGAGAAATGTACGATGCAAACAACTGAAAATTGTTGATTTTTTAAAGGGCAGAAAAAGATATTGAACTTTTCAGTTCGTTGTGTTTGTGTATTTTCCGTATATCTACATATATTAATAAAATCAATCTTTATGGAGAAATTCTATTTAAGTTTTATATCCTCGGATATAGTGAACCACTGATATAGTAAAACATAATGTTAGTTCCCAGAAGTTCACTATATCCGGAGTCGACTGTACGTTCATGAAAATGACGTCAGTACGATTTTTGTAAGTGCGAAAAAGTATGTGGTGTTCTAGTACCACCAGTTGTTTTATGTGGCATGTGCTTGACCCAATCATTTAGTTTATTCAGACAACACATATCTTCCTCATTTCAGCATTTCTTTATCATCAAAAAACCCTATTTTTTAAATACATTTGCAAAAGCGATCAGTGTTCTAAATTCGTTATTAATCGTTTTGTTGCATAAATGATACGTACATCATCCAACATATTAAGCTGAGTTGTATGCCTTTTTCAAGAGGTCTGTGTGGAATGCAGAAGCAAATATTAAGCCCGATTTATGAATAGAAATGCTAACGCATGGTGATAGTACTTCACTCCCATCGCAGGTCACGCTCACTAATGAATAACCATCACTCAGTCGTTGAGAATTCATATTAATTGTTCATCTTATGATCTTTAAGTTTATTGTTCATCTTTACGTTAACTGTGTAAAAAATACATCTCTGACCATACTTACAGAATGAAACATGATCTATATGCTTTATTTTATTCTGTCTCTGAACTCGCTCGTTAATAATTACTCGAGCAATGAAACCCTCCTCTTTCGTTCACGGTCAATTGAGAATACACTCGAATATGATTGTATAAGCATGTAGGGTTCTTATTAGTAAGAGAGTGAGCAGTGAATGCGGAGACCGCCCACATCGATTTGATCGACGGAGGAGGCCACCACAGAGAGAAGTGCTTGAGAGAACGAAGACCTGACTTTGTATCGAAGCGTGAATAGGATATTAGTGAAGGCGATGGAAGTGGAGAGAGGCCAGCGAAGGCCGCTTGGGCGAGAATGGCATAGGAAGAGGTGATTGTGGGAATGGTAGTGGTGAATTTGGATGTTGAGAGATAGGGGAGGGAAAAGCATGGTAGATAAGAATAAATGTCACTAACTTCTAGGGCGTGTGAAGGGGTCGAAAATTATCACTTTTTTGAATGAACTTCAGTGGAAAAATTTCACCAAACAAAATTACAAACGTGTCTTTTCCTCTGATTTTTAGGCAACTTATCATCCGTGAATATTCGCTAGGCCATTTCTGACCCAGTCAAGTAGATATATACCTACAAAACATTTCTGCCTACAGGGTTCTCTAAGTATTAGGAGCATACGTCACGAGTATGAATGCTTTAACTCCTTTAATCTAACATTTATTCTGAAACAGCTGTTTATTTGTTAGTGGTGAAGTTATAGTTGTTATAGTGTTGGTTATTCGTATGGTGAAGCCATGATGATAAAATAAAAATAACATTTCTGAAATTGGCGTATATCTTCTTTTCTCAACAACTTAAAATTACGCTTGAGATTGTAAAGAATTCAATACTCCCTAATGCAAAAAAAATAATTAGAGAAAAGGATACTTTATTATTAGATTAAATTTCAATTTCAATTGGTACAGCTGGAACACAAATACGTAAATTCAAAGATGGGACTATATTTTTGGCAATGTAATTGTACTGATGGTAGATATCGTCTCATGGGAAAAGCAGTGGTGATAGGGGGATGAAAAAATTGTTACGAATAGATAAAAATTAGCTTCAACAATATTCCTGAAACGTTGGCCAACAATGGAACGAGGAATATGGAGGTCATCCGGAAGCAGACCCCACATGGTAAGTGTACACATGGTAAACACGTGAAGCTAGGAACCTCTCACGACGACCCTGCTTCGCCTGCGTCATTGATAAACATGTGCAACAATTCAGCAGCGTCTGATATACAAGCGCTTTGTTCATGCAATGGCTTCTCAGAAATACCTCGCCAACAGCGTGTATCGACCTATATCGATGCCCAAACGCTTCACAATCTGGCTGCAATATCGAGCAGGCAACCCTAGTCTGGCCCGCCTTGCAGAGGGAGCGGCAGACGTGTAGGCCGGGCCGCGGCTGGAGCGGGCCGAAGGGGGGGGGGGATGAGGCGGGGGCGGGGCCGGTGGGAGCGGCGGCGGAGGCTGGGTGGTCCCGGCACCCGCGGGCGCAGTGCGCAGCGCGCAGAACGCGTCTGCGCCGGCCCGGAGGCGCGGTGGGCGGCGCGCAGCCGCGTGAAACGCTCTCCCACAGAAGACAGCTGTGCTTTCTGCGCCGTCTCATTTGCCATCGGAGCTTGAGGGCCCTAATTACCATCCAGCGCGGCGCGCAACCGCTTGTTGCAAATCAACGGCTATGCTCATTAGTCCCATAAGTAATGTACATGTTGTATCAAGGATGTGTCCCGCTTGAACGTGAGATCAGGGGCCAACCTACACGCCGGCTTGTGATGACTTCTCATCTCTACATAACACCGGCAGTAGGACATCGCACCATTCGGGACAAGTTTTAAGATGTCTCTTCTGACCTTTGTAGTAGTTTATAATGCATGTAAGTGAAATTGTATGCGTAAAGGGGAAGTATGAAGGGGGCAAGGGCGATCCGTGGCTTATTTGTTAAGGCCGATCTCCGGAATCCACCTGGTTTTGATCGGAGAAATCAGGAAAACTACCGATACGAGTAGCCAGCCCAAAGATTTCTCCTCTAGGCAGCGGCTTAAGTGGCCTTAGTGCTGAAAATCCGTCACCGACATGTGAGGCCTACCCTAACAGAAACACTCCCGTGGAACTGCTGTTTGAATCCAATGTAAGCTTTAATGAAAATTGATAATTTTATCACAGATACGTCTTATTTGAATAGCTTTGTAATATTGAATGAAGCATAAGGGCGGCTTTTGGAAGTGTATGGGCCGGGTAAAATACATGAAAACAGCTTTCGACACGAACTACAGTATTCAGTTAGCTTAGTATGTCTACAGAACGTCCATACACGGTAGGTGAAGAAAGAACCTTGATTTTGTAGCTTTTTGTCTTGGGAACAACTTCTTTTCGTACCAAATTGACGTTCTAAATGTGAGTTTGATATGACATTTCTCCTTATGCTTCAAACACGACAACAATTTCACTAGGATCTACGTCGTCAATCTTGTTTCATTCTCCGACATAACTCCGCACAGCCGATCTGAAAGTTGTAGGAAATGCTCTTTCTCCTTCCAGTATCTAATTTAGAAAGATCCAGATCTCCATTTGCTCCGCATCGAAACTCTTAACTGACAGAACCAAAGCACAGCATTAGGACAGTCCGTTAAATTTCTTATTTGGGGGACAGCCCTGCTCAATGGCAAGTGCCACAACTGAACGACTGTATGTATTTTGAACCAAATACGGAGCTGAAAGACGTTAGTCCGAAAATGACCTATTGTAATGCGGGTATGCATGGAGAAAGGTTCTGACAATGGCTTTCATTTCCCATATATAGATAACAATCGAGAAAGGAGCGAGCTCAATCCGAACGCTCACCCTGGTTAAGAAGAGTTCCTTGGGGTGGTATTCATTTTAGTTTAAAAATCCCGCTGTGCAAGTAATAACTCCTTGGGTGACAAATGGACAGATATCCATATGGATACACGGAGTAAATAAGCCACTTCAACGCTTTGATCTTCTCCAAATGGCATTGCTTGACAATGCGCACACTCGATGCATAAGCGTTTTTCAGAGCCAGAAATTGATCTGCGTTTTACTTTGGAATCACCTGACGATTCCACATCATGGCACCGGTTTATTATACCTCTCTCACAAGAACAATGCATAGTCTCTTCACCACTGATCATTTAATTACCAGTTACGTCTAGTATCACGCCAAGAGAAGACAAAGAAAAAAACAAAGCCACTTACATCTAGGAGGCTCTGGTCGAAGATGAGAGAAGAGATAAACAAAGGCACTTTGATATTCAAATGTTCCTAATTCAAAAATTACAAGAGTTGAATCGTTTCACAAGCTGTTTTATATTTGCATTTGAAACACTTTCCAAAGGTAAGAAATATTATTTGATTATTACCAATAACTCTATTAAAAGAGAACTAGATTCAAAACCAAAAATGATATATCTGTATGTTATCTTCTTCAATTTAACCGAAACATCTTATAAGCATAGCATCTATTTAATATTAAAAGACTGTAACTATTATACTTAAATAGAAAACAGCTTAATCTGCTACCATTTGAGATTTTTCAATTCCTAGAGAGTAGTGGATTCATTTTAGTATTGAATCTTACAAAGTACTGTGGAACAATTTTGAATGAGTTTTTCTCTTCACATAAGTATATTTGTAATATTCTGTAACTCAGTTGGCGAGCGGGGAAAACTAAGACTAACTTTTTCTATTCTTTTCCTGCATTCTACAGGACACAACTATGAGTCTATCAATTTTTCTGGTGGAGTTGGTGCCTTTCACTGTGGTGCTGGTCTCGTTTCTTGCCACCATTGGAGTGATGCTGGTCCTTCTTCTGGAAACAGTTGATTTCTGGGTATAATTGAGACATCTAACAATTAATTCTTATCTATTTTCAATTTAGTTAGATGAAAAATTTTCACTTATACGTCATTATTTGTGCAAAAAATATATATTTAAATCACATGCAAAATATCGATCAAAATCCAAACTACTCTTGAATACATGATACGAAGACTAGATACTATTCTGATACTGTTAAGGAATTTTATCTTGAAGCATTTGTTAATATTGTGCATCCATTATGAAAATTTGTACTGATCATTTTGACCGGATTTTAAATAAAATGGGAGGGGAAGGCTAAAAACATTCCAACTTTGCTAAAACCATGGCCACGACGTGACCGGATTTACAGCTTCCTTTTGATGACGAAAGATTTGAGAGTTTGTAGTGAACGCGCTTTGCGTATGCGCGCGTTGGCAAACGTCCCGAAAGCGTGCGTCAACAGGCAGCGTGGAAATCGTGACTATTATACCACCTATTCCCGGGCGCAGGACGGCCCACAGGGGGCTGCGGTACCGACGCGTTCGGTGGAAACGGTGGCGGCGGCGGCGGCGGGCGGCGACACGCGTCGCCAGGCGGCGGCGATGGCGGCCGCGGCGCGCCGCAACGTGCGGAAACACGTGTTCAAGAGCTGGGCGGACGCGCTCACGCACTCTTGGTGGGCGATGTTGACCGCCCTGAACAGCGACACCCCCATCGACCCTCCGCCGGGCGGGGCGCCGCCTGTCGTCGCCAAAGCGGGCCAGGGTGCGGCACGCAGCAAATCGCAGCACGAGCTGGCGAGGCGGGGGAAATGACCAGCGCTGCAGTGAGAACAAGCGAGTGAAAACTCCAGCGTTGGCACGAAAATTCAAAACTTATTTATATTTTTTCAGCGATTCATGTATACGTACTTCCATGTTATTATTCTAGTTGGCACTGTAGTCAAGTTTGTTTTCGTGAAACCAATAAAATTAATTTTGATTTCTTTTGATTTCTTTCCTCTTTTGCAGTTGCCAAATTACTCTCTCATTATCTCTCTCTCTCTCTCTCTATATATATATATATATATATATATATATATATATATATATATATATATATATGTGTGTGTGTGTGTGTGTGTGTGTGTGTGTGTGTGTGTGTGTATGGGATTAGAGAGATACTATTAGATAGAAACAAACACAAACACAAATTGTACTCTTTAAGGTTTTTGTCTCCCCGCTTTTGAGAATTAAAATTCTTTTTGAAATTCCGACATCCATACGCTTGATTAGCAATATCTAGACGCGATGAGAACTAAGTAGAGGTGAACTCTTTTACGATTATTGTGGATGACACAATAGTTGAAGACATGTTTCTAAATTTTATAATTGTATTTGCATGATATATGCGTACATGTAATTTTAGAGCTAGAAATTATTGTAAATTTGTATAAACATCACTAATAACGTGTATTATTCCTTTGCTTTACTTGTTTATGTTGTCAAATCACTCAACTTATACAAATACAATTCTTATACGAAAATTCTTGTGTTTGTTGCTGTTTGTTCCAACAACATGTGTTCGTCAACAACTCGTCTGATGATCAATATCACCTTTAGTGTGAACTGAAGTCATCCATTTCTCGTCTTCAACGCTTCAAAAACTTTATTTACTTTTTTGAAAAATAAAATGATACTTCTGAATCAAATTGAAACCTTGCGGTACTAATAAATTAAATTATTAAATCGCAGTGGTATTGAAAGTATCATCTTATGTAAATTTAAATTATGTTCGCAATAGATTACACTTCCAAGAACACGAGCTACACAGTTTTTCTAAAAGAAATTCGATACTCGTACACTAAATATGTATGTCCTCGTCGTAGACTCGTTGCCTTCTTTGGGTTCGCCTAACACCATCCGAGTTGTCGTTAAGAAGCGGCGGCACACACTTCCACTGGTTCTCTCACGTTAACATGAATTTCTCCGAGTCATTTGACAAAAGATTCCGTGCGCTTTCAAAGACGCTTAAAAAACCCTCGCGCTCAGGAAAGTGCGTGCCGGCGGCTTTGAAGGCGACGACGCGACGTGGCTGGCGAGAACGCGGGGCGGGGTCACGTCGTGCCGGCTGCCTTTCTCATCAGCCACAACAGCTTCTTCTGTCGCCGCCCCCGCCCCTGCCCCATACCCGCCATTCCGCCGCCGCCCTCACCGCACACCCCTCTCCACCGAACCACCCGCCGCCGCCGCCGCCGCCGCCGCCGCCGCCGCCCCCACCTCCCGGGGTGACGTCCGCCGCCGGAGCTTGCACCCGGACCCTTGCATCGCACTCAACACCCGGGAAACAGCACCAGAAACACTGAAACGTGGAAAAACCTTCTACCATGAGTACATTCTTCCCTAAACTGATGCTGAATATTCAATAAACACCGTTGAGGACTCGACATTATGTAGGGTTATCTTCTTTCAGAAGTGTGTGTGATGTCATACCACTTATGAACATTGATTACTGAAAGTTTCGAAGATCTACTCAGTTTGCGCTGTCACGTGATTCTAAAAGTCTGTAAACACTCCTGACGTTCCGTTGCTCAGACGACAGTTTACTTGGCTTCGCGTGCTTTCCACTAACTTATTCTTTACGTGTGAAATGAAATTGTACGTCTCGAGAGCTTCTACTACCTCTTCCTCCTTTGAAGGATGAACGCCTATTTCGTTTGCACTTCGCACTTCTACGTCGCTTCTTTCTGGGTCTTCCGACTTGTGTTCTTCCCTTGAGTCAAAATTCAGTCATCTTTAGAGCTGAAGGCAAGAATGTCTGCAAGTGCGTCTTAAATTGGCAACGATATTCGGTATGATGTCGATTTACTTTCTTTGGTTCATTGCAAAATCTTGCAAACAAATACCGCTTTTTAGGAGGGCTGAGTAAAATCTATTCTATCTTAAGAATAGTTATAATTTAACGTGAAGAAATAATTTAAGAACACAGAAATCGTGTATAGCCTCATCTTTGTTCAATGTGGAGACTCGTGAGGAAGACACGAATAGTATAAAAACAGTTGTTTTTTAGTTTATCGTGTTTAAAGGTCAATAGGTTATGTAGCATTGTTGCTATGACAAATTTAGTAGAACGTCATTCATACGTAGAGCATTGCAAATAGCCGAAACTGTTAGCTAAGTGGCATCTTCGGGGACCCTGAAACACATTGGGGGGGGGGGTCCCCTAGGAGTCCGGGAACCTCATTGTGAGGACCTCTTATGCTGTGGAGTGGCTGATTTTGGAGCTATTTTAAGAAAGGAATTATCAACGTATTTAATTCAACGAGTAACTTTTTTTATTGATCATTAAATACTTACAGCTCCTGTAGTCTCGTGTATCTGCAATTTGCAATACCAAAGACAGGCCGTGTATGGAAATGGTCAATTTCTTCAAAAGAGGAAAATCATTGTTTGGGGTAAAATATAAGTACGACTGTATTGAGATATGATTAATGAATGTTATTTGCAGTCAATTGCATTTATACTAAAAAGTAACAATATTTTAAAAAAATAATAAGTTACTTCTGAAGGGAAAAACACACAGGTTAAGTAGGAAAGGTATATCATTACGTTTTAATTGTTACTTTAGTGCATAAGTGGAGGTCCTAGGTTAATGAGAAAAAATACAAATAAAAGTTCAAATAGTAGTAGAGTGGAACAAGAATAATCTGGGTTAATGGGAACTTTACACTTTCCGGAGAATCGAATTGTCCGCACTTTCTAAACGAATCAATAGAAGGCCGATAGGCGTCTTTCACGAAAAAGATGCATAAATCATTCGCAATTAATTCTGGTGGTTAAGATGTGGATTGGAGAACTAAAACCGTGAATATACATTTTTCGTTTTTAATTACAGAAAAAATATTTTATTTTATGTACAGACAGTCGTAATATATAAATCTAGATCTTCAACAAAATACAGTGTGTACAGTACAGTACATGTCTGCACATTCAGTAAGTCTTTCAATATTAGAGCGCTTATTTTGTCATGATCGGATCAGAATTTTTAATGCCAGAATTTTTTATGCTTTAGTGTACATTCATTTCCATTAATTCCCACAATCAGTGAGAAGAAAGCAACACCATTTAAAAACGTTGATCGGCATCATTGACAATGCCGATGCGAACCTTACGCGATGTGAATAATTACAATACTAAAATAACTGACATAATTTTACCTTTATTGCCATCAAATATCTATATTTCCTAAAGAATTCATCATTCAGAAATACGCGAAAAGGCGAGACAGTTTAGCCACCATAGCCACTCACCATGTTGCCGATAATCACACAGGGAAACTCACCTGCAACAAAAGAATAGATGCTTGAGAATAATATTTTATAAGGATACATACTTCTACAAAGTGTTAGTTACTAGTAAAATCCTTCAAGTACTATTTAACACTAAGAAGAATATATAAAATTTGCTTGGAGTGTCACAAACTATTTTTTAAAGAATTTTTTACTTTCGAAAATAGGGGCCTACTACCATGGTACGCCAGTCAGTAAATTTTCAATTGGTTTTGTACAAAAATATCTCCAATATTTTTTTATGTATCTACAGTCTCGACAACGCTGTGTCATTTGCGACTTAGTGTACATTTTACAGTAATAGTACACTTGTGATCGATTCAACTTTTTCAATTATGTTACATTGTGAAGATTTGACTATTTTCATTTTAAATTAGGCATTCCAATGCTTTAAAAAATAATGACGAGCAACAGTTCTATTTCTTCTAAACAATTAAGCGTGTTTCTATTAACCTTATTCTCTCGCATTGGTGATTATTGCATTCTATTAATATTAGCAAACAATTGTTTCTCTGAAAAAGTCAATAAAATTGTAACAAACACTTCTCACGAGTGTGTAACGACATTATCCCTAACGAAATTTTATCTATGAAGGACCTTCGTAAAAAGGGTAAGAAGAAATAAAAAAAACATTAAGATAACATACACATATTTAGTTTTTATAATATAATACGGTTTTAAAATGACATCTTTTAGAAAGAGAAAATAAATTAAATTCCATATTAAACGTTCGTATGCCAGTAATGGCATCTGACTATTTGGAGAAAAATCGAGATTATTGGTCTTATGAAAAAGAGGGAGTGGCTCTGTATTTTAAATGATTTCAAGAACGGGAAACAAATGGCAGTTGTAACTAGCTCGTGCACTATGGCTTCTTCTCGTTATATGTAAAATTGCTGTTTGGTATTGCATTCCCTTATAAAAGTAAGGCCAATTACCAATAATTACTCCTGAACAGCTCATCAATGGACATGAAATTGCATCATAGTAATATCATCGAAGAACTTTTAAATCGTAGTAAATTTGTAATTCGTGTGCAACGCAAATAGTTAATTTTACACTAAACAAATATTTGTTGGCATCAAACGTTGCCAAGAAAGCTCCTTTCAACCTTTATTTATAATTCAACTACGTATGATAAAATATGAGAGTTAAATAAATAATAATTTATACGACGCATGTTAGTAGCAACAACGTCAGAAAATAAGCAGGATGCAAAGAGAAACAAGACATTGTAAAGGACAGTGGCGCTTTCTCTCGTTGGGTGGAGATCAACTTTTGGAAGGATCTGTACGCCGAGGAAGTTATGGGACAAGGTGCTCGCTTCGTCCCCAAGGAGAGCCAATTATATTGAGCGAATAAGGCGACTTGCCTTTGATGCTGCCCTGGTTACATGAATAACTCACTTGTCCAGATACGTTAAGGTTCACTGTGGGTCGATTTACAATGGACTGCACGGTTACGTGAAGGAGGAATGCATGTCACGTTGGAACATGCCTTCTCTTTATTCTGAAGTACTCGTCAGTCATCTCGTCGTTGGCGGAATTTATTACTGAAACACGCGCTACTTCCAATTATTTTTTTAAAGAAAAGAAAATGAAATACTAAAGCGAAAGCTTCGACGACATCTATCACAGACACATTTTAAACTCATGTTTTACAAGAGAACGTTTCACTTCCATTGTATACAAAACTCTGTGTGGACAGAAGAATCGAAAGAAATATAAATAGGATATATAATAAAAAAGGTCTCTAGTCACTTTAAAACGCACTTCAGCATTTAAAAACATATCTTTTTTACCTCAACAACCAAATAAATATGCTATGTAATTCTTTTATTAAGTTATTTTAAAACTTTAATATTAAATTTACTTGAATCCAAATGCATTTAAGAAAACCTAGTGGCCTGTAGCAAAAATGTTATTGTTTGATATGCTACTGAGTATGAGCATTCAGTCGGTATGCGCAGTATACGAGCGAGTAGGTAATGTAATTTAAATATTTGAAGGTTTTAGTTAAAATACTATTTCACCCTTTTTGTTTTGTTTGTCTTAGTTTCCTGAATATCTAAAAAAATGCATTGACACCTTTCACATGTCCGAGAGCTGTACAGTTTTTTTTATTTTTTATTTTCTTTACTTTCTGCGCTCATTTGAATGGATGATACTGGATGGATAATTGCTATTTGATGCAAAAAATAATAATGAAATTTCAGTATTTGAACACAAACTTGAAAATTAACTCTGAAAACGTCCTATTTTCCTTAATCTCTTCTGATACATACAAAATACAAATGAAAGTAGTTTAACTACTTTAGAAAATCGAATATTGAGAATTGGAGATACTCGTATTTGTAGTAATTTTCAAAGTAAATGACTGTTTTTCAAACTTCCAGTGTTTTCATCGAACCATTTTTGCTTTGTTAAAAAAAGACGAACCAAAAAACCTATATTCTTACTCTTTTACCGGATATCTAAATATTTTCATCGACTTCTGGTCAGCATCGGCACCACCACCACCACCACCACCACCACGGTAGAGCAATAAAACATGGAACTACAGGGAGAGGCGGGGTCTACTTTTATGCCCTTGGGATGTTACGGCGAAGCGAATTCCCGAAGCAGAGAAAGTGCGATGGGCGATGGCGAGAAAGCGCGGAAACGGGAGGGGGGGGGGCGATCGGCACGCGACATGTGCCCTCGGGCACCTCCGCGCCCTGCTATCCCTTCCCACCCTCCCGCGGAGCACAGCCGCCGCCACACTCAGCCTATAGTTCGTATAATATTTCTGTCTACTTGACAGCTGGGGTGGGGGTAGAACAATGTTGCCTCTTACTCAGGTGGCAGACACGTGATCGTGTGGAGGTTCTTGCATCAGATCACAGCAGTATATCGAAATAAGAGCCCACAACAATAGACGACACAGAACCGCACATACGATGCATAACCAAAGAAGTAATTGCGCTCTTCAGTTTTCTCTTGCTTCACACACTAAAATTTCTTTTTTTTTTAAAAAAAAAAAAAAAAAAGAACCGGCAACTCTGCAGTGACGTCAGCGTAATTTGAAGTCTCTGATTGGATAACGGAACCCCCTCTCTCTATTCAGCCGCTACCAGTCAAGTAGACAGAACTATTATTCGGACCCTAGTGACCACCGCACCACCTACTTGACCGGCCATCGTTGCTGCCGCAATTATTTTGTATAGGAGACCGGATCTAAGTAGTCACAGGCCAGCTATTTTTCATTCTCAATTCCCACAAAGAAATGAAGGATTTAATAAAGTTACTAATGTGAATCTTTAGAAATATTCTTTGACTACCCTAATTTGGCGTGGAGGCGTTAGTTTTAGTTTTTATTAGCCTACATTTCCTAATATTTTAGAGAAGGAAGAGTAACAAAAACTGATTAATTAATTTCACATTAATTTTATTTTACATTAAGGAAAAGACACGATTTTACCTCATGGCTCGCTTTGCGAGTTAAATAATACATTGTGGGTGGTACTTAAAAATACGATCCATGACAACTTTGCTAATAAAATCAACGCATCACCTTCTCTGTGTCGAGTAATTGGCTAATTGCGGTGTGGTAGCGAAGCGGTGCGGTAGTGCCTTTCAGCACTTTTTTGAAGTTTATTTAATTACATCAGTGGGATTACCACTTTACAGGTGAGTGTTAGCTTTACGTACTTTAATGAATGGATGCACGACAGTGGCCAAAAAGTACGAGTAACTGCAAATTAGCGCTCCCTCATGCAGCGCTGCACCTCTGAACCTCCATTGCACTGCTTCCTTCATCTTTTCTGCGCAAAATTCACATAGGCACCAAAGTTCAGCAAGCCAAAATGAAATCCAACAACTGAAACTGCTAATAAATAAATCTACTAAACTTAAATAACCATCATCGTATCTGTATGGGTGTCCAATTTGGGCAAATACTGCCATATAAAATATTGACAAAATACAAGACATCCGAAACAAATTTCTATGATTCATCACCCAAGTCAAATGGTGCATCGTCAACAAGCTGAATACTGAATGAAACATCAAACCAAGTCTTTACCTTACAGCATATCTCGCTAATTTATTCAAACCTCCATTTGATCTATCTAAGCAGAACACTTAAAAAGGGAAAATATATAGGACCCTAATCGCGAATCAATAATAGATATCTGCTCATGAATTCCTTAACATTTTCAGAACTTCGAATAAATCAATAGAGGTGCTGTGCGCGTCCTCTCGTTAATTGCAGTTTAGTGTTACCAGTCAGTTATATTTAGTTCTACTGTAAACCTCTAAATACAAATGTATAGTGAAGCTTAACTGCACTTTGTGAATCCATCCTCAATATGAAATAAAATTTTAACAATCATTTCTGGGAACCTAGGAGTGGCGACGCCAGAACGGCGGGTCGACGTAACGACCACAGCGGCGTCAGGGGCCTCGCTCGCATGAAAAACGCCTCGTCGTATACGCAACTGATTTATGGCGCGAATGAAATTACGGCGAGAGTACTGCTACACAACATAATGAAGCTGTTCTTCTGAAATCATCGTTTCTATTTTAATCGAAGTATGCAGAAAAGTAGATCTGTGAAAGCACGTAAGAAGAACTGGGTAAATAATGAAAAAGAAGAAAACAATGAATCTTGCAAGCATTAATGACACTACATACTGTCTTCTGAGTCATTTCAACAAACGACGAAACAAAATACATTTCAATCTTTGCATATTAATTACATTAAAAATTGACAAAAATGAAACTTTTCCCACGAATGGATGTACGCAAAACTCTAGAGTATCCATGACTTTCATTTCTGTAAGCTTTACTTATTTTGTTTATATGAATGCCACGCCTTCGTTTTCATACGTGATTCACTTCTTGTCTAACATCTTTTCGGACTCCAACGTCCAGGTTCTGGAGCAGCGAAATCGCGACGTTCGCGGCTTCTGTCGCGGCTGTCGGCCGACGCACGGCGGTTTTTTGCGGCCCGGACGCGTGCCGCGAGAAACGCCGGTGTCGGGTTTATTGTCCCGTTAACCAACTTCCGCGTGAGCTCTCGAACGAACAGCTTCTGCGCGAGCGACGGACAGAGCGGCCCTGGTTTTTGCCCCCGGCCTTTGCATCGAGGCACCCAGCCGGATCATTTTTCGTCGCTCGGTTTTGGAGGAGCACAGCCCCAAGCAGAGCTTTTGGCAGCGTTACGTAAAAGAGACTTAAGTATGCAATGCACCGTTTATCATGACAATCCTGCTCCGAAGACGCGGAAAAAATATAAAAGGAATTTTCTAAAGAGGTTAAAAGTTGCGTAGTAATGAATTTGTTCACACAAAGATTGCAGCGTTTGCTGCAGTCATACTAGGATAGCTTCACACCCGACGTTTGTCAGGAGAAAGCTTTACATCAAGTCAGTGCGTCACTACACCAGTAGCCCTTAGCCGCCCACAGAAATAATCCTAGAAGGGCTTCTGATTGATGATAACGTATGATAACGTGATGATAACGATTCGATTTTATTTGTTCATTTAAGTTTCCGTTATTTGTACATTGATCCTCCAATGTTTTCGTTATTTACACAGGATCATGCTTCCGTTATTTATATAGAATTATCCTTAATTATTCCGATAAAAAATCTTGCAGACTCTTCTCGTTATTCGAGGAAACAACCCATTCAAAAAAAAATTATGAGAAAACTCGACATCTCAACCTCTGTCACGCCCGCAATTTAAATACTCGATATGCTTCTCGGACTACTGCTGCAACCGCGGTGCTTCGGGGTGGGGCGGCGGTGGTTAACCCCACGCAGCCGCGGTCCGCTATTTCATGGGTTTGCCCCATTCTCCAGGTGCCGGGCCGTCGCGCCGTGATTCAACAATTCAGGTTTTTAGTTTCATGAATGTTTCTTGTGTGGGTATGCTAACTTAACGTTAAGTTAGCGTACCCCCTCTTTAGTGTTGAATATTGTGATGTTGGGGAACAGCCGAAAATTTTTTAATTTGGGTAAAATTAGTTCTTAATTAGAACAAAATTCTGGGATGCAGTTTTTCAATTTTGTGGTAAGTGGGTGTGTTAACTTTACGGCCATCTTTTTTGTTTTTTATTATTTAAGGTCGCATCAACATCTAGGTCGTTAGCGACGGTTAGGGTCGATCAGAGTGCTACAACTTCTGCGGGGGACGAGGGCAGAACTCGTTCAAGATTTGGGTGACAAAAATGTTCATGATTGTTTAACCGACTGATTTGTGTTTACCGAAGTGTGTGTGTGTGTGTGTGTGTGTGTGTGTGTGTGTGTGTGTGTGTGTGTGACAAGGATTCAGAAGAAAAGATCGCGCGCGGTCCGTGGCCCGATTAGGGGTACTGTTCCAGTATTCGTCTGATATTGATCGCAGAAACAATGGAAAACTACCTATTAGACCAGCCGAGCCCAGAATTACCTTCCAGATAGTGACTGCATTCGACCTAGCTATATAGGTAGTTTCCACAATCTGCTTCGGTCGAGACTCAAACCCTACGACCTCTCGAATGGAGTCGCTGCTGAGACAAGTTGTTACCCTGAGATAGCTCATTCAGTGATAACTTCTTAAATTACGTAACATGTGAATGGGGCAAGGAAGATTTTTCTACCGGAAAACACCACGAGAAGATAAATATTTGAGGTCATTTTTTCTTTGACGTCTTCCCCCTTTATAAACACTACTGCTTCCACGCCGGCAGTGCTGGCACCTAGCCCGGTACTCTGCCGCAGAATGTGTACGCGAGCCATAAACAAAGGGAGTGACTACAGCAATCTGTCGGCTCTCCTGCGAATGTTGCTATTCCTCAGAACAGAATATACGCATTCGCCTGAAACACGATTGCACTGGTGCACGCGGCTCTCTTGAAAAAACTAACACAGTACCCGACTCCCAGTGTAGCCATCGAATACGAAGCGACAACGTGATGGTTCTAAGAAAATGTGAAGATTGTTTGAAAAAAATGTTCCCGATATTATTTATTATTGACTATGCATTTAATTTATATAAACAGTAATAGCAAAGAAAAAAGTATTTTCCATTCTAATTTATCCACAACTTTGTTCCCCCTTGTTCATTCTGAAGCGTACAATGATATATAAATATTTTGCATTCAATGCCGCGTTTTGAAAAAGCTTCTACCAGCTCTTATTTTTAGAATAGCGACTAGGCCGCTGAAAATGTAATTGATTATCTAGTTTACGAGATTTACCGGGAGAGGTGCTCAGGGCATCAACTGATATCACTGCAATCCCTCTGACCGGGAGGTCCTAGGTTGGAGTTCCGACGGTGGCAGGATTTTCAACATTAGCTTGTTAGATACGTCGAATTCAGTCGCTGTCTGGAGGTGAATTCTAGCGGTCGGCTATTCTGATCGGTAGTTTTCCGTGTTTTTTCCGATCAATACCAGGCGAATGCCGGAGCACTACCCTAACAAACGGGCTACGGATCGCGCGCGATATTTCCTATCCTCTCTCCTTACATACACACTCTCAACGCATTACAAAAGCACACATGCCGGATGACCGATCAAGAGCTTAGAGCTTGTCCCGGATGAGGGTGTGCGTGTGATGCGAGATTGGGGGTTGGATCGTGTTTGGAGAAAACTCCGCTACCCGTCGGTAGGTCGGCGCCGGATCTCGCCATACAGCGAGGGGAAAGACCACCACCATCTCCCGGGCGAACCATGCACTACACTTACGGGACTAAGGACCTTGGTAGTAGACGTGCCCGGAATTACTAAAACGATCAATTTAACGAGATTTACACACTCTTTGATTTTGATTTTGATTAATTGACATATTCCGGGCGCGTCAGCGGCTAAGGTCATTTGTCCCGGACGTATAATACATGTTTTTGCTCTGGAAGTGGCAATGATCTACCGCTGCCAGGTAGTGAAATCCGGCGCCGACCTACCGCCGGCTAGCGGCGTTTTCCCAATGAGGTATCTCCCGCTACCGGGGCACCGCCCCAGCAGGAACAAGCTCCCCACTGGCCTCCCAGAATGTGTGCTAGTGTAGTGCATGTAAGGGGTAGGATAAGATAAGGAATGGGAAGAAAAGATTGAACGCAGTCCGTGGCTCGTTTGTTAGGGTACTGCTCCGGCATTCACCTGGTGTTGATCGGAGAATCCTCGAAAACTAACCGAGCAGCCCGCCGCTAGAATTCTCTTCCAGACAGCAACTGAATTCGATTGTCTAGCTAGAGTAGAAAATCTTGCGGGACTCGAACCCAGGACCTTCTTCTCAGAGGCACTACGGTGCCACCTCTCCTCGTGCTTCGCGTCGTCTCTCCCCGCCTCGCCACCGCTGTCGTCGAGCGTTGCGTCACCCCGCTGCGCTCCACCTCGCCCCTCCCCCTCATCAGCCCCCCGCCCATCTGTGAAATGTGCGCCGCGGGTAGCGCGAGCCACGCGCCGTAAATCTCACGCGCGACGGCCGTAAAATACGCGCTCTGTTATTCTTATTTTACACGCGCCCTTTGTAGGACGCGTTCGCGAGGAATGCGACGAGGGCGCTGGAATGCGGTTGAGAGAAGCCCTGCGCTCTTGCAGCAGACGAGCGTACAAAGATCACCTCAATCAACGGATGGTGAGAAATCAACATTTGGAGTAACCTGTCACAATAAAGAACTAGACTAAACATTCACATTTCTCATAAATCAATTCATTCAGAATCATTTATTGTTGAGCCATATCATTTCATTCTAGAATCTTGGAATTTTTATTTAGCATTTGCGCTTAATTACTTACTCTTCCCTTAACGATGATCAAGTCAGAACTGTTTAAAATATTAGGACGATAAAATAGAATAATAAAAAATTCCAACCAAGATAATAAAGAAGTGAGGAAAAGAGACAAAACATTCTTACATTCTCGCTGTTTTTCAGTCTTTTCTTCCAAAGAAGTCTGGGAAAGTTGAAACTACGACGTCAATTTACGTTGTTTCCTAATATAACATTTTATTTTTTATCAACCACGCAAAATAACGAGCTTCACAGTTCCTACAGTAGCTCAGTTAGTAGAAGTTTGTAGAAAATCGGCTCAGACAATTCTGAAGCGCCATTTGGCAATGCCGTACCTACCCAGTGCCAAAGTGGAAGTAACAATCTTAAAATAGTGGCTTTGTTTACCTCAATAAGCCCTCAATTATGTGTAACGCTAGTAGACAACCTGGGTGGCCACGGACCATGCACACTAAGTGACCAAACTCATGCTAGGTCACCTAGAGCAAAGCCAATCCAGCATATCGCTCCGAAGGATTTCGGATTCGAAAGCCGCCCTGAGTGTAGCTGTTGTTGCTTGCCTTTCGTACTCGTATGAATGTTTATAAATGAGGAGAACGCTTCATTCTGCTGAATACAGATCCTAAGAGCCCACAATTATTTAAAGTATGGTTCAAGACACGGCCCTCTGAATACAGGCTACAAAAATGCCCTATCAATTAATGAGTAAGAATTATTTAATCTAATTGATTATTTAATTTCGTAATGTGTTGTACAGAGTGCGTATTCGTATTTTTTTTCCAGGTAGTGGGACGTTCAAATTTCCTGGAAGCGATGAGTGGACGAATTGACGACTGAAGTTCATCCTCGCTTACACATCACAGTCTGATTATATTTTAAGAATATTTTCTTTTTTAAAGATCTTGATTTGAAGATTTCAGTTTCCAAAGCATGCGGCTATTAGATATGGATTAACTGTATCCCTAGTACGTACAAATTACTACTTACTGCAGGGGTCATCAAACTGTCTAAGAGGGGACGATTCCCTACAGCCCCTTTAATTCCCTCCTGGTGTGAAGAAATGATCGGATATTGATGCATTTGCGACCGGATTCTGACGTGGCGCACAAGTTGCGTAACATCCGAATCAACCTTTCCCGATCTTCTCGCATTCCACGTGTACGCGGTAAAAATTGCGAGAACAGAGCATGATTTGACATCCTTGTTTAAGCCTCTCCTGTCCAGGTAGCCAAGCACACTACGTATGCCATCAGTCAGAGAATCGCTTCAAGGCGGATCTGCTGAGGAAGGAGGAAGGGGAATATCACCCACACCCCTCTCCATTCCATACCCGATCCTCGCACCACAACAACGAGCTTTACAGGCTTCGTGTTGGCGAGAAGGTCGCTGAATCCAGATATAGAGTTTTTCCTGCATGGCTTCTCCAATTTGTTCTACCTCACCGAGGTGGTCAGTGTACTTGGCGATCGAATTTAAAAGTGACTCAAGTAAATACATTCTTCGCTATCCATGTATTAACTCTGGCCGCGGAAGCCTACGAACGCATATGACTCAAGTAAATCATATGAGCTTGGTGAGTGATGGGATGGGGAAAGCCAAGGGCTGTGAGATAGGCCATTGGGTGCGACAGGTGGAAAAATAGATGCGACAATAATATTAAAATGTTCCAAAAACTGTCAAATTAATCGCAATAAAATCTACGGTAGCTGGCACAGTGAGACTGACCGTCATTGCAAATTATATTTCAGATGCGGAGTTCTCCGCTAGAACGTGAGATCCGGCGCTAGCATACACGTCGTCTTGCAGACACATTCCTTTCCAGGTACCGCTAGAGAGGAACCGCGCCAGGCGCAACACGCTCTAAGTTCACGACAATACTCACGATATGTGATAGGATATTGTATGTAAGCAAGAAAGGGGAGGAGAAAAAACAAGGATGAGAAAGGGAAAACCACGGACGGTCATGGACCGTTTGTTCGAGCATTCGTTTGGTATTGGTCGGAGAACACAACAAATCACCGATCAGAGCAACCGGCCAATGCAATTCTGTAACCGATAGTGATTTAATTCGCCCTTTATATGAACATGATGCAATGTTTCATTCTACTGAAGATCAAAGAGAGTATTGTAATTCTGCAAAGTCGACATTTATAGTTAACAAAAATTAATTATATTTGATATACGTATACTTATATTTGATATACGTATTTTATTTCATTTTTTGGGTCACTTTTCAACATCTTCGTCACATAGCAATCACTGTGATTTTTAAACTTTAGGGAAAACACGTAAGGACAACACAAACTTACAGAAAGATCTATGCCTTAGGCGAGATTCGATACCACGACCATTCGAGACGAGGCAGCTACAGCCATTCAGTCTTAACGACCTCTGCTATTCAGGATGGCTTTTTTTATTTTATCCTAAGTAGACTATTATTTTAATGTTATATGTATTACAGTATCCTAAATATTTGTAGCGTATCTTTAATAAGAATTTTATCTAATGATTTTGCCCCTAATGTACGATATTTGCAACTAAAATTGTTAGTCAACTGTAGTTTACGTGAATTATAAATAAAGTATGAAAAGAAGATAACTATTGTATTAATACCTATGCTCCTAATTTCCAACGAGCGCAGACGTTGAAAGATATCTATGCAGCCCTCGGCCATCTTAAGTTATCTTTAGTTTCTTCAGATACACACGAACTCAGGGGGAAAATGAAACAGTTTCACTTTTGAGTACAAAATGAAAATATATCTGAGTTATTACGCCTATTTATATTGCGCGTACCGACTGAATTCGCATTCTTGGTGGGTCACTGCTTACGTCATCGCTAGCTGACTTTGCTGGCGTCAAGCGACAAATAGGCCCCAACGACGAATCTGACCGTCACAAAACTTCTAATATTCACGCATTTCGTTATGGATCAGGATTTGTTTTTAAATTCTTGGTATGTACGGTACTACTGTACTGTGACTATATTTTGGAATATTCGTAAAGTGGATTTCTGTTTAAATATTTTATTTATAGTAGTTTTATACGAGACTAACATTTTTGCTGTTTTGGGCAGTGTGCGTATTACTTTTTGGCAACCCATTCTGCTGCAGGACGCCGCTTGCTCAGGCCTTGGCTGGGCAGGGTGCGCGCTCGTCGCGAAGACGTGGCGAAGCCGACAGCCGACGCGGAGTGAGAGCGGAGGCAACGACACACGACAAAGGACGCAGCGGATGCGCGGCGGAAGTCTTCTCTTGCGGCCTGGGGCGCATCTGCGGGGGCGAACGCCACATAAAAGCGACGGCCCCCACGTGCGTCGCCCCCGCGACGGGCAACAACTCACCCGGAAGTCCTGTCGTCCTCGCCGCACAGTGGGGCGCCAGGTCGATATCATCGGGTGAAAATCGCAGGCGGCGGTGGCGACGACAAGCCCCAACTTATTCCGAAGTCCTACCAAGCTTGCTGCACAGTGGGACAACTCCAGGTCGATCTGATCGTGTGAAATTCAACAGTGGCGGAGACAGTCGAAACTCACTCGGAACTCCTGTCATCCTCGCCGACAGTAGGACTCTAGGCCCATCTGATCGGGTCAAAGTCGGGGAGCAATTCCAGATTCGGGTATTACTAACAAGGAGGGAAAGTTTCAACCACACACAGTTTTCGAAAGTTTAATCACACTTTGCAGATACTTTTATTCATCTTTCTTTTAGAACTTCCCCGGAAGCCTTATTAACCTCGCCACACAGTGGGGACACTAGGTCGATTCATCGCGTGAAAATCCGAGAGCCATTTCAGATTCTGGAACTATTAAGGAACGAAAATTACTAGTATAGAGATATCATCAGTGTTATACAAGTGAATATTTCTTCATATTGGAACAAATCGTGGAACATCCCGTGTTACAATGTACCCTCCAAAAATGTAGTACGACGAAAAATTTATAAAAAAGATAATAAATTAAAAGAGAATAAAACGTAATATGTTATTTTTGAAAATACACAAAAATACGTAAGCCATGACGTCAGTAAAAGGAAAATCGTACACTCCCCTTATCGCGTATCGGGCACCCCCTTATAAGCTTGGGCGTGATTCTTATCAGAACTGCCTGGTTGAGCGAACGGGCGATAACATCTCTCGAGGACGAGAAATTGGCGGAGGGATGTAATTTTACAGAGTACGTGCTCGAGTTCTCTTACCCGCCACTTGCTTGTCACGGCCATTGTGGGATTTGCCGCCTTCGAAAATCCACGCGCCTCACCGGAATCCAATCCGCGCCCTGGGGTTTAGAGGTCATAAGTTAGCCTTTCGCCTACCAAGGGACTTAAAAGGAGGAACGCACTGACTATGAGAATTCAGTCGTTTGATGCAGAATGAAAGTAGGCGGAATGACACAAAAAAAGATTGCGTTTTTCAGTCAAAAGAGAAACTGTTTCTTAATTTTTGTATTTTCCACAAGCTGCTGGGTATTTAAAGAAATCGTAGACACATCTCACGTAGCCGGAGATTGTGTAATTTTTCTTTGAATTCGCGCGCATTGGAAATAAGTATCACAGATATCAGAAATTATATATTAGAAATCTACCAAAAATATCTGTCATTCAAGGCAAGAGTATATAAAAAGGTGTGTGTGTGTGTGTGTATTATTTTGATTCTGATAAATCTGTCAACATTTAATTTCACGAAGAGGAATCTCTCATGTCACCGAAATCAAGGTATGTATCTGTTGTCGCGTTCAAACCACCATGCCTCTAGTTATATGACCACCATCCAAGGAAAATGTTAAAATACTCACAATGTATTGGGTCTTTTATTATATCTCTGAATCTTTATATTGCAGAGGAAATTCAACTACTCCAATAGGGAAACACAACCATTTTTTTCTACAGGCATCTTACATTGCGCCACTGTTAGTTCGCCTTTTTGTTATCTTCTAAAATTTAAGGCGTATTTCCTAAAATTATTAGTATGAATCAGTTATTATACATTTATAGTGTGTTTATTTCTTAAACTATAAATTTCTTCGGAAGGCACATACCTTACTCTTTTAAAAAAATGCAATAATCTCTGAATTCCAATTACTTCCTTTACATTTTCGATCAATTTGGACATTATTTGCAGTGTATAGAAGTGCGAGAATAAAGTGAAACTGATTTCTCTTTCTGATATTGTTTGTTTCATAATAGATTAATGTTTCTCTACTATAATGGTATGTAGTTTTAACCTTATGTAATCAGCACACGTTTGTTTCAGAATAATGTTATGTTTTCTCAATCGTAATAAAAACACCCCACTACAATAAATCATTACATTTGTTACGGGCAGAAACACTTACACATGTGGTATCAATGTAATGTACATAAAATAAAAATAAGAAGTCCATCTACAAGACTTGACATTTAAGATTTATTAAGCCGCAAGGTATTTCAAAGAGAACATTCTTTTCTTGAGGAAAGATATGTTCTATTTGTCTCTGGTAACAGAGTGAATGATAAAACAGACAAGAGTCACAGAAAAGAGAAGCCAAAGAGAAGTGAAGGCGTCGGGTGCGGGGTGATGGATGAGTACGAGGACGGAGTGGCGGAGGGAGGATGGCAGAGAATCTTGGCCCGATTCGACGTCGACTCATGTAAGACAAAGATGAATGTGTTGCCTCGCAAACGTAAGATGAGGCCCCACGGAAGCTAATAGAAAAGGAAAGCAAGGTCGATCTAGGAAGTGTACGAAAATAACTAGAACAATTAAGAGATGGAAAATGGAGGGATGGTATGAAAAAAACGGAAGTCATCTCCATCAACTTAATATATGTGGTTTCCAAATAAATATATTAAGTTGACGGAGATGACGTCCATTATTTCTTCATGTAATTACGTCAACAATACCATATCAGAATTCCTACAATTAATGGAAGGATGACACACCGAAACTTTTCTTGGTCATAGTGTTGCGAAGAATGTCTCACTTATTTCTCACATTTACAAGTTAGCACGTATTTTCCCACCTACTTCACTCACGTACGCTCTGTGATTATGGGGTGATAAGAGGGTGACGAGAATCACTCTCACAGTCACTACTTTTCGTAGATTAGATGAAACGAAAAACCCTCACGGTTTTTGGCACTTTTTATTTTTCTATCAATTGCTTCATGTAAGTCTTACGGACAAGGAGATGTATAGGACGGCTGGGATAGAGCGACTGGCACAATGCCTTAACCCATGACTTCCTGAATTTTAGACTAAAGTAGCAATTTTTACGACTTTTGCACTATTTTTGGACCAAACTGTCTGTACTTCGAAACCCTCAGGAGAGTTAATTATCTTTGGAACGGGATCAATAAATGTGAGTACGTTTGAGCTCAAAACTTATAATCTGCAGGAGTTTTACGGGACAAAACAACGCATCTACACAAACATGATAAAAACAAGTTTTTTGGTTCTTCAAAACAGATATTACCCCAAAAATATAGACATTAATTTTTTCGACGGATATCAATTCCGTACTATGTAGGCTGTAGCCTAAAGAACTAAAAATCAGACAAGGACATGTCAAACATGTCAGAGAATGAGTGAGAAATCCATTATTTCATTGTACCTTCGGATAACGTCCAATCGGATTGCACAACAGTGTTTTAATGACCTGACTCTTTTGCACTCATTCCCGTCCCTAGAGTTGAGAGATGTTCTGATAATTATTTCGTTTTGGCCCACCGATAGATTTCGAGAGTTCTGTAGGTACGTGGTTATTCGGACAAGAGAACTTCGGATGTGGAACATTGAGCTCGGGGCATGGGGCACTGAAACTGCGACTGTGGTTCGTAGCAGCGGTTCAGAGCACGGGATAGGAAGAGCGATGTACGAGGCCAGGAGCATTATGCACGTCGAACGTGGCTGAGAGCAGTGGTAAGATTATGGGGTCGCGAAGGAGGTCTATCGGAGTATCAGTTATGGATCCTGGGACTGGAACGTTGGGTGCGGAGCGTTGGGCTCAGAGTGTGGGCACGCAGCTTACCGCAGGGAGTCGAAGGATGGTGGCACACCGGGAGAAGGGGCTGACACGGAATATACGACATGGGGTGTTGCTCAAAGAGATGGGACATTGAGCAAGGGGGATGCAAGGCATAACACGGTATGAGAGGCATGAAGCTATGCTTACGGGGCCTGGAACTGGACATACGAAACATGCAGCATGCGACCCTGAGCGTGCGGTGAGGAGGGTGCGTCAAGGAGCTTGCGACAAGGAGCGTGTGTCGCAGAGCGTGAAACACGGGGTGCGCGTCGCGAAGCGTGCGTCACGGAGCGAGCGACACGGAGCGTGCGACACGGAGCGTGCGACACGGAACGTTCGACACTGAGCATGCGTCATGGGGCGTGCGACACGGAGGGTGCGACACGGAGCGTGCGACACGGAGCGTGCGACATGCAGCGACTTAACGTGGGAGGGCGGAGAGGGTGGTACGGAGTGGAGGCCCAGAACTCTGTGCTCGGCGACAACGCCGCGGACCGCGCGGGCGAGGAGCGCCGAGGGGCGAACCCAGAGGGACTTCCGCATGCTGGGCGGCGCGTTCCCCCAGCGAGTATCGGGTTGCGGCGGAGGGTAATTCGAGCAGCGGCGGGGCGAGGGGGCGGGAGGGGGCGGGGCGGCGGGGACAGCCGATGGAGGCGCCGCACGACACGTGCTCGACGCGGAGGGGAGCGGCCCACCCACGCAGGGGGCTCCAAACCCCTCACACCAAGACGTTTCATACGTCGGAATTGAGCTGGCGCCGAAAGGACGAGACGAAATTCAAAGGGTCGCTTTATTTACGAGATGTGAATGGATCGTGTTCATTATCATGAGAAATGGCGGGTTGCGTTGTAGTTTCTAGTGCGTAAAGGAAGTTTCGTAGTTCGGCAAGTTTCCTGTTCGATTGTTTCTTTGATTCATTCATGTTTCCGAGCACGCCAGCTGCTATGGTCATTAGTCCCGTCAGGGTTGTGAATCTTTTCAGACCGGGCGGTGGCAATGTTCTTGCCCCGCTGAATCTTGAGATCCGACGCCGACCCACACGTCTACGTGCGAGGTATTTCCCATTCCAGGGATTTCACCCCTGCAGGACACCGCTCAAGCCGGGGTAATCTCTAAGCTTCTGACTGGTCTTCCGACATGTGTAATAGTGTAGTGCATGTAAATGCGATGTATGGAAAGAGGATAGAACTAGGAAGAGGAAGAAAATATCGCGCACGGTGCTTGACCTGCTTGTTCGGGTTCTGCTCCGATATTCGCTTGCTATTGATTGGAGAAACCAGAGAAAACACACCGATTAGAGAAACCGGCAGCTACAATTCACCTCCAGACAGCGGTTGAATTCAGCTTAGTTAGAATAATTGAATAGTTAGTTGAATAGCTAGTTTCGAAAACCTGTCACCGTAGAGAATGGAATAGTAGGACCTCCATGTCAGAGACACTGCTGATACAGTGACAGTGTGAGACAGCTGGTTCTTACTCAGCCGGTTTTTCCGTTTGAGTCTCGACGGCGAATGTTGGACATCGATTGAATAGCTTCCTCGAAGCCTACAAAAGCCTAGATGATATATATATATATATATATATATATATATATATATATATATATATATATATATATATATATATATATAAGAACAGTGAATTACATTTCTCTCTGATAAAGTCCAGGCGAATACCGGTGGTTAACATTAAACAAGAAGCCATTAACCACGCACTTTCCTTCGTTCCCAACCTGTCCCCACTCCCTTCCCGAAGGCCAGTCGATGGGCTGATTCCACATCCTACAGAATAATAATAATAATAATAATAATAATAATAATAATAATAATAATAATAATAACAATACTACTACTACTACTACTACTACTACTAATAATAATAATAATAATAATAATAATAATAATAATAATGCCTTTATTAATGGCGAGGTTCAGGCCATAGTGCCTGCTCTTCCGCCTAATCACTGAATTTACATACATATAGCGTACTAACATTTTAAGAGGGAAGGACAAGCTGTACTTCATTGGCCCATTCCTAAAATTTATGCTACTTACGGCAAACGTCGGATACGGTAGAAACTGTGATACAATTTGAAATATATCAAGTATCTAGCCAGTAGGTCAACCTAAAGTTCGGAACAGCAAGAACGATTTGATCGATTCTGTTGCCTTTAAAACTTGATAGTTCAGTACTTCTTCGCATCATATTTCACGACGAACCCTGCCATATTCCACGATCGAAATAAATAACCGGTAGTACTACCGCGTGTATGATTTTTACAAACGAATATCCAATTCGAATTTAAATTATTGAATAAAATTTAACCCGCAATTCATACAATTAGAACATAACCGATACTCTCTCTTTCCACTCTTAAAATTCCCTTTCGCTGGGGACTGCGCGAGATAAGTAGTTAGCTGCCAGTGGTGGAGTTGATTTCCCTTTTCTAACCCCGCTGGGGAACGCCCTGTTTGCCACCCAGAAAGACGCTGCAGTCTCTCTGCAGGAAGCAAAGAAACACCCTCGGGCACTTGTCACTTTACCACTGATGTGACAGGTAAACACAGCAGACTGAAGAGGAGTGTAAAATCCTGGTATGCACATTCTGAAGTGGACGCTGCATGACGAAAAAAAAACCTTTCGAAAGGAATACAGTGTTAACGTAGGCTCCCGCAACCTAGGCCAGTAGAATTTTAGTTGTCCGGGAGACACCGTTAAAGACGTACTGTTGGCAACGCGAGCCTTTTAGCACTGAAAGATGGTCACTGCGACGCCTGAAGCATTCCCAACTCTTCACAGAACACTGTGCCTTCCGGAGAGCCAAGATTCCAGGGAAACAATGCTTAAAATTTCCGCTATTTTTACCTTTTCTACATACGTTGTGCAGTGAATGATATGAAATGCTGCTGCGAGAAACGATACGGCAGAAAAAGTAGTATTTTATGTCCCTGGTACCGAAAACGTGGATAATTCTTCTTCATACATGGAGTTAATAACTCCCCCTAAGATGTTTCACGAATTTATGTATTATAGATATTTGATACAACAATATTTTTATATTTGTATAGCCAACTTCACATGCAATTAAGGGCAAGGGCTTCCTGCTTCAGCAGGGAATTATTAATACTTCTTTAATGTAGTGATAGCATAATGATGAGGGGTGAAAGGACGATCACAAATACATCCATGCCTGAGACAAGATTCGAACCCGCGATTCTTCGATCAGACATCGCCACGACACTACTGCCTCAGCGAACTCGGCAACCCGGATTGACACCAACATATTATTTTACCACAAAACTGTTCGTCTGTTCGTAAACAACACTACCGGGGAAATCTTTCAACATGTCTTTAATGAATGAATTTTATTTCATAACATTGCAGATTCAACCTCGTGACAAGAAAAATCGAGATTTTGAAATAATTGGAGACTTTAACGAAAATGAAACTTGGACCAGTCCCTTAAGTGTCATTAGTTTATGCTACCAGAGAACAAAGTTCAATCCAAAAAATTGGAGCAATTTTTGAAAAAATATTGAAAATGTTGATGGGGCTTGGTGTACCATTAAGTACCTCGAAAACAAAAATATCCGTTTCAAAATCTTCAATGCGTCCTGCTCATTGAAATAAAGAAAATCGGATGAATGGTTTAGGCGCTACCATTGATCATGGACGGATTCTGACTATACAACACGCAGAAGGAAGTAATTTACTACATATGAGAACACGATTAACCCACTTTTCCGGTACCAGAGCTCAGAAATAAGATTTTTTCTGCCAAAAGTTATCCGGCGCACGATTAGTTCTTTTTTCTCTTCTGAAGAAGAAATTGCGAGTAAGCAATCGACAATTTAATGCAATAAATTTGACCCGCATCACCCACGATTCCCAAGTCGACGGCAGGATTTCGTATTTTGGCATTCACAATTAAAATGAAAATTTCTTGACTCCAGGTAATCGAAAACATCAAGAAGACACAACAAAAGACACATTTTACATCAAAACACAGATGAAGGTTTGTCCTGACACACTTCCGTCGCTAAACTACCACTTAAGTGTATCCATTCAATTAAATACGCGCATTTCACACGCGTTCCATTTATGCGTCCTTCAGTTGTTTGAAAAAAAAAAAAAAAAAGAAAGAAAGAAAATACTCGCGGGAAGGAGGCAAGTGCCGTGACACGCGCGTCTCCTCAGTCGCCGCTCTGACCCGCGCTCTCACCGCCCCGCCCCGCCCTCGTCGGCTGAATGAGCCGCCGAGATCGAGTGGGCGCTAACGTAAATACGAGGCCCTAACACGCGCCCGCGGGAAGGATGTTTGCGCTGAGAGTCACAAAAACGCGCCGCGCCGCACAGTGGCTCACACGACCAACGAAACGACGCAAATCATCCCAAGAGCCAGTGAGAGGTAATCACCAGTACACGACGGACTTTGATGACCGAAAGCATCGCCATAAGTGGTCAATAAAACGCCCATAAAACGTTTTTAAAATGCTCTAAAAGCAAAGAAAAATACGTAAAAAGTTGTATCAGAAACAATTCAGACGAACAACTTAACCCTTAGATACTATGTTACTGATGTATACTAATCGTTGCTTCTTCCTCTCGCTCATGTAACTAAGCTCGCAAACTTTTGGTTTGGACTGTTCTTTACCAGGAAATGTCTTTATTTATCGCGAAATCGGCCGAACCGACAATGGCGCTGACAGGAGCCACAGGAACCTTAGATTACAGACAACGCTGACATTACCATTTCTGAGCAAAGAAATCGAATAGGCTCTTCATAAATTCTATTCGCGTAAATATTATTTGAAGCATGTGTCATGAAAATTATCTAAATTGAAAAGAAAAGAAAAAAAAGAAATTTTGATATTTTTTTTAGTCGACCATCTCACTATTCTCTCTGAGCAATCCTCTTCCCATTCAATGTTGTATGTTTTCATCTTGAAGCAACACGGCAGAATTGTCTTGGTCCTGAATTATTGTGAATGTGTTAGACCAGGGGAGACCAACATGCGAGGTCTCCAGAGCCACAACTGAAACCTTTCATATCGTTGCGGGACATATTTTCATTACTAAAGCGCTGCAAACCTGACAACCCCTTACTGTTGATCTCGGCGGTTTGCCCGGCTACCTGAAACGGGAGGGTGGAACCATGCGTGATATCTTTCTGAACCATGCATAACGCAGTGAAACATATCGGGATGACTTTGATTTTCTGAATTTTCTAAGAAAGAATATTCCATAAATCTAAACTTAACCTGTATTTACATTGAAGGGGATGTTGGCCTCGGCAGGGTGCATGCACTATGCGCAGAATGTATTAAACCGACATGAATGAAAGAGACTTTAGCTTTTCACTAATAACCTTTCGCGGGGCACAGTAAATGGAACTGGGTCGCGAGCTGGACAGACCTGTGTTAGGCAAACATTACATGAGCTATTTCTCAAAACTGCACGAGCGTTGCTTATGATTAGGGGGCGGATTTTAATGAAATGTCATTTTTTCTTCTCACTTTAGAGCAATGCCGTATATTTATACAGAAATTCATTTCATGTTATGACAAAACTAAAAGACCCATTTGTATGTCTTTTTTTTCGCATTTTTCGTCGATTTCGGCTAATAAGTAATTTTTTACCTTCTTATGCCATTTTTATTGCATTTGTTGCTTATTTCAGCTCTTTTAATATAATTTTAATGGTACTTGCTTCAAACAATATTTACGAGGTGAATAAATGTTCACCACAGAATTCCTGAGTAGCCTATTGGATTTCTTTGTTCATATATTGTAATGTCAGACGTGAGTTCAATGTAATCTAACGTTCCTGTGACGCCTATCAGCGCCATTGTCAGTTCCGCCAATTTCGCGATAAATAAAGGCAGAGATTTTCTTTTAAAGAATAGTCCAAAATAAACGTTTTCAAGCTGAGTTCACTTGTACAAAAGGAAGAAGCTTCGATTACATCAGTAACATACCAAACGGCATGAGTTGTTTATCTGAAGTGATTTTGATCAAATTTTTGTACGTCATTTTTCTTTGTTTTTAGGGCATTTAAAAATATTTTAAGAGCATTTTATTGATCTCTTTTGGCTATGTTTTAGTCATTAAAACGACCTCCCTACCGATGGTACTCTCTCACCTAGCCCTTTAATTCAGTAACATGTGCCGACACTGAGAAGTCGCGAAAACGGGGTTGCAGCGATTGCGACCTCTTTTCTTTCTTTCGTTCTTTCTTTTTTTCTTTGAGGTGTTGTGACGCAAACTTTACCTTTAAACACGTTATGATTTTTAGAATGAACGTGAAATTTTAAGCTTTAGGGACTGTATCGACTCTTACAAACATCATTTTATCTCTCTTCCTCTTGATAAACATTTCAAAATTGGGAACCTCTCTCAATATAAAATTTGGTAGTTACGACTAGGGACAATTCAATTTTTTATAAACTAAAATCTACGAAATACGTATGCATTTATGCAATAAACATTTCGAGTAAATAAATTAAAGTAGACCCAGTAAAGTATATTATTAACCCATCATCACCCTGTTTTTCATATGTTTTTTTACGCAAAGCACATTCATTCTGCACTTTACTCTTACTGCACTCAATGAAATTTCGAAATGAAATATTAATTAGCGTTAATAGTATGATTGTATTAGTTACTACAATTCGACAACTTCAATTTTGCGTTACAACCATGTTTGAAGATCACAAGAAACCCTTGTCAATCCTCGTACCATGAAAATGGAAGTTCCTTTTTTTCGCGTCCTGGTAGACTCACCTGGTATAATATAAACGTCCTCTGTTATTTGAGGGAATTCAAATCACTTATATTCTTTTAATGGTACCGATTTTCAAAATGGATCGTGAAGCACTTCTTAAATAGCGATGTATTAAGTCACGATACAGAGGAAAAAAGTCGTGATTTTTTTAAAAAATAAAAATCACGATTCAGTTATAGAAATTGATATTAGCTACAATGAACCACGTATACAAAACCGCATATTACAAAATTAAATACTAAATTTATTAAAATCATAACGATAAACGTTTTTAAGAAAACGCACAGAATAACAATCAGCAATTTGCTTATTAAGAAAACTGCAAACCATGCATCATAAAATCGTAGTCAAATGATTGAAAATTGGGTGTTTCATGCACATCTTACTTAACGAGAGCAAACATTCTGACTGCGAGAAAAAAAATACGCATTTGCACTGAATTCGGTCCCTAGTTATAACGCGACAATTCTCCATGATATCTTGCTGAAGTTTACATTAATAGTTTTTTACCTACTTTTGACCCATCCTTAACCACTGTGTGCAGAGCCGCCCCCCCTTTCCTATCACCAAACGTGTCTCTGGATCGTGAACGCGGTCTCATGCCGACGCGCGCCGACTGCACTTCTTGTAAACAGGGGCGGACACAGAGTGGGAAATTATTTTTTATTCAAAATGTTTTGGTCAAATGTGTCGTATTACAGATTATGTAGAATGACGAAATCTAAACTCAGCTTATGTTGCCTTACGATTTTATTCGTTTTAATGTTTGTATTTTCTCATTTCTCTCCCCGTGGATCCGCGCCTGTTGTACATGAGCTGCGATGTCAGCGACGGTCGACTCATCTTTTCACGCAGTTTCCGTCCTTTATTGGAACTAGATAAAACGCCCACCAATGCGGACGTTCCGTGTGGGACACGGTGATACATTCTGTGTTGCAAATGAGCCTTCAACCACCACAATAGGAGATCTGGGGGCATAACTATCGGTACCAATCTCACGGCCCTTAGCTATTTAGGGGATACGATAAGAAGTCAGAAGATACAATCATTGCATTGGTGGAAAGACGAGAATAGTGTATGTTTTGGACATTCGATTTTCTTGCTGTAAATTTCCTCCTGCACGCTTTGAGAATATGTTCGGAGTATCTTTCTAGAATTTGCAGAGTTGGAATGCTACCAAATATTATATATGTATTTATTAGTTTGTCCCGTCAAGACGCGTTAATTCTATTGTATGTTAGTTTTAAAATCATGTCGCAGAGTGCGAGGTTGTTTAAAAATCTTAAAATATTAAGATCTGCAATTAAGGAACTGAAAATATACGAGTAAAAAGCAGGTCATTTGTATGTGTGAGTGAAGGTCTCCAAAATTTCGAGTAATTTTATATTTGGTTAGTTGCTTGTTAACCATAATATATTTAAATAATAACTCGTGAATGTAAAGGAAGACGCACTTCCAAATATATGACTTCAATGAGCACAGTTATCATTTAATTATTGTATTAGGACTTCCAACTGCCATGTCGATTTGCTTTACACATCGTTTTGGTAATAAACATTTCTTTCAAATAGTACATTATAATTCTGTATACGAAAAAGGCTAAATTATTACGTTGTAGATAAGTTACGATACGTTGCACATACGTCATTTAATATATCATGCGTTTATTGTAATTGAAAATCGATTCAACATTTTAAGTTATAGCAATAACATTCCACTCACTCGACATTCAGAGAATGTCGTAACACATAACTTAACACACGTTGCTTCATAACATTGTCCTCGCTTGCCTTGTTTAGTTCATAATTGAGTAACACGATTCCCGACATATTTTACCTATGCAACTATATTAAACTAAAACTTATTACTACCACTACACAATCATTTCAGCCAATGGCCCCTTCATTTTGTTACTGCCAGATATTGAACATGTCGAAAAGAATATTTGAAATGATTGTGTTTTTGGAGGATTTGGCATTCCTCTCAATAAAATGCTAACCTTATATAGTGTTTAAGAAATGAGGAGCATTATTTAAAATTGAGTTTTGTTGATATTATGTCCTCATGCGCTTAACCGGAATACCACACAGAAGAAGGTGGAAGACGTAAGTCATTATTTAAAAAATGATAGAACTTCTATAATAAGCTTCCATATTATAAGTTTTCTAATGATAGAGCTTCTATAATAACTTCTATGATACGGGAATATGAGTGTGAGTAATTGCAAAATGTAAAACTTCTGAAAGATCTTCCATCTTGCTCGGGATACTGGGGGAGAGAAATAAAAAAAAAATATCTTGCTCGCACCGAAATCTATTTGGGTCTATTTCGGGTGTGGTGCCACAGCGACCGGCGTGAGTGAAGAACGTACGCCTCGCGATGAAACATGCGCTGTCTGACCTCCCTCTGCTCTTTGGATCATGAAACTAGACAAGACACATACTTCGTGGTGCTCTTCGATAAAAGAAATGCTTCTTGGCCACACGCACTTTTTCGGTCAAAAGCTTAATAGTACTCCACAGTAAACAAAGGCAGCGTTGATGTGATGTAACAATGATGCGCAACCTTCGTTAATTTGCAAAAAGCTCTTGGATTTTATCATTAATGCATTTTTGAAAGTGGGTACCTTTTCTGTTATTGTTGTGAAGAGTCTTACTAATACGGACTTCGCTTTTAATTCCATTTTATTCTTGGATCGAATTATCTTCAAAGGTTATCTTTCTATTTGTCTGATACCTACCCAGAACACCACTGAGTAGATCTCAAAAAGTTATCCTGGTCTTCTTTCGTACCTGTTATGTAAAATATTGGTTAACTATGAACATCAAATATAAATAGTAAATTATTAGAACTTTGATCTAGCAGTTGGCATTGCATTGCCTGCGTGCGGAAGGGCAATGGCCGTGAGCGAAGGAGGCTCGTTTGAAGAAGCCGCGGAGCAACAGTCTGCTGCACAGCGGCCGCCGCTGTCGAAACGGGCGCCTCGGGTGCAGCTGGCGCGCAGCCTCTGCCAGAGCGCGGACAGGCGCCTGCGGGAGGGCAGGGAAGAGGCGCCGGACCTCCAGGGAGCGACGGACAGGGCGGATGGCTACCGACAGGGTGGAGAGCGACCGACGATTCGGTTAGTGACCGACACGGCGGAAAGCGACCGACAGGATGGACAGCGACCGCCACCGCGGACAGCGACCGACACGGCGGACAGCGACTGACATGGCGGACAGCGACCGACACGACAGACAGCGACCGACACGGCGGACAGCGACCGACAGGGCGGACAGCGACCGACACGGCGGACAGCGACCGACACGGCGGACAGCGACCGACACGGCGGACAGCGACCGACACGGCGGACAGCGACCGACACGGCGGACAGCGACCGACACGGCGGACAGCGACTGACACTGCGTATAATGACCGACACGGCGGATAGCGACCGACACGGCGGATAGCGACCGACAGGGCTGATAGCGAAGACAGGGATGTTAGCGACCAACAGGAGGGTCATGGGATGATATGGCGAGGTAGAGGAAAAGGTAGTGAGCAGCAAGCAGGGTAGGACAGGGCGTAACGACGAGGATAAAGAACCACCGAGAGAGCGGGCCAGGGTATTAACGAATGACGGACACGGACGGGGCGAAGAGAACGACGCATGGGGGCGGACGAGCGTCGAACAGAGCACAAGTGCATCGGAAGAAGGTGTCAGTGGGGAGGAGGAAGGGACTGCGCGCGATGGAGAGGGCGCGACAAGGCGGGGAGCCAGGCAGTGGAATGGCGGACAGGATGAGGAGCAAAGCGACCAGGTGAGAGCAGGTTGTACTTAATATCTTTGGAATGGGGAATGGTCTTGGGTAATGGATCATATCGTGTGACACGTGCAGCAGGCGAGGAAGGGACGTCTCGAAAAAGGCGCTGAGAAGCAGGGCCAGGAATCGAAGAATATCGGGAGAGTTGTGCAAGATTGAGGTGGCTGGTCGAGAGGCCTCCACAGTTATAACGAACCGGAACGAATAGAGGTAATTGGTATAGACCGTGCAGTTGCCACGATCGTTATGGCGTACGCAAATTGCTCGCGTCACAATGAGACAGGGCGGGGAGAACATGCAAATGAGTAGCGAACGGCAACGGGATGCGTGCAACGGGACAGCGAGGAGGCGAGAAAAAGAGTGGGCGAGCTTTCTTTTGTCCCCTCCACAGGAACCCTGTGAAGGAGGGGAATTTATTATCTATAAATATTTTTACATTACGCTGCTGCCTTGCGGCTTAAGCAGCTACAGGCGGGGCTTTTTCTTACAACTAACTTACAATCTAGACTTAAAGTTATCTTAATTGCACTTTGGCATTACTAACTTACACTAAAATCATATTTGTAATTCTATTTATATATTCTACGTAAATTGTTTGTATATATTGGTACATTATTATTATTATTATTATTATTATTATTATTATTATTATTTTCTACATTCACACATCATTCATACTATTTGGTATGGGGGCGAGCGTGTGCGCGGGCGCGGGCGCGGGCGCGCGGGTCCAGGGGGAGCTGGCAAGGCCCTCGGGTCTTCGCGCGGCGGCAGCAGCCGCCGCCGCCGCGATTTATGGGGCCTTGGGCCGCTGCGCGGAGCGGCAGCCGCTTTTAGGCGCCGCGCCGCCCGCCTCCTGCCCAGGCCCCGCCCACTCGTCCTCGGCGCCTGCCGCCAGGCCGACGCCCGGCGCAGACCTCGGCGCGGCGCCGCACACGTAATGCATTGGGGCTGCCCAGAGCCCACACCCCCAACGTCACTCCCCCACCTTTTATTGACCTTAGCCCGTTCTCCACAGCTCACAGCGCATTCGCTACTGTCCTGCGACTACTGCACTGTGTATACCAACCTCACTCTGAACCCCGCTCACCTCCCCTCCCTACCACTCACCGTGCACTGCCCACTGCTCACGGCCCAGCGCGCACTGCATATCACCAACAACTAACTGCTCACCGCCCACTCCATCAATTATTATCCATAGCTAACCTGGCGCCCCTCTGGCGGTGCACGGGTCTTGAGTAATACAGGGAGACGGAGATTGGGAGGTGCGCTGAAGAAGGAAGACAGTGTGATAAGGATATTGGAGGAGAGAGGTTATCCAGAAGATTGGGAGGCATAGTACGATATGGACAGCTGTTGGAAAGATGTAGGAAACCGAGGTGATGATAATCCAGATGATAAGAAATATTAAAAAGACACAAGGAAAGGAAGGAAAGTTTATTGATGAGAAGAAGAAGGGGCAGATAGAGTGGAAGTTAAAAGAGAGCCGAAAAAGCGGAGATAAAGGTACTAAAGAATACTAAAATTGAAAAAAAAAAAATTGTGGAGAAAACGGAGAATGAAACGAACGTAGAAGTGGAACATGAGGCAGCGGCTGAGGAATGGTGGAAGCAAACAGAGCGGAGGTTGAAGAAAATATAGGCATGGCAGTAGGGATGAATGTTGAGACAGAGGTTAAAGGTTACATTACGATAGTTATTGAGGCTGAGGTTGAGGTAGATGCTGAAGCGGCGTTTGAGGCAGAATCTAAAACGAAGATTGAGGCAAAAGTGGAGACGGGGGTTACGGCGTAGAGATCGCCGTATTTTCGACGGTCGCGTATTCCGAAGAAGGGATTTTGGGCTCGGGAGGAGGGCGGGGGAGCCGGAGCCAAGGGCGAACGCACCGGCGCTGGGCAGGGCGGCGGAGGGCGGAGGGCGGTCGGCCGGGCCACCCGGTGCGCGCGGGCCGTAAAGCGGTCGTTTCCACGGCGGCTGAGCGCCTGCTGTCAAAACACAGCCTCCTTCCGCTCAACCCTCTTCTGCGGCTCAGCCGGCGTCCCGCCGCGCCTGCCTGCTTGCCTGCCGGGCGCCACGAACGACGACGACCCAGCGGCGCGACGCCAACCAGGTACAATCGAGCTGAGATAGGAGCAAAGTGACAGTTCGGAAAACAAGTGAACACCACTGTTACTTAGAGAAGTGACAGCTTTTCAGACACTTCGAGAAACATTTATATTCATTGATGCTGCTCGTAAATATGTCATTGCTGGTTTTGAACGGCATGATACGCCTAATTGATGCGCTGGCATGATACGCTGCCGTCGCGACGTGGGAAGGCGCTCTAACTTTCACGACTGAGTTTAAAAAGGTACATAATACTTATCACAAAAAATAAGACCACAATAATAATTTAATGTTGTTAAGCAGGAAATTTTTAATCAGAACAAGTAGCATGACAAATTCTTATTTCAGTTTTTTTTCTCTCTTAGCACTATATTATTATCGGACGATGAGCAAGTTGGAAGCCATTTACAACCGAATCAACTGCTAATGAACGAAGGGAGCCATCGCTAATTGACATTTTTGGCGAGCGCATTGGAGTCTTCATTTACGTAGTCAGCAGTAGCCGGGCAACGTGTGCGGCCTGTTTGTTACATTGGTCTGGCCATCACTGTTCCGGCATTCGCCTGGTATTGTTCCGAGAAACCATGGAAAACTGCCGATCAGAGCATCCGTGCGCTAGAATTTTCCTACAGATAACGGACGATTTCAAAATAGGTATCAAACTCGAAAAGACGCCATCGTCGGAGCTAAAAACCTAGGACATCACTGTCAATGCAATAGAAACAATGGTTGCTCTGAGCCGAGTCGGTTAGTATCCGAGTTGTAGAAGGAAAACTAGAACTAGTTATATCTACTCTGTGTTAATGATGTACATCATTCTATTGTACTAATATTAAATAATATTCTCAAACGCTGGAGCGTTTGTAGCGTAGAGAAGCGTTTGTGGAGCGTTGAGAAAAGGTTCAGAACAAAGCTAATTACTTGAACGAATGAGTTTACAGCAAATGTACTTCAGTCTCCAAAAATTTGAATAACAGTTAGGACTTTTCATCCGGTAGGACACTATACTCGAGTAGATGTTATCTACCATTAACAACATCAAAGTTATCTCCTTGTTTCGGACCAAAGTAAGGGATAATACAAGGGATGACAAACTGAATAAACCATAACAGCAGAAATAAAAAAAGAAATAATAAATTCAATCAAGAGTACCGAGTATTAAATCAAAGACATTTCTACAATACTATAATTAATGAAAACATTTAAATGTTTTAACACGGCGCAGGTATAAAATCAGTAACATTTTTTGTATTCTTATTTGTTTTTGTTTGGTAAACCAGTTTTTCACAAAGGAATTATTCGTCTCGTGCAAGTGTGTCACTGAAGCACTCACTCTTCGGGAGAGCAAACTGTTCATCAAATACCAAATACACTCACTAAAAAACCTTCCTTTTCTACAGTTTTCCTAACTCATTAGAAAGGTTCCACTGAAAGTCCGAAGATTCCTGTTGCACTATCCTAACTTAGGGCTGCCCTTTGGAGGTCCTAAGATCACAGCAACAGAAATACCAAATAAATGTTAGCACTTTCCCTTATCGGGGCTATACAAAAATCCCTCATAACCTCGAAGGAGAAGCTGAAAGGGTTCCGTGGTCAAACGAATTGACAACCTCTGTGAGCCCCCGAAATGAACGTGGCGAAAGTGCTCTCATTCCCAAACATTTCATCTCCTTCTCTCACACGTTTTACGAATGTCGAATTCAAACAATTCCTCACAATACATGTATTCACACATTTCACAAATCCACCCTTCACGTATTTTTACAACAAGAACCTAAAATATCACTAAGAATTTCTCGTATTCAAGATTCAAAGCCTGGAAACGTATTTTGTCACTTCGTAGACCTTTATACCGTTATTTTAATGCGTTCATACACAATTTAAAAACTTTTGGTTTATGTCGTATTTTCCTGTCTTTAGATGACATAAATCTAAAGATGCGATTTGAAAGTGCTGAACACCAATGAGATGTTTAGTCTAAATATGTAAATACAAAGAAATTCGGGACCGGCAGTACGTGCAAATGGTTTTGACTAATTGAAATTAATTTCGACCAGTACACGAAATCTCGCATGACAACAGAGATATAAATGGAATAATAAATCTCGTATGTAGAAGATGAAGGAACTTAAAGATACTCGAGCAGTATTTGTTTCAAAAAGAAGACTCCCGGGAGGAAACTATTAAAAACTGGCTTGAAGGGACACAAATATGGGTAACTCAGATATAATTACAAAAAAGTAAATTAATATAAAAAGTGTGTAAATATCTGTTTTATGGTTCAGTACTCGGTCGAATAGACTCGTCTTTGCTTTAATGGATTAACCATGATGTGTTACTTACACGACGAGTAAAAAGTGTTTATTTTTGTATAAATATCTAGGAATTTCTTTTAACAGAAGAGAAATGTTCATTAGGTGTTTTAAAGTTTATCATTCTTCCCAATAATAAAGAAGTATTGTTTCACTGCAATTAATAAAATTTAACTTGTGAGTTATTAAAATTTTCCCCGCAGGATGTGTTTTATATTTTGAGACCGACAGACCTCTAAATGAAACAATTTATTGTACCTTCTTGTCCATTGCGGCAGCTGAACTCTCTCTGGCAGCGCCATTTTCAGTCATCTCACAAGTTGCACGTCTGAGGGGCTGAGCCTTGTAAGAGGAAGGCTGCCGCGCGCCTGACAGGTGCTTCGCAAATACCTGAGGTTTCAGACGATTAGAAAACACACACGCACGGAGGTAGTTCGCAATGGCCAGAGGAGATTTTATTTTCTCGAACATGGTTTCGCACATAAATGCGCACATCCTACATTGATCGCTATCGGCAAAATCAACAACATTCGCTCGTGTACCAGAAATCTCATGCTTTCGCGGGGACTACCGTGGTCATGTAGCTGGGGAACATTTCTTCATCACGCACGTCTTCAAATAATCCCGAACAAGGAACACATGACCTCAGCAAAGTCGTACACAGGAATGAGGTTTCTTTCAAGGACACAAAAGCATGCCAACATTGTTAAGTTATGTCTTACTAAATTATTTTATCATTTCACCCCAATACAAAGTGCATTCGGGTTTCATATGTAAGAGAGAAGAAGGCCTTGTCAACCGAGAATTAAAAAAATAACAATAAAACGTATAGTTGTTAATAGAAAAAATATTGCAGTAGATGAAATCGTCAAATCGTCGCTTTCTGAACAGTTGTGTAATAAGAGCTGTACATTTTCTGAAAAATCTCAAGGGAGACTTGTTTTGAGACATCTAATCTTCGCCTAGAACTACTAAAATTATTACGAACAGTTATTTTCTGTCTAAAATTTATATTAATATGAAATTTAATAGAAGTAATCAGAGTCACCCCTGAAGAAACTATTGCTAACTGAAATGTTTCCTAAAAAACTGGCACCTCTCATCTCTACTTCGTGAGCCAACGAAACATTTACGTTCATGTAGCAGCTCCAGCCGCTTCCGCCTAAACAAAGCAAATTCCGCCGCTCATAAACAAGCCCAGTGAGTGCAGCGCATAATAGGGCTTTAAAGCGTAATCCGGCGGTGGGTCAGTGCCCCGGGAAGAACAACCGGCCGTGGCCGGCGGCGCTCGGGCTGTCAAGGGACCTCGGCCGCCACCGCCGCCGGCCTCGCTCACGCCCACGCTCACGCCCGCGCCCACCCAAAGCCCGCAATGCCCCCGCTGTCACCACCGCCAACGCCCCCGCTGCCGCTGCCGCTGCCGCTGCCGTCGCCTGCGTCCTCGCCGCAAACGTCGCTCTCTCTGCCACCGCCTCCGCCCGTCCCATCCGCCTCCATTGCCACCGCCTCCGCCGCTGCCCGCCCCTTCCGTCTCCATTGCCACCGCCTCCGCTACCGTCACTGCCTCCGCCGCGCCGCCCAGAATAGCGCGAAATCCGAGCGGAGCGGGGAGGAGGGGAAGGGGGAGGGGGAGGAGGCGTCCAGAGAGCACGGGAGAGTCCGCAGCGCCCAGCACGCGCCCGACGCGCCGCCCGGCTGGCTGGCTAGCGAACCTCGCTGCCTCTCCAGGCGCTGCTGCGCACGCTCACACGCCCAAGCGAATGACGAATCGGCTCAGCACTTAGAAGAACACGAAGAAGCGGTTTCTTAACTTTCATTTCATTAAACTATTAAACCCCAAAAATAACACAGTATCTATCAATACACTTCAATACACTAACCTCAATTCACTAGATATTATATACAATTGATAGTGATGGTAGAATGTAGCATGTTAAAAAAAAATCGCTCCAGAATCATTTTATAGCATTATAAAAATTAAGATTTAGAATTTTGTAGCATTTGTTGAAAAAGTTTTTATTAAGGCAGGACTCTGAGATTAAAAAAAAAATTTTGATCCTTTTTAGATGTTCCCATTAAAATCAGAAAATACGGTAATCTCATTTATAATTCGCCATTTGTAACATGGCCACTGAAATTAAATTATTTAACATAAAAGCATCGATATGTTGTCGATGTCGCATCCCTAAATACAGAGCAAATACGAACGACACCAAAAACTGCAATTTAGCAATTATATCGCAGATCGACTATTTCGCAGTTTGTACGTGATTTCGCATTTTGCGATCAATTCCTCATCTTATCGCAGATTGAAAACCGTCATAAAAATACTGCATCGACCGTCAAATATATAATAACTAATTTGTTTTTCAGCGCTTGAGGACATTTCGCAAAGTTTAACAACTGCTAAAATCTACCACCTCTAACAATTATTGATGATGATGTTGATAGTGTTAAGTGCCGTATTCAATTGTGAGCTTAGGAGAGGGAGACGGGTGAGCTTAGGAGAGGGTGATGGCTATTGGCATCATGTTCTTTTCCTGGGCAGAATACCACTTTGATCGTTCGTTACACAATTTCACTGAATGGATAATGATGGTGGAAACGATCGCGGTGAATGATTATGTACGCGATCTGATGAAGCGAGGTATGTATTGCTACGAGGAGACAACCGTACAACGATTGGTAAAAAATACAACCTGGACAAAGCTTGTAATTGCTCTTCTAGTACATCCTACACAATATTTTCCAGAGTCTTACAGAGTGGATGGTTAACGATATTGAATGAAGTTTAACTTTTTGTTTCACATTCGTTAGAGCTGGTATTACACAATGTTCATCATAGGTCCAGAGAACCTAGCACTTTATGAGTCTGAATCCTAATTAGATTGATTGCAATGTCTCATACACAATTGATAAAATATCAGACATTTAAAAAATATTTTCCTGAAATGAGTTTTTTTCTAGCGCAAACGCCACTAAATTAGCAGATTTTCATTAGCTGCAGTTTATTGTAATTTAAGTTTGAAAATGCTTTGAAGGTTTCCGTTTTAAAAACAGGATTATACGTTTTTGTGGTACTTAAAGTTCGAATAAATTCACATTACTTCTTTAAAAACGTGTTTATAAAAACGTTTAAACAAATATCAGTCAACACTTACCTAGAACTGTGTTGAAGTGATGTCCAAGCAGTGACCCTGGCACCTAAAATAGAAAAAAAAGTGTTATCAGAGAGCAAACACTTATCATTTCACAAAAGACCTCTTGAGGAAAGCGAGATAGAAATTGTCAATCTCAAAGGTTGTGTAAAGAAATTTATAGAGACTGAATAATGGAATGTTGCTGTGAAATAATAATATAATCTGGATATTATTAATCCCTAAGAGTGATCAATTGATGTACGTAAAGATGATGAAATAATTTTAGGTTATTTTTTAAATAATTAATATAAGACCCCTCATATAATATTACAATCTTCATATCAATGTATTTCATCTTAAAAATATTGTTAGTAGAAAACTTTTTAAGCTGATACTTTCATTTAGACCACAAACATAATGAATTCTCACAGACCAATTTGGAAGTTGTTCTGGTCACGTTGATGAAACATGAATTATTCTGCCAGTTCATTTGAATGTTTTCTTCTCAGTTCAAACCCATAAAGCATTGTTTTTTCACGCAGAATTTAATCAGTGAGATCTAATAACGCTTCAATATTTCAGGATATCTATTCATCACGGATGAAAGAAGACAGTTTGGAACACATCCAGGAAATTTTCGAAGTATCTATTCAACCAACGAGAAATATTGCAGTAAAAGTTGAACAGAAACACACAATGAAACAGATGTGTTTCATTACCTTTTAAATTATTACTCTATTTTTCAATCATTTTTGAAAATATTTCCATACGAAACGACTGTTGCAAATCAGTAGCAAGAATAAATAATATAAGGTTGAAAAGTGTTTCGATTAATGTGTAATTAAAAGATTGACGAAACTGTCTGTTTCTTTGAATAATTGATCTGAATGATGTCGGTTAGCCATGAGACAAATTTTAATAATAGTACAATTGAAGGGCTTGGATCAACAACAAGATAAGCCACATCAGGCACAGCAAATCCCCCGCAATTTGTAATTGTTAATATCTAATTCTGATCGAAGTGCTCTAATTGCTCCAAGCTCTTGATAAATACGAACAAAACATGTAATAATAAAATAAGCCACCCTTCACCAGGAGCTGATCCACGGGGAGAGAAAATGGGGAAATTTCCCCTCCCACAATTTTTCAGTAACTATTCATTTTAACTTGACACGAAATTTCCAAGCAAACATATTTTCGTATAACATTAAACCAAATAAAATTGTATTGCAACATGAGCTGAGTTTAGCCTGCGTCATTCTACGTAATCTGTAATATGACACATTCGACCAAAACATTTTGAATAAACAAATTTCCCCTCCCAATATTCGTCTCTGGATGCGCTCCTGCTTACTGATCAAGATATTGACTTTTACAATTAATGTTAGACTTGTTGGGGCTGATGTGAGCTTCTCTTATTTCCGCCCCAAGACATTCATTTTTTAAATGAATATCTTTAGACAACAATAAACCATTACATGTGAATACAAATGCATTATGAGAGATTGAAGTATCGTTGCCACCAAACTTCCTGAATTGTAAGAGAGAGTGTGAGGTCCTGAGGAAGGGGTTGCGGCAAGTGAGCGTGGTGGCCGGCGTTTCAAATTACATAACGCGGCCCCCGGCGATGTGCGTGGAGTGCGTGCCGTACGGGTAGGGGGGGGGGGGGTTCGCGGACAGGTGCGTGGCTGTGATCAGGAGCAGGTGCGCGCGCGCCCAGTCGCCCAGCCGTCCAGCCGCCCGGGCGCTCGGCCGCCGCGCAGCCCAGGGCCAGAGCCCCGGTGTTCCTGGTATAAAGGAGTTACTCTAAGAAGGGTCCACTTTGACAGGTTGGGAAACGAATGAACGCCATTCAGTGCGTCGACATTGCAAGAGTTAGTGAACAAGCCATTGGCAAATGAGCTAACTGTAAACGAACGCACTGACAAAATGACGAAATGGTAGTAACGTACAGTGAAATTGCCAGCAGTGACCAAGAAAAGCGGTCCCTTCTTACAGTAATCTCTACCAAGGCCGCTTCCGCCGACTAAGCCGCGCCACTTTCACGTACTCACAGCACCGTTTAATGGACGGAGTAGTTTAAAAAAAATATATTCATAATGTTAAAAACGCTTCTTAATGGCTCATAACATGCAGCTACAGTACATAATTATCGCCTTCGGGTTTTAAGTCTTTAAATCTACTATCCTCAGCGCTTCGGGCGCACAGTGATGTACGCATTCCTGGCGGTAACGCAAGAAACTATTTGTCCTGACATAATCTAATACACTTTTTTTGTATTTTAGTAAAAATTAGACCAGGAGAGGTGAATCAGGGCATCAACTGATGTCACTGCAGTCTCTCTGATCGGGAGGACTAGGTTCGAGTCCCGACAGTGGCAGGATTTTCGATACTAGCTTGCCAGCTAGATCGAATTCTGTCGTTGTCTGGAGGAGAATTCTAGCGACCGGCTGCTCCGGTCGATAATTTTCTGTGGTTTCTCCGATCTACACCAGGGCGAATGTCGCGGCCTATCAGACGGGCCACGGACCGGGCGCGATCTTTTCATCCCATTCCCTGTCCTATCCTCTCCCCTTACACTCACACTTGAATGCACTACACTACCACAGATGCCGGGAGACAGATCGGGAGCTTAGAGTTTGTTCCGGCTGGGCGGTGCCCCGCTGATGGGAGATACCTGGTTGAGGAAAATCGCAGCAAGCCGTCGTAGGTCGGGGCTGGAACTCGCCAGCCATCGGAGGATGATCACCACCACTACAACCTACACCTACATGAATACACGCACTACACTTTCGGGACTAGTGGCTTCATGAGTTCGTCGAAATCACAAATTAATCAATACAACAATGAAGGAAATTCGCATTTTTAATTTACAGTAAGAATGCGAATGAATAACTCGTGAACGAACGCGTGGGCTGTGCTGTAGTTCCCCACGACAAACTAAACACGAAAAGCTAGCCATCGTTCGCTTGGCAGCCTCAGGCACCTTGGTGTCTCCGATGGGAAGGCCACGCCAGCGCCATCCCATTCGTTTATAGGGCGGGGGCGTGCTGCTGCGCTGGACGTGAGGACGCGAGGCGCCTGCGCCGCGCAGCTGCGCCTGAGTCACTGCGCGTGCCGCCTCGGATGGTTACGAGTTCGATTCCCAGTGATTCTGCTCTCGGCCGAGACATTTACTACGGAACATCGAAACTTACTAGTTTCGATGTTTCGCAGTATTGTATACCGGAGATGTGACGAAAGAAGTCACACGACCTGTTAGCTTGTTTATTTAATTACTTTATAATTATTTTGTTTTAATATTCCTGAATCGATTACAATCGATAATTACTAGAGTGAACGTTCCTGAATCGATTCTGAAAATATTCCTGAATAGTTGAAATGCAAAGTAATTTGTTTTGAGGGCATCGTCTCACTTTTAGAATGTAGTGAAAAAGGTAACTTTTAGCACGCTGTGCATGCCCTAAAAGTAACTGCTTTTACTAGTGGCTGTCTAAAAATATTTTTGTTATTTACTTTGGTAAACACGCACTTAGCCCCGTAGCAACCAACTATTTTAACAACGCTTTAAGAGCGCGTCCGTAGCAACGGCCATTAAAATGCTCGAGAGCCCATTAAAAATATTTTAGCGGACTTTCGAGTTTAGATTTTACCAGTGCTTATAAATCTTGGGATAAATATGACGATCCAAAACACAATTTTCGGAATAAATGTAAACAAAATTTATCTTTAAATTATTTTGGTACTGATACATTGAAAGTAGTATTGTAGTACATTCTTCATTCGAAAGTACATTCTTTTTTGTTCGCCAATCAAAAAATAAATCATAAGCTTTCTCATAAATTGTTACAGATTTAGAAGACATCAACTAGAGCTTGCAACTTCTGCTTCCTCCTGAATATCATTTGGCACGAAATATCTTCTGAATCTTCGAAATTTCCTGAAATTTTTTCTCAATCAGCTTACATTAGCAGAAAAAGCGTTCAATTGTATGATCTCAAACAAAGCATCCAGTACCACTAACCTTCGCTACAGAAAATCGAGAGTATCGATAATTCTTAACTCATGAAAGTGGTAAAAGTTAATTTGGAATAAGCGATAAACTAGACATAACAAAAAAACTTGTATGTAACTCGTCCTTTATTAGTCTTTAAGGACTCAGCCGGAAGTTCAACTACTCGGTTTCACTGACGCTCCCCTTCGAAGTTAACCTTCCGGCTTCGTTCTCAAAGACTCATTTAGAGGACTCGTGACATGAATATCTATTTTGGCATGGTATTCATGTCCGTTTCTAGCTCTTAATAATAGAAAGGATGATAAGAGGTTGCCGAGATATGGAAACCACAAAGCATCAGTCGCTGAAGCGTCCTCACCGAGTGGGCGATAAGCGCTATCGACGCGCTGCGCCGCTGCGGGGCACGAGGCGAAGAAACGCGACGCACCTCTAGTCCGCGAAATCACCAGCCGGCGATATCAACATGAAGAGCAGATCGGCGGCCTCCGCCTGCTACCTGCCAGCACTGCTCCTCGCCGGCGCTGTGGTGAGGGCACTGCACACACTTTCTTCAATGCGGATCTTCATTTTTTCGCTAAATGCTGGCATTTTCCATTTCTCGTGAAGCCGTGAATATCCAATCTCGAGGTGCCTCTATTCGTACGTCTCATATTATTTATAAATGTGTGGTTTAGTGGAATACGTTGTTCTGTTCTTCTTTCCTTTTCCATTCCCAACTGTAAAAACGGGATAAGATGGATCATTCACCACATCCGTTGTCACTGCAGCGTCTGCATGGAACCCCTAGGAGTTCTTAGGGTTCGAGTCCCGACGGAGACAGATTTTCGACACTGGTTTGGTAGCTAGGTCGAGTTTCGCCGCTGTCTGGACGATAATTCGATAGGCTACCCTCAAGGAGAGTTTGCTAAGGTTTCTCCTGTCAAAATCAGGTGAATGTTGGAGTAGTACTCTAACAAACGGGCCACGTACCGCGCGCAATCTTCGTTTCTCATCCTTGTTCCATCCTCTCTCCTAGCACGCATGCACCCACACACACATACACACACAGAGACACACACTTTTTTACGTACATGAACAGTACCATACATGTCGGGAAACCAGTCAGGAGCAAAGAGCTTGTCAGAATATGGCGGAGCCCCGTTTCCAGAGGTATCTGGAGGAGGAAAACCTCTCAAGCAGATGGAAATGAAACATCGTCAAATGCAGTCTCATGGGACTTGGCACCAAAGTAGCACCTCGGATGCAAATAATCGTACTAATTGTTCACTAACTACAACATCACAGCTATAAACAAGTTTCCTCGATTGCTAGCAATCAGGACTAATTGGATAGTTTCAGTTACTTCAAGTCAGAGCAAATATATATTTTTAGCTAGGTTTTGCCAGGTAGGCTTTGCAATGGATCGGAATGAAACTTCAGGATTCGATTTAGAGTCTGCTCCGGCAAGAGGGCTCCTTAGCATTCCACTGATAAAACAGTACATGAGGGTCCTGTTATTCACTGACAGACTAAATGAAGATGAAATTCGAATAATGTAGTTCCGCCTGCGGCAGTATTTTAGACACTAGGTACGTGGGTCGCGTTCAGTCGCTGTCTGGAAGAGAATTCTAGCGGCTAACTTCTCTGATCCATCCAGTGGGAGAAGATCACCGCCACCTTTGAGGGGGAAACATGCAGTACACTAACGGAACTAATGTGCTTAGCAGTTGATGCGCCCGAATCATCAATCAATTTACCTTCAAATCTCTACGGAGCGCTCGTTCTCCTGATCTTGATTTCCACCCAATAATAGAATATCCTTATCGTTTACTTGCACATGTATCGGATTTGTTCTATCGACAACAAAATCATTTGAAAGTCACGATTTCACGACAGCCTGAAAGGCTTCCCTTTGCGATAAAAAAAGATAAAGGGAATAAATTAAGAAATTGTGAAGTAAAAAAAAGAGAAATGTACATGCACGTCAAGTTGAAATCAACATGCACTTCATGTTGATACAAGCGGACCTAAAACAGCACGTACTTTCTCACTTTTAGCAATAGTCATGTAATAATATTTATACCATAATTTCTCTTCCTTCTAATTCATCTCAGTCATCATTTTTTGTAAAACTCATTAAAAATCGTAGAACATTTGATGCAAAAACTAAATATTGCCAAGTAAATATCAACACATATATGACAATTATAATTGCTTTTCATACCAGTAGCAATTCAAATTACAAATTAAAATACAAATAAATAAATTTCATGTTTTCTTTTATTTGTATTTCATATTTTTTAATTTGAATTGGTACTGGTCTGTAACTATTAAAATGATAAATTAATCAATCTGTATTCCCCCCGTTGTATTCCATATTTTTTGAATTATTTTTCTTATTGGTCTCCAATAATTATAACTTTAAGTGAATATATTATTTATATAAATCCTCAATTTGTCTTATTTTGTATTTACACGGTATTTCATTTACATTTTATTTGTTTATATTTGTATAATAATGACTGCAAAGTCATCGAAAGACGACTCTCTAAATTTTCTCTCTCCGTTTTTTCGCGTAGCACTACACTTTCTCTCTTCTGCGTAAGCAGTAGCAAGTAAGTAAAAGAAGTATGTAATAAAACTATTTTATTAATTTTTGGAACTAGGGTGGAGGGCTAAAATACAGCTGTAAATGAAGCACACAATGCTGACTGTCAGGGATACACGTTAATCTGTTTATCAAATGTCATAGTTGCCTTCCTGTGGCAATGCGGCAATGTGACATGTCAGGAGTAAATCAGCGCTACCACTGTCATGAAAGGAAACTTTCAATAGTACGCACGCTTAATTTTCCTGAAGATGGCACACACAAATCCACAGAAGCATTCATTACAGGATACGAAATCTTTTGATCTTGGTTGGGAGTATACTCATATCAAAATATCAAATCTACTTCAAAATTTGTTACTGGTATGGAGGTTTTACTCTGAAATCAATTACTTCAAATAAAGAAAAAATAATTCAAATCTTCTACTATTTTGATTTTATGAACTTCTCTCTTGAATCCCACGTGAATATTCTAGGTTTGGTTTTGATTCTAAACCTTTATGGTGAAGTGGTAAACTGTGTGAAGAGGAAATGTCACTGTCACCCGTGTCACGGAATCTCACTGGTGGCAATAACCTTGTCAACATTAATTTACGGTTTCAATGATTCATTTTTCTATTTTTATGGACCTAGTTTTTTCGATTTAATGAATTGTTACATATGCCAGTGAATTATTAGTTATTAACGTCACTAGGCCGATAAACATCAAATAACCAACTGAGTCTGTTATTTCTGTTTTTGCTATGTTTAATACGTTTTTAAATACTATCTTATTGTACGAAAAAATCAAATAAACAAGAAGTGCCAGTTTATGCAATAAATGTACTCCTATGGTATCTTCAGCTGCAACTCATTTGTTTCGATTATTCTCAACAGACTGCTGAATGTTAAATTCTTATCGCACGCCAGCCGTTAGAGTGGCTTTTGTTGGTTCCGTTAAGTCGTTACAAAAATGTTATAAAAAGTATTTTTACAAGCAAATCCTTACCTGTAAGTACATTAAAATTGCCAACAAAAATTAATTATTGTATATGTATTCATTTATGTTAAGATTAATATGTCTTTATCAGATAATAAACGTATATGAAATCAAAACTATTATTTTGTCCTCAGATTCTAACTACTACGAGTTGCAATGCAGAACGGCTCAAGGAGCTCCGGAAGTCGCGGCCAGTGATGGCGACGATGGCGCTTCAAGGTAGTTGCGGCGGATTTGAACAATCAATGCTTCTGCTTTCACCGACAATTGCACGTGTGAGCTACCGAAGTCTTAAGTATTCACTGATGTATCAATCAATCACAATTCATTGGCAAAATCGAATCCACTTTTGTATCTATGTATTGACGATGACATGTTTTCCTTTTATAAATCAAATCAGACGACTTAGTATACTACCTAACTTGCTGATAGTAGAATCACATAATTTGTCATTTTCGTTCTTTAATTTGTTTTACTTTACTTAATACTGTGTTTACATTCTTGACGAGTTTCGATGCCAAATTTCTTTCGAGAAGTCACATTAAATATCTCTATAGTTTTGACAATACTTAAAATGGTTTCTTTGCTGGTCACGACTCGAGAATTTGTATCAAAAATATATCGACAATTTCCGAAGCAAATGTCACATTTTCTGTAAGAATACTGAGCAGTGCTTCCATTTCCATATTAAAGCGAGAATAAAGATGGCACTCTTCAAATACAAGGTATTAAAAAACACGATAGCCTAATTTTGCTGATATCTCATGAAAGTGGTATAGATGAACTGAACAAATATTTTATTTTTAAATAGATGTTATGCGTATTGATTCTACATATCTTACAATTTCATTAATAGCAAAATGCAGTATGATAGGTATACAGATACGATATATTTAAATACTGTGTTGTGATACGACGTTTTTATTGTGATGTTCGTAATCTACGTATAAAATTTAATATTTAGCACACTTTACCTTCCTGGAGCTAAAAATTTTACCTAGTGTTATTGTGATCTTACAATTCAAACTTTTTTATGGATACACACATAGGTTTTGAATACTATCATGGATCATGATATTATGACTTCAACTTCCAAACTGACCTCGTCCGCTTTTGTCCTTATTTGAATAACCGAATGGGCAGAAAAGGTCGGTTTAATTCTCTCTCAGAAATATCTCGACATTGACCTAATTTTGACTCATGTGATTCTACACGAGAAAACATTTCTGCGGTAGGCTGAATATTCTGCTGTTATTCAAAGTCGGGTGTTAATGATAAGAGTTAATGTTTATTCCGCTGTATTGGAAAGAAAATAATATCAGCGTTTTTTTCTGACAAAAAACTATTACATCTAAGCTAATATGTGTATATTACATAGTAGTACCCCAAGTAAAATGTCTTCATATTCTCTAGTTTTTGCTAAAAGTGATTTTTTTCCTCATCCCTAGTACAACAGATAGGACAAGCGACTGTACTATAGCAGAGAGCACGGTAGGGACAAACCTCTGGGTGCTGGGGATAAAATCCCCACTCGATCCATGTAGATTAAGTTATGGACAAAACGGGTTGGCGGCAAGTTCCCCCGAATTTGTCCCCATTTCCCAAGCCTCTATCTCCCTAATTGCTTCATCACCATTAAGCATCTATTTACGCATTTAGCATCAAGTAAGCAATTTAAGCATTAAGCTTCAATTTAAGCTTCTATTTAGTTCCCCGTATTATTATGGGCCACACGAGCTGAGATCATTATAAAATGTAGATAATGGAAGTTCAGTAATAATCCAATTAGCCGAAACAAAATTATATAAATATCCAATTATCGAAATTTATTTTCGAAAGCGACTACTTCATACCAATTGAACTTTCATAAATAATTTAATTTATGATTTTTATATGAATTTTACAATATTGAGTTTTTTAAACTTAATTTAAAGACAATGATAATAATTCAAGTTTCTATTTTCTTGACACGATTCTGTTGTCTTCGGAAGTGGAAGCGTCCGTCTTCATCGCAGCGTCCGGAAGTACACTAAGAAAAAATCTAAAACTTTCCAAAACATTGAGAATGTGGTTGGAATAAACGTGTTTGATGTAAACCAGGAAATATGATATTGCAATGATACCTGATTAAGTCAAGCGAGTCTACACTTAGGCTGAGCTTCCTCTCGCGCCTGCAAATTTTGAAATGGGTCCCTTAGCTCTTAAAAAAACTATTTTATTTTCGTAAATATGTTCACTATCTGATATTTTCCTCTTTTAACCTGAGAATTTGGGGAATTGTTATGCGACAAGCCATTTGTAAACCTGTAAATGGTTTAACATAAATCCATTGTGTTTATTGTTTAATCAATATAAATAGATAATTGTGATAGATTGAAAATTTGTTTCATTAATGTTATCTAGGGAAAAAAAAGTTCAAAAGAAAAGGAAGTCCAGAAATGTACTTTGTCTTCCCTCTTGTTTCAGGCTACGCAAGTTTAATAGTGTGCAGTTACGTAATAAACATCCACACTAAATACCAGTATGAGCCACTATTTACTAGCTATCTGTATGCAGCACTCGGGAATATATTGGTTGTAAATAATTTTTTTTTCTCATTGCCCGTTGAGCGTAGTGCGTAGGGGTCCACTATGGCGTGACGCGCCGGGGTCGTGGCGGGAGCGGCGGCCGCGACGTGTGACGAAGGTGCTGGCGGCGGCGGGCGCGGAGCCAGGGCGCCGGGGCGCTCCGGCCAAGAGCGCGACCCTGGGGAACGCCCCCTCCGCCTCCGTCTCCGCCTCCGCGCCCGCTACCACAGCGCGCTCTTCCGCCTAACGGAGACGCCGCGCGCGAACAATGATGCACATGTGGTACTACTCGAAGTAACCCTGCCTTGCCCATGCATTCGTTTATCGCACTCATCTGTTAGACAGGGAGAGAAACGAATTCCATCTATAATGTGAAATGGAAATAATTATATTATCTTCGTCGCGGCACCCTGCTCCATCCGCACCGCCGTGGTCTACTCCTCTGTTCACCCTCTCTCCCCGTATGGCCCCGCCCTTCCACCCCCCGACCCGTCCAATCCTTAATGCCTGTGCAATGAAACAAATTATTGAAAAAAAACAACAAACGATATAAAAACTATTTAACTTTATCATAAGCTGGATTTTGAAAAATAATTTCTTAGTGATTTTAAATACTTGAACCTTATATATTCCAAAAATAACGTTTCTGTCTTCTTATTTGGCTCTGCGCTGGTATGTTGCTCAACGAGTTTCTCAGTATACTCAGTGATAATTCATTCACGAAGAAACAATTAGAGTTTTGATTTTAGTCCTTCTAGAATATTAGAAACGCTCACCACTTTCCCGTTCTTTCAGCGATACTCTCATGTAAGTCCTGCTCATAGTCATTGGTGCTAAAGAGGGCGAATTAAGAATACTTGGAGGCGGTATCGGGCGAATCTCCTGGTACCCACAGGTTTCGATGCATCGTAATAATCCTTCACGTGTCCTTCCTTAATAAGGAATAATATTTGAGAGTTTTCTCAATCTCTGAAGGATCAATATACACGTTCATACGATAACCTCACAGATCATAGCTTCTCGCTGTAAAAGCGCCTTGCCCAGGTTTTTGGTGATACCTCTGAAGAACGCTTCCTGTGTTCACCTACATGTCAGACGAAGGGCGACAAAACAGAAAGCGAGTGAGAAGTAGTAATACATCGCTGCTACCTTCATGTAGTACAACATGCGTTAAGGAATGTGACGGAGAATGCAGCGATTCCAAAACCAATTTTAGGAATTAAAATATGGAGTTGTCGACCTTGTTGGCACGGAGGCCTAGAGCAGGGACGAAATACGTCCAACAGATGGCTGAAGGTTAGACACTCCCTTTAGGCTTGGATGTTTTTACAAAGTGTTTACGGTGTAAATTGCATTCAATGCAATCACATTTCCCATACCCCTCAGGCAGCTCATGGATTGGCTGCCAGCTTGCCGGTTCCATCCCTCACCGGAGCTCAAATAGAGCTGTAGTTTTCCATTACAATATTTTCACTTTCCATAGCTGTGTGGCGAAAGAAAGGTCAGTCACGCAAAGTACGCTAGGTACGAAAATGGGAATACGTCATCGTCGTCGCCTCATGTCTCCCTTACCTCAAGACGTGGATAATAAATTAAACGTCGCCTTTTCCGTCATACGATTACAACACTTTCTCTTCTTGTGAAGTAAGTGCGAGAACGAAAAAAAGAGGATGCAGGCATGAGAACAGGTAGCTGGCAAGTCAGATTAATCCGACCCTTAACTGCCCAACACATACATACATATATTTCCCATCTGCACTGCGTATCATTCACCATTCATGAGTGCCTTCATAATCATATATGTAAGGGAAGGGAAGGGAAGGCAACGACAAACTAACATTGTAGTCACCAGCCAGGAAAAGCAAAGTCATAATGGCGCAGGACTCCCTCGTCTAAATTTGATAATGAGCACAGAACTCATCATCATTAAACTTCTTGTGGACGTGCGTGTTATTTTCAATAGTATTGATTGATTACAGGATTTTACAGAGAGAAAGACATTTTACACTTATCGATAAAATCAATGACACGTTATTATCATTACTCCAAGCTATACGATTTTCAATATTCGACAAATTGGGATAATAATTTAGAGGAATCGCAGTTTGTGTAATTTAATTACCACGCTGAAATGCGAATATACTGCTGCCTCAGATATGGTATATAAATTCTTGAGACCGATGGTTTAATTATTGTGCCATTTGACTTTAACAAAAGTGTATTGCCGTGCTTCAGCTGCCAGTTAAAAAGGTTGTCTACTGTATCACATCATGGGATGCTAGAGTTTTTATATTTTTCTTTTCAAGAATATACATTGCTCATGTTTCGTAAACAATATTCATCTGACCATCATCAGGCCACATTTCTCAATGGATGAGGAAATTGAGAATTGCCAATTATGGAAATAAGGCAGGTTATATTAAATATAAACATGGTTCTTTTTTATGCATTCGTGATATTATCGTGTTATAAAAGATAATGATCTAACAAATATTCCAAATTTAAAAAGAACCGTATATTTTTCAATAAAAATAAATACGTTCGGACACCCAACGATCAATGCGAATACTATTAAAGTTGTTTTTATTGAACTTCATTCTATCCTTTTCTTAATAACTCTCAGTATTTTTTTAAATTATTCGACACTACGATATGACGGCAATCCTTAACTTATTATACATAATATTAATACAAATAAATTAACGTTATGTGTTGTGTAAAGAATTTTGTAAACAGGAAACCAAATTGAAATTAACTAAATAGAATAATCGCACCAATCAAATATTCCCTGTTCTGAAAATGGGTAGTTCCCAAGTGGGCGTTTTTCCAAGTGGGTCACTTTGAGCGTAGGGAACCTTCGTTTACTGTATAACCAAGGTTTAATGCCATTGCAATTTACATGTAAGATCTTGCAAAGTAGATCACAGCGATAAATGGAGTGTTTGTTTTGATTTGGCTAGTTATACGATGGTTGTATTTTTAACACATTAGTTTTACCGCCTTTGTTGCCTCTAGAGATTCTCAAGTAGCGTCTAACTATAACGGAAAACACCAGGCTGCCAAGAGCAAATATGCCATAATCATGTTTCGTAAGTTGCCAGAGAAAGTTGTTTTTGGCAGGGGCACAAGTCGTTCAATAAAATGGAAATGCACATGACATGAAATAAAACGTTTTCTTGTCTAGAATCTCCTGTACGTAAATAGGTAGAGTTATGCATCAACGAATTAAACTTTTACCTGTCAACGGGTCTTCGAATTCACATCTTTAGTTCACGTTATTGAGCTTGTCAAATGGAAGTTAAAGTTGTACATGAAGATTAGATAAGAACTAGAAGATAATGAAATAAACATGACAAATAATATGAAATTTAATTGACATTAATAAACACTTTTCTACTTAAACATGTAGATATTTAAAATACAGATATTGATCTTTACTGGATTTCAAGAATTTGACCAGTATGTAATTATCTTACAACAGATAATTTTCAGAATTTAATATTTTACTAAAAAATTGAGAAATAGGCAATTTGCGAGAATTATCCTAGTAGAATTACCAAAGAATTAGTTGTTAGTTATTAGTTAGAATGTCATGATACAAACATAAATTATGAATATAAAAGTTTTAACAGACAAATTCAAGTAATTTAAGGAAAAAGAGTATTTTTCATACTTTATGCAACTATGTAATCGAGTGATTCTTAAATTATTGAACTACCCTAGACAAGGAGTTTTTGAAGGACTTGGAATAGTAAAAAGAGAAGCCACATTACTAACATCACGTTTCACACTATTCGTTAATATTGATATCTCAATTTTGACGAAGTACGACTCATTATGTTTTTGCCCCAAGCTCTTCATAAATATTAACAAGTAATAATTTAAATGGTAAACATGATAAACCACCTTTTCACCTAAACGACATATAAATATTTACGAATAACGACTTGCTTACTGTGACAGGCGTGGCTTGTCTTGTTAATTGTCCTAAGCCCTACATTTATTGGTTTTCGTTTGGTACTAATATGTCGACATAGCGCATTTGGAAAAGCCAGTCATTACAGACAATTTACATTCATTTAGGATTTAGCAGCCCTGCGTCCGTTAAGATCATAAGAAAGAAATAAGTTGAAGATGACATGTAAGTGCTCTGAAACGGGTTTTCTGGTTTATATGATTTTCTTCTAAGAAGAAGATGAAGAGTATTATATGTCACATGGCTGATAATACATACATAAGATTCAGTTGGTTATTTCCTGTTTATCGGCCTAATGAATCTATGGTTACAACGTCATTAGGCTGATACAAAGAAGAACCAACCAAATCCATTATTTGTAATATAAGCCATGTGCTGGTCAAAACATTTCTTAATAGTACTACCTTCTTACAAGGAATATAGTGAATAAATACCTTTTCTCGTAGTACGGAAACATATCCACCACCTTTAGTTACAACACATTTGTTTGTGGTGATTTTAAAGGGCTGCGGACTATTAATTCCTCAACGTTTCCCGTTAAGAGTGTCAATTCGTTCCCCTTCTTGCATTAAGTCAATATACCAAGAGAACAGTGGTACGGAAAGAACTGGTTAAGAGATTTTTTGTACCTGGATCAATGTAATTGGAAGTTTCCCTAAAAAGCGAAGCAGTCGCGAATCTAGCTGCTTGGCTGTCCGGGAGCCGCCGCGTCCTAGGCACAGTAGCCAAGGTTTCGCATTTCGCCCTGAGGAAGGTCGCGGCGGCTCCCAAACAGCCAAGCCAGCTTCTGACTCCGGCCGCGGAAACCTACACTTCGGTTTTTATTTCTTGGCGCGCGAGGCCTTGTCTTCACGGTGGAATATCTCAAGGCATTTCGCGTCTTTCTCGGTCGTGCTGTTAGATGTCGCATGATCGCGACTTTGTCGAGCAGTGCTAGAGATCATGCGACATCTATCGGCACGACCGAGAAAGACGCGAAATACCGTGAGATATTCCACCGTGAAGACAAGGCCCTCGCACGCCAAGAAATAAAATCCCAAGTGCACGCTCTGAGGCGCAAGAATCTGCTGTTGCGCAGAGGGCGCGCCGGAGCCCGTGCGGGCGGCGCGGGCGGCGGGGGCGCGCATCGTGGGCGGCGCGGAGGCGGCGCGCGCGCAGTTCCCGTTCCAGGCGGGCGTCGCGCCCCTCAGCGGCATCATCGGCTTCTGCGGGGGCTCGCTGGTGAGCGCGCGCTGGCTGCTCACCGCCGCCTACTGCCTCTACGGGTGAGCGCTCCCCCCCAGCCCTTCACCCCCAATGCGACGCAGACCCATCTGCACTGTACATGTTGAAAGCTCAAAACCCATAAACGAGTCTCTACTCACGAAAGTATGCAGGTATTTTGATATCAAAGGGCGTTGCAATGTGAAATAGGAAATAATTAACTGCAATTTAGGGGATACGAATGTAATAAAATTTTACAAATCACATTTGATTTCTATTGTGTGTAATAGTATCAGTAGAACATAGTAAAGTTGGGCGATAAAGATGCCGTTATTTAGAGAGGCAGGTATCGAGTAAGTCGTAATAAATTGTTCGACTCCACTACTTGACAATAAATCAATTTTTATTATTATTATTATTATTATTATTATTATTATTATTATTACTATTATTTATTATTATTATTACTATTATTTATTATTATTATTATTATTTAAACCCACGAGTAACAAAGGAGCAACCGATTAAAGACTTTATTAGTGGTTAATAACGCATGCCTTCAGTATCTAATCACCCAAAAATGATAATCAATTTTTTCCTTCCTAAATTCAGTGTCGAAGCTTTAATACAGAGGGCAGGAAATCAGAATTAATTACAAGATTCACATGTCGTAAGAGCAGATTTCAGGACCGTATTTACGTTCAAACAAAAAAGTTCATGGCGATCCTCCGCCCCGAAAAGAACACAACATAAATTATTCGGAATAATCCCATAATATCGGTTTATTCAGAATGTGTAAATGAATTGTTAGTCGCATACTATTCTAGAAGATTTGTATTTATAAATTGAAAATTACATTTTAATTAGGGTTTTTTATAAACCTGCAGATTTTTTGTTCAAGAGAGGGGGGGGTACCCAAAACAATGTGCATTAGGACCCACAGTACCTAAATCCGACCTTGACACATTACCTATCAGCTCTGTCGTTGTTTGCTTTGCTTCGCAGGAGCCAAGGCGCCGTGGTTTTTCTGGGTGCGTACGACCTGAGCGCGCCAGACGAGGGCCTGCAGGTGGTGCAGGTGGGCCAGCAGGCACTGCACCTCAACCCGGCCTTCGAGTTCGCTACGCTCAACAACAACATCGCCCTCGTCGACCTGGGAGAGGACGTCGTCACGTTCAGCGGTGAGGTTCATGCTCCCCTTCTTCTTCAGTGCTGCAGCTCTCCTGGTTTTCCCGTTTCAAAGAAGTGAGCCCCTGGCTTTTTCTCGTCTCTTTTCCTTGGCATTTTCCAATTTCACTGAAGCGTGCGTTTTGCTCCATTTCTCTCTTCTAACTTATTCACCTTCTAACAGTTTACTTTTTCACAGACAAGCCACAGAAGTGTGCTCTTTGCTCCTTTCCTCTATGTTCTAACATTTCCCTTTTTTCTCAGACGTTACACAGAAGAGTGCTCTTTGCTCCATTTCTCTCCTCTTCCTAACTTATTCAATTCCGAACACAGACTTTTACAGATGTGTGATTTGCTCTTCTTTCTATCTAAATCAATCTCTAACATTTCCCATTTTCAGAGACGTTTCAAAGACGTGGGCACGTTTCTCTGTCTCTCTTCGCGTACGCTACTTTTTGTTCGTATTTTTTTTCAAATTTTATTTCCTTGGTTGCCATGGAGCGAAGTTGACAAATTTTATAAAGACATCATTAAAATAAAATCTTATTTCAATAGATGATTACGTTTTATTGTGACCATTTCATTGAAACTATAAAAATTAGCCCATTTACGTTCAAAAGATTATCCTCTAATATGAATGTTCAGGTATGAAAGAACAACATCAAATCGGAAATGCGGTGTTTTATGATGTACTTACTAGAAAATGAATTGAATTTAAAACTTAAAAGAATACAATTTCAATGTAGAGACAGAATGAAAAAATGTTCAATTAGAAATAAATTATTCCTAAGACAGTATTCTTGCCTCTGCTCGAGTAACATCGAGGAAGATGCACGAATACTATTCTCCAAAAGCGACAGTACTACGATAAGGGTTAAGTGCTTTTCATTAATAACACCTAATTTTCTTACTTAAGTCACAAAAATTCGTGAAAAATATTACATTCCACACGGGATTAAAGTTTTATCAACTCGGGATTGTTAACTAAACTATTTTAATCCTCAATTTAAGAATAATCAATAAATACATGTACCATTAAAATAAACATTAATTCATAGAAATATGGTTAAAAAACATAAATCAATTTAAGTCTTTTAAATTTGTTGCTTCAACGTTTCCCCCATGAATTGTGTGGCTCTCTGCAGGATGTAATACTAAGTTTAAAAAATTTTACTAATTTCATAACATTTCAACCACATTAAGTTCTCCACCTCGCGGAATACCATCCATAGCATCCATATGCAAAGATGTTAAAATGTTATGTTATATAATGACATCGAGAAACTATGAACTAAAGTAAGGTAGCATGCTAATTTTTATGTGGTTCATAAACATCCCAGCAATTTATTACGAATCACTAAGTACTGAGATTGTTACTTCACTAATAAGAGAAAAAATCTACAATAAAACTTAAAATCTAATATGACGATTAACTTACATGTAGCATTGCATCATCACGAGTAATGTTACAATAACGAAGGTAATAGACCTTCAACCTTAAGGCAAGGAATTAAATAAGGGCAGAGTTACGTTGAAACGCTTTCTCGACTTCATGTTCCCGACCAAGAGACCTAATGGTGCGCCGGTGTTGCAGAGTGGGTGCAGCCGGTGCCGCTGGTGCTGGAGGAGCCGGAGGCGCTGGAGGGCCGCGTGGCGCGCGTCGCCGGCTGGGGGCTCGTCCAAGACAGTGAGTGCACCTCGCGCCGCCCTGCGGAACCCCTGCTTTCGCCCCGGACTCCTCTCATCGGCTTGGGAGGCTGCGGTTGACACTACTCTGCTCCATCACCTCTTCCTCAGTATGGGAAGATGTTCTTGATGTTAAAGTCATTTTGCACAAAGAAAAGTAATCTAGATGTATTCCTAACATGAATGTCGTATGTATTAATTAACTGAACAACGTATTCATTCAAAATAGTATGTTCTAATTATATATATATATATATATATATATATATATATATATATATATATATATATATAATTAGAACCTTTTGTTTTCTTAGGGGAAGTAACTTGTCTAGACTCCAAATTGCAGAATCTGGGAGAAAAATCCAGAGATAACTAGTGGAAAGTAGTCTCAACATAATCTTAATTTTAATCCCACCTAATATTTCACGGTTTTGTTTATAAGTTTTACTGATTTAAACAGCACTCACATTGAAGAGTAAAATAATTATGATCATAGTGCGTTGAAGTGACTGAATACAAGAGCAAAATAATTTTGGTAATTTGTGTCAAACAGAACGTTGAATACTTAATTAATTAATTTGTTTATTAAACTACTGACATAAATTCAAGTTATTCAAATTTTGGGATACATAACAGCATTCAGAAGTGTTCTTTGTGACACTTGATACTGAAGAATATTAATACAATATTAATGCTCTATGCCCAATTTATGAACGTTATGTATTACTGATTAATGTTGTATATATTCTCTCATTTGAATTTTCTAATGTCTTGCTGCAATCGTTGCTCATTAATTGAGTTATTTTAAGAAATATATATCAAGATCTAAAAATAGCTGAACACAATAGACCTCATTCCCAAGGATGAGTGATTCCACATTTAGATTGAAACAAAAGCAAAAACATTTTTTCTTAACTCCAAAAATTTACGATTTTTGTTCTGTCAACCGACAACCAATTTCTATTTCTATTTCTATACTCGATACGTTAGTCTGGCGAATGTTTTAATAGCATGTGATTGTTGTGTGGAATGTCTTAACACTGTAAAGCCGATGTACTTTCATCCGTGTGTTTGAAGTCTGCGTTAATGGGAAGTGATTATTAATCAACTTTGTTGGTTTTATTGCATTTCTTAATTTAATTACCTTATAAATGAAAAAGAAAGTTCTGTATTTACATGATTGAAGGCCTAACGAAAACGAAAATCATAATTAAATAAAAATGAACTTAACCTTACGCTGTGTTGAAATTGTCCGTTCATTACGATTATTACAACAATACACAATTTTTGGGAAGTACGTTTGAGAAAACTAAATAAAATCGCATCGCATTGGAAAACCCAAATTATAAATACCGGCAGTGAAGTTTCACATCAGCATTCACATTACCATTCCAACGATCCAAGAGCAGCGATATAAATAGTGAGAGAACAAGACTAATGAAACTCAATTTAACACGAAAGGAATGCAGCCTCACCCATTCCGATGACAACCACATTTGTAACTAAAATATTCGAACGATCTGAGCTTGTTCTTGCGTCTGCGCAGACGGCATCGCCCTGAGCAACAAGCTGCGCTACGCTGAGCTGTCGCTCATCGACAACTTCAGCTGTCGCCAGTACTACGGGCTGATCGTCGTAACGGATTCGACCATTTGTGCGGATGGTCGCGGTACCAACGGGGACATCGCCACTTTCTGCGCGGTGAGTTTTGGCACTAGGAGAGCTTCTGCGCTAAAACAGGAGCAGATGGGGAATGGGAGCATCGCTGATTCAATACAATAATATATTATTATTATTATTATTATTATTATTATTATTATTATTACTATTATTGTTATTATTATTATTAGATGGCATGATATGGCTGTTAGAGTGACATTACGTTAAAAAGCAGAAAGATGAGGCCAAAAATTATCATTTTTAAAAAAAGGGAATTTCTAATGCGTTAGTGCCACATTAGAGCGGTCTTGCGTTCTCACAAAGTACTCTTGTTGAAGTCACTTAATTGTAATGAAATATATGTTTATTTATTCTTGTTGTAAAGTAATATCCTGTTTTCAACAAAGTTTAGGTGTTGTAATGCCCGTAATTCCTTGTGAAGAATAGTTACTAAGACAAACTATCGTTTTGGAAAATATTATATTACACAATTGTTTCAACACCACAAGTCCATCCTTTTTGTGATCCTAGGGGTGAAATAGAGGTATATTTGCATAAAACAGGTAATACCATGCTTATAATTAAAGAAGTCAAGCGCACGGCAATTCCGTTGGTTCTATCTAGCATCGTGCTCTCATTCCCGTGAGGCAATTCCGCCTGAAAAATAAAGCTTGCGGGAGACGTACAAAAATAATCAGAAGGACAACTAGGGATCATCTGGGTAGATCTAGTAAAGGTGCGACAAAATGGTCATTGTATTGTGTAAATCACGGCCAAATTGTCTTAGTAAAGGCCCTCTTCATAATGTGAAGAGGATGTCAGTCACCTGACTTCCATTCGCAAGCATACACACGCTCACGAACGCACACTCTCAGGCATACACACAAGAAAACAACAACCACCACCACCACCACCACCAAATAAATATTTTTCTAAAGATAAAACATCAATTTAGCATTCAGAACACATGGGCGCGAATTGTATTGTATTTAGATTTTGGTTACGTCGTTGATTTGGCATGGTCTATTCTATTCTCTTTGGAATATACAGAATGTAAAGAATCATTACACCAGACACGATCTGCACATTATCTCTTCGGGAATTCAGTTTTGCCGTTGAATGTGAATAAGATGGAATCAACGGAATATTTTGCGATGACAGTTTGATCTGCATCAATTTTATTGAAATGAAGCATATTTTTTCTTTATTTTTAGTTATAAAAATGTTTGATAAATTTCTCGACTTTTTCGATTTAATCAACAGTTTTAAGAGAGTTTCTTTTCCAAAATGAGGTGACGTCGCTAACCTCCGCCGGAAATTTTCATCACTGCTATTTCTTTAAGAAAATAAAGCGTGGCAAATATTTCCTGTCCATTCTTTTTGCAGTTGTTTTCCGGCAAATCGTAAGTGCTTATGGTGTCGCCAATGGCGATGTTAACTTTCGCGATACGATCTCACGCGACGCCCCAGTGCTCTATGTGTAGATGGGGTCAATGCAAATACTCGTTCCCAGGGCATTTAATTTTTTTCGAAACGTGAAAACAGATAGCCCAAACAGCGAATATAAAATAAAAAGCAACAAGGGAATATCTTGTTGGGTTAAATGTGTTTTGTACGGTTTCCTTATAATATGTCACGTAAATAGAAGCTGTTTCAAATCGTAATGGGAAGGTGTTTTGATATAAAATTATCAGTTAGCAATAGGAGTATAACAACTTCTCCCCGATTATCGTTCAGGTTTCATGTGGAACATCCCAAATTTCCATTTCGTAACCTTCGATTTGAAGTGTGAAGGTACAAGCTCAAACAATGTTCCTAACCTTAAAGAATAGTTTAAAAGTAGTACTGTACGAAATGTAAACGCAAACGTTTGCTGCCATTTGTTTGATGCCATTCATAACAATGAATCTTAATCTAAAAGGTTTTACTTTCGTATATATCTGATTAAGAATCTTATGTAGGAGCATTAATTGAACATCATCAATCCAGGAGCGTGGGGTGTGAAATGCCGAGATAGAGTTTGTTAATCAAATTCTGATTTCTGGTCCTTTCCGTATATTACGAGTTACATTATGTAGGTACAAAATAAACCTCCTTCTCCAGAGCTTTCTCTATTCTTCCGAGTGCCCTCTATTCGTTCCAGCGCCCACTGTGCTTCCCTGCCCCCTCTACTATTCCCCAGCGCCCTCTACTCTTCCCCGGCGCCCTCTACTCTTCCCCAGCGCCCTCTTCTCTTCCCCAGCGCCCTCTTCTCTTCCCCAGCGCCCTCTTCTCTTCCCCAGCGCCCTCTTCTCTTCCCCAGCGCCATCTTCTCTTCCCCAGCGCCCTCTACTCTTCCCCAGCGCCCTCTACTCTTCCCCGGCGCCCTCTTCTCTTCCCCAGCGCCCTCTTCTCTTCCCCAGCGCCCTCTACTCTTCCCCAGCGCCCTCTACTCTTCCCCGGCGCCCTCTACTCTTCCCCAGCGCCCTCTACTCTTCCCCAGCGCCCTCTACTCTTCCCCAGCGCCCTCTACTCTTCCCCAGCACCCTCTACTCTTCCCCAGCGCCCTCTATTCTTCCCAGGCGCTCTCTAATTCCCCCAAAGCTTTCCGTTTTCCAGAGAGCCATGTGTTCTCTGTGTGCTATGTGTTTGGTGTGCCGCAGGGTGACATAGGCGGGCCGCTGGTGCTGGAGGACAGCCCGACCGCGCAGGTGGGCGTGGCGTCGTGGGTGGCGTCGGTGAGCTGCGAGCGCGGCTACCCCTCGGGGTACGAGCGCGTCGCCCCGCACGCCGCCTGGATCCGCCAGCTCACCGGCCTCTCCCCACCGAGCACGGCTTCGCTTATCTCCATGTAACAGCTCATTGATTGTTAGTCTCATCACAATTTGTATATTCTTTTGCATAAAGATTTTCGACCGCTTTGCGACAAATTTATGTATGAGATTCCAAATCGTTAGCCTGGAGATAAAGTGATCTATAAATGGCAGTAAAGGAGAAAATAATTTGAAAATTGTGGTGAAATAAAAAAAACTGTTATTGTGAAGCCATCCCCAATAAAAATTTGCACATCAGAACACTTAAAATATAGATTTAGGATTAAATTTTATCAAATTCAAATTTACTGTATGATCAATTCTGTCTCAATTGTTTCATAAAACACTTTGCAGTCTTAGACCTACCAAATGTTGCAGCATTTTTATTCTGTAATATATTTCCAGAAATCTTTCATTTTCCTATCATTTTTCCGTGCCTCGAAAATACCGCCAGCATATTGTCTCTGGTCGCTCTTTTTATTAACAGAAATACTAGTTCTTAATAGTTGCGAATTTTTAGGGAGAGGATTACAGGAACATTACTAGTATATTACACCCCAGTCTGACTTTCGACTCTGGCGCTTGGTTTGAGAAGAATACATTAAATTATGGCTGATGTGTTAGTGTGATTTATTACGTAACCTTTACCAAAAATGAGGAAGCTGTTAAATATTGGATTACCTCATGTCAATACAACGTCATACTAATGCACGCTTCTTACACGCAAAATTTGTCTTTATGTGGAGTTGGATTATTTAAATGCTAACGTTTTATGGAATTTTAGTTAACGCCAAATATTTTTTTATTGATTTAAGTTAATCATGGTACAGGTAATCATGGTTTGGCTGACAACCAAACTTGCAATCAATATTTCTCATTGTGAAGACACAAAGATCCTTCACAACACTTTATTTTTTAAACAAGTCCATTTTACTGGTATGTTTTTAGACATTCGAATATATTATAATATGCATTCTAATAAATAAAAAACTTCCATCCTTCATATAATAAATAAGATTATTGACAGTCAGGGATAACAAGGGTCATGCTTTATCCCATTATAAGCAAATACTAGACCTACGAAGGTTATTTTATATAACACATGATTCACTGAGGAAGGATCTGTGATCATTGTACATGGGTTTTCTGCTGCTCATGGATTTCATAGAACGGACAGAAGTTATATATAGGACAGAGCTTTTTGAGAGAGTGACACCAAATACATTCACATCAAATATACCTCTCCTTCTTGTAAACTAATTATATTAAAAGTAACAACACTCAACATTCGAAGAAGGTCAACATCTATATTCCCACAAAGTAGGGACAACGCGAGTCAATGGACCAGTAGACCAGTAGGCCAACGATGCCTGTGGAGTCACCATGACGTTATCTTCAGATTCCAGGATTAAGACGGTACAGGTGGAAGATTAAAAAGTATCGAGTTATGAAGCAGCTCTACATGAATTCAGAAATATACTCTGACAAATTGAGAAAACTATTCAACAAAAGAACAAATAAATATTACATTGTAAATGAAGTAGTGTACTAACTTAACCAGTTTGATCATATTAAAATCATTCAAACATTTCGACCGTATTTTGAAAACGTAATGATTGGAACCACGGTTGTCCTGTGATAGTCGCTGACTGTACTAAATCTGCTAAGTTGTTACATTGAGAAGATGCAGCAACTTTTGCTGAGTAAGCAGATGATGTCATTATTCGTATCTGTATAATTCGTCGTATGTTTTCAGTCTTTGACGAAAATTATTGCTCTGTTCGTATTGGTAGCGCCATCATACGTCTGCTCCAAAGCATGCCAACATATTTATTATAGACACATAGTTTATATTAATACAGAAAAACCTGTCTAGTAAAATCGTTTGGAGCCAACACTTTTTTCCGTATTGTTCAGATTTCCGGCTTATTCATATTTGCAATAAAAATGGTCAATTCAGAAAATGCAATCTTTCAAAGATGGAATAGTTTATCTAACCTAAAGACGTTTCAAAGAAACAGACTCCCGAGATAGTCAAAGAAAATGACGTACAGTGCCGCACTACCAAGTCTAATACCCAAAAACTCCGTAAAAAGGAAAATAAATATTATTTTCTTCAATGTTTGTAGGATCGGATGAATTTATCTGAGGATTTAGGCTTTGACTATTCGCTTAGGTCCTTGTGAATATTGTAGGAAACACCTTTAAAAGTTTCTTTTAACTACTCATTCTTGATTGTCACCTTGCCAGAAGTGAGTGTTTATGTTCTTCGCTTCGACTAATTTTCTCACCAAGTGTTAAAGGGTTCAATTTGCCGTCTGACATTAACACTTGACTAACACAATACCTACAATTCTTCTAACTGAACGACAGTAAACGTTTAGAACCACTGAACGTAAGCACGCACTACAAGAACTGTGGAAGGGTCACTCTGGACGAGCACAGCTCTGAGTGCCTCATGGTAGCATGTCGCCGCACTTACATGTCAATGTTCAATTTTGAAACAATATTTGTTTTCCGTCTTATTCAGGATTATTCATGCCGTCGTACTAAAAATCCCTTTGTCCGCGTTAGGAAGGTCTCCGGCCTGTTCAGTGTATTGAACAATATTTCGTTTTGAGATTTTTCGATTTTTCGATTTTAGACTGGTTTTCCTGTTGTAAATAATGATTTTAAAATAAAACTACTAGATCTCCTTAAAATATTTAGGAGGAATGTTTTTTGGTCACCCACCCAACATAAGTTCTTGTATTACAGAAAAACGCAAAGAACACGACAACTGAATTCGCAAACTCAGAATTTTTGTTTACACTAGGCATCAAGAATGTATGGATGTTTAATTGAATATTGTGCAATGGAGACAATTTAATATAAGATCGTTCATCCGTCATCCATCATTCATCCAGGTTACTTTTGTTCATTCATACGCCTTAAGAATGAAAGGCAAGCCGGTTATTCGATGACTATTGTAGGGGGCACATTATGTCCCTACGTTAAGTTAGAATTCTGACCCCACAAATAAGGCGAAGATAATATGAAAAATATTTCGTTGAATTATTTAATTTTGAACTACTTAAACTACAATTCGCTACTGAATTAAACAGAATAGTACGGAAGAATATTTTTCATTTTTCTACGAGTAGAATAGCGAAAAATAATATCCTACCCTCTACATCATAATAGTTCATTAAGATATACGGAAACATGTAAGCCATTGCATATTATTGATATCTCATCTAATAAATTGTGGTTAAAAAAGAAACTTCCCAATGTCCTGTTTTGACATAAAAAATAATCAAACATAATACAAGGACATTCTCATTTAAGGTGTGTTATCAAATCACTTGAAATAGTAAGCGAGGACAAGATATCTGATAAAAGTTGTTGAATTAATCAGTGCTCAGGCGCAGTGACCAATTCATGAGAAAATTTCTGTAACTTCAGGGAGATGATTCAGAATATTCTAAATCATGATTTCAATGGTCAGTACCAGAATTTTATTTCGGCAGTAGCTTAGTTAACATTTGATATACAAGAATAAATAAATTTATTGACATTTGGCGAACCCAATTAAGATACGAATATTTTCATTTTCAGATAACATCAGGGTCAAATGATAATTTTCAATAATGTAGGAAAAAATAGTTCAATTAACATTTGCAATTATCAAATGTCACAAGCATGAATTGAGCACTTAAACAGAGTTTTTTGTTAGAGTTCTCTCTTGTGAGCAGTTCCGTTGTGGAATATTGGAAGGCAGATATTTAAGACTACTCCACTCATGAAATTAAAACCAATAATTATTAATTAAATATACAAAATGACTCAATCAGGACGGTGTATCTCAAAAAGTTTCTACGTTTTTCTATCTAATGTTTCTTAACACTTCTCCCAACTGACCAATCATAAGCTGTGACTCATCTACCTTAGGAGGCAGGGCCGGATTTATGCATGTGCTGACAGTACTGCAGCACAGGGCACTCCACCAAAAGGGACCTCCACCAAATAAAAAATTATTTTTTTTATTTTGGTCTATTTTTCTTGTGATTGTTTCTTGAGTTGATCCAATTCAAAGAATTTATTAACCAATTCATACAACATGAGGAATCTAAAAGCGCCTTAAGTCGGGAACATTTTATGTATAACTTAATAATTGAGAAGGGAATACAAGACGCGTTTCCGAATGTAGAAATTATTTTAAGAATTTATCTTGTGTTAATGATAACAAATTGTACAACGGAAAGATCATTTTCAAAATTAAAACTTCTAAAAAATAGATTGAGAACTAGTATGACAGAAGAACGACATAATTATCTTTCTATTTTGAACATCAATTTTGATATTCTAAAAGAATTATCTTTCGACGATGTAATTGAAGAGTTTGCTTACAGAAAAGCAAGAAAAGTTCCTGTAGTTTAGTTATTATAATTAAGTTGTAATGTGTTGTAAATATTCGGTTTATAAATAAAATATTGTACGCAAAAATTATTTGCAAAATTTTTTTTTTAATTAAACATATTTGACACATAGATTTTATTTTGTCAGCCGCCAACTGCATATAATATATATGGGGGGGGGGCCTCCACCAAAAATCAGCACATGGGCACCCACCAAGTTAAATCCGGCCTTGTTAGGAGGCGGCATACATGCCTCCTTTGTATGATGCTGTCGATGTCCAATAAACCACGTATGTACTATAACATAACCTTTTTGATTTCAACATTGCTTTCAGTTATTTTCAATATTTGGAGCTTTTTGGAATTCTGTTGGACACAATTTCGTTCGTGGAATAATCCTATTAAATACTACACGTGCTTTGGAAATTCTCAGATAAATCTCTTCCTCGCTTCGCGAGTGGGGGATTTATCTACAATTTCCAAATCACTCATAGTATTACCTATGATAATCTCCAGACTCGACAACAAATCATTATTTGCACGCAAATTATGATTTTTCAGTGCCATGACTGTTATTGTCTGAGCACTTACCGAAAACAATAGCGGGCACACACACGCTTTCGAATTTCGAACAATTTGCGAATAAAATGGTCAAAATCAAGGTAAACATTTGAAAAGTTTGCGCTGTTATAGAACTTTTCTTTTAAAGTACCAAAACACTAAAAGGAGGAAAATTTGTAAGAAGTGTCGGCGTGGGTCACTCAGGATGTCTTAAGAAAACAAAATTCAGTACCGAAGTCCCCTTAAGTCCTGGAAGTCCTCTAAAACTAGTCAACATGTTTATTTCCTTAAAATGATCTCAAAGCTACAAAAAATAGTTTTTATTACATTAAACAAAATTCTCTTTTGTTTCGAAATGTTTATTCTTGACCTTCATTTACTACTCCACTACCGGCGATAACTGTATCTCACCGAGTGTGTCTAGAGTGCAATCCCAAGGCCATCAACCCAAATTAAACAAGCAAGAACAAGAAGATTCGAAGACCTTCTTGTTAAATGAAAGTTGGTATGTTGGAGAACAGAACGGAGGTACTACTCTTTCACAAGACTGGCTAAACTGGCAAAGCTGGTAAACAATTGTAGAATGAATTAAACACATCTCGTTAATGATTTGGATTATTTTCGCAACTTTCAACTTTTTGCTTTTTAAATAAGATACTGTATGTAATTCAATAAATACATAAGTAATGACAAAACGCAAATTACAGGTGTAAACAAGAATTTCCTTTATCTTTAATACCTTTTTCGTTTAGAGGGAATTGGTCAAGGCGAATTTTGTACCGATTTATATAAGAGTATGTTGATGGAATATATTGAGAAAAGAAAAAGTGGTTTGTCTTGACCTTCCATCAGACGTAGACAGTAGGCTAAAACTTAACAGAAACGATAAACCAGTTTCCAGAAGTAAGGCTCTCACGGCCGACTCCGATCACATGAGATTTCGTTCAATATATTTCAAAACAAGTGTAGGAAGTGCTCAAAACAATATATTTCAGAAAAATCAGCACACTCGCTGTTCTATTTTAAGTCTGTCTGATAAATTATTTTTCAAAATTACTTTCTCTATATTACAAAGTCTGCTGCAATGTAATTCGGATGGGTTCACCATAATGACACAATTGAAAGAAAAATGGGAAAAATAGCCGAAAAGTATCCATAAAACTTCCTGCCAATCAATGGAATGAGTAATCTTTACTCAACAATCTATTTTCAAAGTTTTAAAATGGTTTCGGTAGAGTATTGCTACCTTCTGAATTTTGAAACTAATTATGACTAGAAGATTGGAAAATTTAAGAAATACCCAGTTTGTTATTACTGGCAAGGCAAGTATTTTGAAAGAATAGCATACAAAATATAAAATACGACAAGAGAACTAATTTAACACTTGGTCTTACCAAGAAGCGAGACAAAAGACAAATCCAGCACAATGCAGATTTTTAAAAGTCAATTGTTACTGAAATTGACTGTTTCTGTATCTTTTCGTGAAAATGTATTAATGTAAATGGAATCATTTCAATGAAATGTGTAGTTGTTATAACACATGCAAAATACTAGACATTGCGTATTTAGAACGGTTAATAATGAGTTTATTTCAGAAAAACTCACCGGCACTTTGATGACACCGATTTATATGAATGTATTCAGTGCCTGGCGAACCTGCAACACAAGGAATCGTAATATGTATTCAAATTATAAATATTACAAATCTGAAATATAATAAATAATAGTGATAGAAATTCAAGTTATAAATCAATATTGGCACAAACATGCATTTTATGACTTAAAATGCGTAAAACATGTATGTTAAGGGCGATGTTTTCAATAATTTCTTCTTTGCCGTTTTCCAATTGTAATTTAAGTTAATCATGATAGTATTTTACAGCAATTCGGAATTTAATAGAAACATAGAAACATATGAAGCATTCGCTCTTAGGATCTCTGAGAAAAAGGACAAAAAACAATCGAGATACAGTTGAATCGAACGTATTATCTTGTGTTCAATCGAAAGCACGGTTGGTATTTAATAAGCAAATTACATTGTTTGTTTAAACGTGACAAGATTATTTACAAATAGTATTTACAATTTCTTCTGTCAACTTCTAGTCAACGAACTTAATATCGTCATCTTTAGAAACAACACGGTCCTGAAGAATTAAACGCCTGCTAAAATGTCCAGGGTGACTTGGGAGGTAGTGATTCACAGGGCAGAGGTAGGAAGCTACCTAACGGACGGTGTTTAACACTGGAGTATTTATTGCCCTCCGACCTCCCTCGCCGTACGGTCGGAATTCCAGGCCTCGCGCCGACGGGGACGGCCACCACGCCGCGCCGACCCGGAGAGACGGCTCACCCTGTGGAGGGGGGTGAGGCATCACGCGCTTTCTTGCCCTTGACGCAGTGGGGGATCCGTGGGGAGGGGGCATGTAGGCCATGCTCCCCCACCCAAAATGCCAAGAGTTTTCCTTTGTTGCCTGCCTTTATTAGGCAAAATTAATTCGAATATTTATGTTAGAATTATGTATTTAAATAATATCTCATAATATCACACCCCCTATAAAATAATATACAATATGTTTATTATTTTTTTAAAACCTATGATATCCCCCAAAAATGATCGCCTGAATCCTCCCCTGCCTTGATGGCATGATACCACTCTGAATTCCATCTTCTTTGCTTTCTAATTGAATACAATGTGTAACTTTCTGGGTGTTCGACTGAATATTCGGAGAACACATTAACTAGGGGTTCCTCACTCGACCAACAAGGGATTGATGATATCTTAAGGGGGTCAATGATGATCAAGGATGTATTTGGGAGCCGAGGGTCATATGTTCACCTGTGACTGATTGGTATAACCAAGATTGATTACTGATTATAAAACATATTAATAAAGTTGAAAATTATTAGCTTACTGATATTTAATATTTCATTCTAATATCTTTTTATCTAATACAAAAGTAGAGATTTGCTAATCATTTGGAATTAAATGCGATTCACAGGAATGAAAATAGAAAATTTGTGCAATTAGAATCTCACTGTTTCTGAGAACTTGTTAATAGTATTTGTAAAATTAAAACTTATAATGGTACAAAAGATAATAAAAAATAATTATAATAACACTTGCCAAAACTCTTCATCTGTTCTTCGTTTGTTGTGTATGTTTCAGAAAAACGTAAAGGGGTAAATTGAGCAAATCGTTCTTTTAAAAGAGGTCGATGACCTAAAACGGTTGGGAATTCCTGACAAACTAATGCTGTCACACTGACAGCAACTTTGATTTCAAGTAATAAGTTGGATTCCGAAAACAATGTATATATTATCGATACAATACTCGAAACTAGCATTCGAAAAACATGTTCCATTTCACAACGCATTTCCAAAAGAAATACACATAATACAAATCTAAATATTTTATTTGCATAAAGCTCATTCATTCTTTGTTAACCCTATACCCGAGAGTTTCTATTTCAGTTAATGAGGGTAAACAAACATTTTTTGTTGATCCGGAGAGCCAAGTTCGCTAAGGCAGTGTCGTGGCGATCGAGTGTCGTGGTTCGAGTCCCGCCTCAGGCATGGGTGTGTTTGTGTTGTGTTCGAGTTGTGTTCCCCTACAGATACCCCCAAAATAAAACTATCACAGTGGTCGCTACATGGCCTTGTAGTTAAAAAGCGATCTAAAAGGAAACAGACATATTTTTCACTTCGGGCAATAAGACGTTATATTTTTCCTAAACAGCTCATTATATCATCACAACGTGTACACTAATTAGTCATGATTACCTGTGACCCTTCAGGGCAAATACGAATTAGTAACTCCTGTCGCTAAGAAATTAAAAACAAAGTTTGACATCGATCTCTATGTATGAAAGGAAACAAATCAAAACGGAAAGTATCATGTTCACAAAAACACCCTTCGAAAATGAGAACTTACAAGTAAAGAGATACCACAAAGGGAAATAAAAGAAAATAATAAAATGAAATATATTCATTAACTATCTGAATTACTCTGGTGATAACTCCGTCAGAGAAATGAATCAGGAGTGCTACAACAGCACGTATTATCTCGCAATATTTCTAAATTGGCAATTTTCGAAAATTCAGAGAGTACAACCAATATGACACCCACGCCATTCTTTTAATCACCCTTCCTTGTAATCATGAAAAAAAAATAGAAGAAAACATTTGAAGCTGTTTCTTGAGGAGAAATAGTTTAAAAAAATTAAATTGCCTATATTTCACACAACATTTCCTGAAAATTACACATTTTCGAAAAATTGAATATGACCTTATTTCAAGATGTCTTTAGCGAACAGATTTCAATAAGGAAAAATCTTTATCTTCAGTATTGGAGATATAAAAAGACGTCCAAAAAAATGCACTTTTGCAATTTTCGAAAAATCATGAATATCAACGAACGTGAAATCTGCACCGTTCTCTTAAACGTTCTTCACGCTATCCGAGGACAAAGCATAATAAAATTATTTCGAGCAATTTTTGAGAAAATTTTGAACATGTTTTTGAGGCTTCTTGTAAAGTAGCCTCAAAAATCAAAATATCCGTATGAAACTCCCAACGAGTTGAGTTTATTCAAACTGGACGGGTAATATCAGTTTTGGAGAAAATCGGCAGAAAGGTTTAAGCGCTAACGTTGACAGTACTCGAGCAAACGGGCAAGATACGTTTTGTCGTCAATTGATTTTCAGGATCAAGGAAAGCACCCACAAAACGTGGATTCTGGCTACACCACGTGTCAGAGCAAGTAATTTATTATAAATAGGAACAGTATTTATCCATTACCACTGTCCGACAATAAGAGTGTTCCGATCGAAGATTCCCTATTTTCCGGCGCACGATTACAATACATTCTCTTCATACATTTGAAAGGTCTAGAAAGCAAAAATAAATACACCGGACGATAAATAAGACCAATATTAGGGTATACATAAAATAGAAACGGATGAAAATGTGTACTACTTCAATTACATGAATCGGCTAAATACTCCTTACGAAGAAAACCTTCCTAGATAAGTTGTGAAATGACGGAATGGAATGAACACATTCAGAGGGTCTATGAAACATTTGTTGGAATTTTATGACATGTAGAACCTACAAGACAAATTAGAACGATCGAGATTAAGATGACGTGATTACATATGAATGAGGTCAGCGGTCTTCTACGAAGAACATAAAATGATAAGATTGGTAATGAGGAGATTGATGAAGGGGGGAATGAAGTGGACGATGAAGACCAAGGAAAGAAGTAGAAGAAAAAGGGGGAGAAGAACAGTGATCAGCACGTGCTCACAATGTATCTGCAGGTGAGGAATCGGGTTGCAAGATAGGCGCTTGTAAATCAAGCGATTGCGGGTCGTGGCGCGACGCGTGTGTTGTGGGCGGGGCGTCGCAGAAAGGGGCGGGGCCGACCGCTGCGGAGGCGACGGCGGCCAAAGCGATAACCGCAAGTACCTTCGCGTGGTAGCTTTGCGCCTGGCAGGTGAGGCTAAGTAGACGTTAAGTGTTGCGTAACCCATTTCCTCCGTAGAGATTGATTGTTTCTGACCACGACAAGAGCTACATATATTAGCCCTGTTGGCGTCGTGAATGTATTATTTGGAAAGGTAGCGGTGATACCTTCCCGGATGGTTAGTGAGATTCGACCTTCCTACAAGTCGCCTTGCAGGGGATATCCCCATATGTGTGAAGGTCTCTCAACATGTGTGATAGTGTAGCGAGTGTTACATGTCTCTGGACTTGTAAGTGTATGTTTAAGTGTGTTAGTGTGTGTATGTGTGCGGATGGAGGATAGAACAAGAAAGAAAAAGGAGAGATCGCGTGATCCGTTGGTTAGGGGTTATTCCGATATTGGTCGGAGACATCATGGAAAATGCTTGATCAGAGTCGTCGCCCGCTAGAATTGTCCTCCAGATAGTGACTGAATTCGACTAGCTATATAGCTAATGCACATAATACACCACCACCAGGATTCGAACTCTGGGTCTTCACGATGAATCGCTACACAAACATTGGTAATGGGAGCTCTGATCTAAAACCAGCCGGGCTTTCTCTATTGAGACTTGTGGTCTGGACGATATTTAGAAGTCAGGGTGGGTTGGACTTGTCTATGTCAGGAACCGCTGTTCGAATTCCGCGTAAATCAATAAAAATATCTGATGGTCCGCTGGATTTTCAGCTTTCCTCTTCACCCCTCATTCAACTATTGCCATACTATTACTCACCATAATTTCCTTAATTCATTATATTTTTGTGGCATAGTGTCGATTTGAGTAAATGTAAATAGGTGTTATTGTAAACGCTGAATACAGATCTAAAACATTTGGAGAAATTTACAGTTTGAAAGGAATCAGACGGACCAGAAATCGATCCGACTTCAGTGCATTCAATAGTGAGTGCTCCATCACATATTTAGTCGCGTTGGGAATAACACTTTGTTTTAAATTTCAAATAAGAAAATACGTTTTCATTAAAATTTTTGCTGAATGTCTTCTGCATTACATTTTTACTGCGTAAAAAAATTGAAGTTCATAAGTTATCTGAAGAGAGTGAAATATTAGTTAATTCAAGGAAGATTAACGTTTAATGAGAAACAAGATCGCAGAGTATTATCCTATGTTACCTTATTATTTCATTATCGCATATATCTCATCACTTCCGACATTAAAATGGTTATACTAGTGGCAGTTTCTGAGGAGAGGGGAAGAAAATTCTCAGTAATTTTATTTTTCTGGATAAAATTACCAAATAAAAGACTTACTTTAATGTTAAAGGGAATGTATATAATTTTTAGCCGACATATGGCGAAATTTATTTTCATCGATTTTAAACTGCGTTAAGCGCTGTTAAACGAAGCAGATGCGAATTAACGAAAATCGCTCTGTGGACACATTCTTCGTCTTTCTTCCTGTCTTGTGTTAATGGTCCGCACCTCACAGTGCTCATGTGGCCAGAAGTGAATTTGTTTTCTAATGGAACATTATGGCAGTTGGGGATGATGTTCTCCTTTACAATGTTTTCTAGATGCGTTTCTTGCTACTAGGTGAACGCATAGTCACTCGCGTCGACGGGCAGAGCAGACGTGAGCAGGTCGAGGTCGGAGCAGCAGGCACACGGTTTATACTCTTACATGTGGACTGGCGGAAAACAGAAGCAAATCAAACCGACTGATCTTTCTTTCATATCTCATCGCGCAAGACGACACATGTAATCTAATTTCTTGTAAGTTTCATTCCAACTAGAGTATGCAATTGAATTCTTTCCTCCCCTACTGAAACATACCGAAGTTACCACTTCTTTATACAGGTATATATAAAAGAACTTTACATCTTGAACTGTCTTAGTGCTTACTGTTCTAAGTATATTCGTTTACGACTTAATTATCTTTACCGGTATATATCTGAAATTTATTGGCTAAGCAGATGTTGAAAAATTTAGATTTATTGCACTCAATACAATTTAAAAAATCTTATCTTCTATGAAAACATTAATTGAGGTGCTTTTAACAATTCATGAGAGGAAGATTTACAACAAGCAATAATACATTATTTTCCACATTATCCACCGTCACAACGTATGTTTCAGTAAGATACGGGTTGGATCTAAGCAGTCAAAGATCGCTCCAAAGAGTGTGTTCATAAGTAGTAGATAACAGCCTTTCGAGGACCTAGCTCGTCATAATGCAACATACGAGCCACTTACCGTCTCCTTAGTTAATGCACATAGTTATTACGAAGATAAAAGTGTGACAATGAGAAATAAAGAAAGAAAAGAGATCTTTGGAAGCCGAATGTCAGACTATCACATTCCTTCGAGTCCATTCTCCAGCAACCTCTGTTGTGATGTGACATGGAATTACGTGTCGCCTAATCCCCCTGTATCTCACATCGCACTGCTTCCTGGGGGACCTGACGCTCCAGGGTTATCCAAAATGCCATTCAATGTAAAGCTGTGTTTGTAAAATTGTTTATCAAAGCTAATTATAGTTGGACTCGTAAGTTTTACAATAACGTGAGTCTACACGCGCAACTTTGCCAATGTGATTAATGTGTGTTATTTATTTGACATTACTTAAATTTTATTGACTTTGATGACAATTATTTTCATGAAACAACAGAGAAAAGTTAAATAACCATTTAGTGCATCCCAAGCGTTAAAAATTAAGAATCATGGTTATAGTGAAAGTTTCTGTTGAAAACCTAGTAGTACTTACAGAACATACCTGTTCTTTGTATCAGTTCCTCAATATTTTAACACTAAATGGACCTTCAAAATTGTTTCCAGCCAGCATTTTTTACCCCGATTGCATTCAAATTCACGTTTTTAGCACGCCATTTACTTTATATCTACACCACCCAGATCACAGGTAAACATTAATTTTTAACAAACCAATTTTGTTTTAAAGTCATATTTTCGTTGGCATCGTTCCAAGATTAATTTCATAGAACATTTATTAAGAAAACAACTCTCCCATGACTATTGTAACTGAGCAATGTAGTTTCTTTACAATTTTCGAAGACAGAGTTCATCGAAAATTGGACCGCATTATTTTTACAAGACTAGTTTCAATTTGAGAAAAAAATTAAAGAAAAATTTTAGTGTTTTTTAAAGAAAATCTTTAAAAAAGTATTTAAAACTACCTATATGTCTCACATAATTACGGAAAATCAATTAATTTTCTAGAAATTGCACATCATCTTATTTAAATATTTATTAGTAAGAAATATACTTCAATTAAGTGTCATGAAACCACAAAACGTGGATTCTTACCAACGAATTAGTGTACATATTGTTCTGCACATAGGAGCAAAATTTACCCACTTCTTCATTAACAGAGACTTACAATACACTGTTTCCTATTAAAAAATCGCCAGTTTTGCCGCAGCTTTACATTTTTTCTTCACTACGTTAATATTAAATAAGCTCAAAAATAAAACAAAAAAATTCTTTAAATTATACGTTTTTATGTTTAACTAACAATAGGTTCTCGAGCCCTTACTGTACGAGGTCTAAATCCGTGTCATAAAATACTACCAAAACAACTTTTTTTCGCGCTTTTTTATTGCCCTCCGTTGGGCATCCCTGTACTTGAAGACCCGAAAGATGCATGCAGCGTGGCAGGACCGCCCGAAGGCCACCAGCGATTGAACGGACGGGCAGCAGTCGGGGGTGTGGAAGGGCCGGGAAGGGGAGAAAGGAGGTGTGCGGGTAGTTGTATTGTTGGCTTGGGTTGGGTTGGGTTGGGTTGGTAGGCTGGGTATGTTAGGCAGTTTGGGCGATGCGAGTGGTGGTGGTGAGGGGCGATTTGAGCACTGGTCGGGCGGGGGGGGGGGGGGGTCGGGGGTCTGGAGAGGGTACGTTGAGGGGTCAGGCGGGGGGGCGGGGGTCGGACGGGGGCGGGTAAGCGGGGGGCGGGTGGGGGGGCGGGGCCGGGCGGGGGGCCGGGGGTCCGGGGGCGGGCGGAGGGTCGATGGGCGGGCGGAGGGGTGGGGGCGGGCGAGGGGTGGGGAGCGGGCGGAGGGTCGGGTAGCGGGCGGAGGGTCGGGGGTCGGTCGGGGGGGGATCGGGGTCGGGGGGGTCGGGCGGACGGGTTAAGTGGGTGGGCGGTTGTGTGGCGGATTGTCGGGAGGGTGGGCGGGTGGTCGGATGGGCGGGGAGGCTGGCGGAGCGGGACGGGACGGGGGCGAGGGCGTATACCGAGGCGGGCCCGACGCGGCGCGGCGCGGCGTCTCCGCAGAGTCATTCCGGGTAATCCTGCGCCTGATCCCCGCGCGTATCAGCTTGATTTACGGCGGCGTGAACGCGCCACGGGCGGCGCTATAAGCTGCGGCGGGGCGTCGCGGCGCGGAGTCCCCGGGTGGAGGCAGAGAGGCCATCGTCCGCAGTGGACCAGCCAGGCTAGCACCATGACGGCGGCGGGAATATGGATGTTGGCGGTCGCGCTGACTATGGTGGCTATGGGCTCCGAGGCGGTAAGCCATCGAAGGGTTATAATTTGTCTCTGGCTTACAAAGGAGGAAATTCGCTAGCTATTCAGAGCGACTAAGTGATGCAACCAACTACGTCTGAACCATGTAGGAAAGAACTTTCCAGTGTCCATGCGCTGAAATTGTGTTTGTCAGCCGCTCGCTCTTCGTAACCATCGGCCTCTTTCTGGAAACATCCACTTTGTCGCCAAACGTCCTGTCTCCACGCATTCAGTTTCGATGCCAATTGATCGCAGTAAAGCACGATTTGGCCTCACGCGTAGGGTGCCAATCGCACGGTTGATCATCGCGTAACCTTAATTTTCCTCGCCACCGCCCAGCAACTTGTCAACTCGTTGACGAGCCGACGCTCGAAGAGAAGACAGGTTGTTGGAGTATACGCCTCGAGACAATCTCCGCTCTCGATGGATTTTACTGTGCGGTGTTTCAGGTCGGATGATAGTCATTATGATATTGCTTCCATATAGTACAGATGTTTCATGAACTACAGAGGATTTTACAGTTGAAAAGTAATCATTGGTCATTGTTCAAATGGTTGTTGAATTTTGTATACTTCGCCAGACAACCTAAGTGGGGGTAAACCGCACATGATCTCCCGTTTCCAAAACTCCTGCTGGGGACTGAAACAATTGTTAAGCTCATAACAAATAAGAACAGATACAAAACTGCGATGACATTTCTTTAATACATTTATTGAATCATTAATTAACAGGTGTTCTGCTTTGAAGTCGGATTCTGTATATTTTCTCTAATCAATGCCCCCTGGGAACCCCAGTAGTTAAATCACTAGGTGATCTTTCCTCGTCAATTACTCAATGTAAAAGTTGAACTTATAATATATATAATTCGTTGTATAAAAATACTGTAGGATCGATTTAATGGGTATCAATAAACTCGTAGAAGTTAAAGATACTCGCTCGTTCTTATTTGTATCAAAATAACATTCAACATTCATGTATGTCATGTCATGTATGTCACCATCATTACATCATCGTTTCATAATATATATCACATCCCGAACTGGAAAAAAGTTTTGAATCTATGCCGTAATATATGTAATGAAACCTTTTGAAATGTTCTGCTATATTTGTGTTGAGAACCCTCACTCGGCAGAATGGGTGGTCCGAAATGTTGGGAAATAAAAACAAACAAACGTGGAAACGTAAGATCCCATTTTAACTTATAAGGAATGATTTATAAAGTGCGGAATGTTTCTACACGTACAATGAAAAGTATAAAGTACTACGATCTGACGGCTCTGAAGAAGCAATTCAATAATTAGTTTTATAGAGTAGGTCTTTAACATTCCTAATTTGTGGGAATGTTAAAATTCAGTTCGAATCAAAAAACTAACATCTTCAGCAGCAAGTCTCTACTTTGCTATCTGAAAATCTTCAAACACGTTGGAGAGAATCAAGTCACAACTATTTAGAAGATAGCAGAAGAGTATAAAACTTTAAGAACGTGAAAACTAACGAACATGAAGTCTAAAATCATCCACATAAAAGTCGTACAGCATTGTATTCAACATTTCCTAATCGTGTATCTCAATCAAGCGGTGCCCAGTAAAGATCTGCCACCATCTTGTGTCGACCAAAGAGAGATTTGGTTGTAGAGAGGGAGGGAGGAAGGGAGGGAGGGAAGCTGCTGGACCGAGGCCATGACAACATCTCTCTCCACGAAGCCTCCCGCATTTTTAGACCTATTTCCTTCGCAAGCCGCTTTTTAAGAGCCTCGTTTGTTTTCCTGTCGGCCGAAGACTGATCTCCCCCTCCGATACAGGCAGTTTAAAACGTTCGTTCAACAAGCCGGCCGTTTAGTCTTCTCGTACACAGCATCGATAAAGACGCCCAGCCTGTTTTAAGGCCGTTTTCTTTTTTACGAAGAAAAAAAATCGCTTATCTTATGATGAAATGGTCTGTAAGACGACTCTTCGTGTCAACTGTGTGCGTTTGCGGACTTCCAAGGTTGTCGCATACCATACGAAATTTCTTTGTGGTACGGAATTTGTGCATATTTAGATTCTTTAACATTTGAAAATAATGTAATACTGAAAAACACAGATTTCAACCAGGTAATTCTCATGTTTAGTCAGGTAAATTGTATACAACGTTCAATGTTTTCATTCTGTTCTTTGTCATGATGGAAATATTCCTTAACCATTATTATTTTATAAACGGAAGTTTCATGTTCTATCTAAAATTTGAAGTAAATATAAACTGGTAGTAAACGGGATAACCTATTTTTCGTCAAATATCTTCTCACAAGCTCGTGTACACCTTTTTCGTTATAAAGATCTAACTTTCAGGAACTACCTCCCTCAAATTATTATTAACTTGCAATTTACAACCAAATAAGTGTTCATGATGAAATAATTTGATTTATTTATTTATTGGCATGACGTCTTACACAAGGATACATTGAAATAAAAATTACACCCTATCATAAGAGTGACAAAAATTTATGATTTTCGCCAAGAAAGTGATGAAATGAATCAATAAATTATACCATCCATTATAGTATTTTCAGTTGCAGTTTCCGTAAATTCGTTCTCACCAGTTTCTTCCCATCCGCTTAAGATATTGCAAAGCATTTAGTACATAAATAACTGTGTAACATGTAATTTTGTGAAATAAGCGTGAAAAGAAACATGATTTTTGATCTATCATCAGAAACACTACAGAATAGGAAAATATTTGTCTTATTTGTCAAATGATGACAAAAAATTGAAGTAATTCCTTAAGTGAATGTCCCTAAAACCGTTTTTAATTCGATTTAAAAGATCTCGTACCCTCTTGCCTGGTGTTGTGTGATATTTACCTTGTTTACGTCTCGTCAATTAAGATAATTTTTAATCATTAGATACGAATATCTAGGTCATGGAATGAATACGCCAACTCGTAAATTATCCAAACTGGGTTAACAAGCAAATTTTGAGTACTAGGTCTGTTAATTCACTAAGTTTGGATGTTTTTGGAAAGACTGTCCAAACCTATATCGGAACTTGTTACTTATCCCTTTCTGCCCTAAGTACGTGAGCTTTATGGCCATGTTTTCTCAAAATTAATGAAATGTGAGTTAACAAGTTCTTCCGAGGCCCTTTCAAATCTACTGATTACAATAGGAACTTAAATGACCAGCATAAGGCTAACTGTTATTGATTAGTGATTCCGGACGCGTAAAATACTAAGATCATTAGTCCCGTAAATGTATGTTTTGCCACGGGAGGAGGCAGTGGTCTTCCCCAGCTGGGTGGAGCGATCCGGCGCCAACCTACCCATCGGCTTGCGGAGTTTCCCCCAACCAGGTATCTCCCACCACCGGGGCACCGCCCCAGCCGGGACAAGATCTAAGACCGACTGGTCTCCCGACACTTGTGATAGTGAGATACATGTAAGTGTAAGTAAGGGGGAGGGTAGGAAGGAAGAGGGTAGAAGGTAGCAAAATAAAAGTAAGTAAGAAAGAGGAAGGGTTGTTGGGGTCCTGCTCCAGAATTCGCCTGGTGTTGATTATATATATATATATATATATATATATATATATATATATATATATATATATAACGCGTCATGCATTTCCTCTACTCTTTGGACCACGATACCGCAAAATCTCTCTCGCTGCCTCCAAGAATCTTAGCATCACCTTCAACGCCCAGAAGTCCAACTCGTCGGGTAGCACATAGTTCTTCCAGGCAATTTTTCTGGAAGCTGGTTTGTTTCCCCTCGGGTTGCCTCCTGATTCCCTGCATTGATAGAAGCCGCTTTACCCAGAGCCTCAGCCAAACAAGCTGTTCGAGTTTTCTTCATCTTGTTTGCTTTGACCACACTATGCCGTCGGCTGATAGAAGGCAGCTTTTTGTTTGTTTACTCGTTCATCGCTTTTATGCATACTAAGGCGATTTTGCCCCCAATCGCTCGGTAACCCGGGCTAGGTCGAAATTAATGGCAAACATCTCCAAAATGAGTTATGGTCCAGTCGCTGAAAATGTGTGCCCGTTATGAGTGAGAAGTGGTTTTCTCTTAAACAATTAATATCCGTTGGCATAAACATACATGGGCGTCGATGTACTTCACAGCACACCGCTTTGAAAGCGCGTAAACTAGTTCACGCTCTACGTTTTGCTTGGACATACTCCTGACGCTCCCGATTCTAAAAATCAATCAGAAAACATTCTGTTTATGACATTTGAATTTTGAATATCGAATGCGTGTAATAGAATACGAACAATGTTTATACATTAGTAAAGTTTTAGCATTAGATAATTAACTGTAACAGATAAAAAAACACGACTGATCCTAAAACGTTAGTTTTATTTCTCGGGCGTATGTATTTGCCATTAAGAACATACTAGAAAAATTAATGATTATTTATGCACATACATATTGTCGTAACAAGCGTGTCAATAGCAAGTGAAAACCATTAACTCACGCTACAATCGATTAACTGTGATTTGTATAATCACAACCACCAAATGAAAGTCTGAAGGGGAAGTTATCTTCGCAATAAACATCTTGATGTGGATTAACGTACCATACAAGTACGCTTATTGATAACAAATTGATTTACAGTCTCTGTCGAACACAGTAAAACAGGAAATTTAACTTCATTTAGGTATTTGAGTAATTTTGAATTTGAGCTTAGATTGTGCTAGGAACGGAGTGACTGTCCTCCAAAACACCATACCACCAAAACTCCATTGAATAGTTGTTTGCAGTGGAACTTGGCTCGCCATCTTTGAAAGGCTAAACGTAGCTACTTTTGGGGAAATTATCCACTTCACGGAATTACGCTGAATTAAAGTCTAATATTTCCTGCAACTACTTGCCCTCATAAATTGAACTGTCGTTGCGTCGCACTCACAATTTTTAAAGCAATTCGGTATAAGCAAACATCTTCCAGCAAATAACACAAAAATGAACTGGTCACGTTGCTACCTGAAGCTTGTCTGTGAGACCGCGCTACTGAACTTAGAGGCATGATGCAAGGACACCGCGTAAGATATATTTCTTACACCGTGTGCAACGATGTCTTCGCCGATCCGGTGGCCGAGATCGCCAAGGCTCTAATGCCACGAGTCCCGCCTCGGGCATGGCTGTTTTGTGTTCGTCCTTTCACACACACCCCTACCATCATCATCATCATCATCATCATATCGTGTCATCCTCACAGTTACCATACCGTTACAAGCAATAGTGGTCGCTAATGACCTAGAAGTTGATGCGACCTTAAATAAAAAAAGGCGCATCATGGCGAGAAATAGATGTCAAAGCTTACGATTCGCATGAACGAAGTATTCCTTTCATTTTTTTATTTTTTTTTTCAATTGCAATATTGAACAATATTATTTTCTTATTAAATTCATTTAATATGCTGTTATTATTCTTTAAAAATTACATGACTATATTAGTTGTTTTAATTTTATAACTGAAAAGTCACATTTATTTAGTAGATGTATTTATTTTCATTATTTATATTTATTTATTTTTATTAATACTTATTTATGTAGGTATCGTCCGCCTTCAACAAGGACCTCCCCTTTCGAATGAGGCAGCTGAAGAATGACAGTATCGTCGTGCCAGGTGAGTAGAGATGCGAGACAAGTAAGATCCAACACTGTCGAATAAAATAGGTAATGGAACATTTGGATCCTCAATCCTACCAAAAGATCCAAGTATAATCGTTTATTTATGATAATATAAAGACATTCGATAACGTACCAATCTAATCCACCAAATTTTAATGATTCTGAGAACAATACATGTTTTAAAAATCTCCATTTGTCTCAATTGTTCTAAGATATTTTTTTAATATCTCCATTTCGGTGCCTGTAGGTGACGATTTTTAATGAATTATCATAATTTTCAACTCATCTTAAGACACAATTGAACAGAGGAGCGACATATACTTGAATTGTTAGAACTATGATTCATATAAATGTTTTTTCTATGAATATAAATGTAATTAGTTTTAATAAAATATAAAGTTTCAAATCAGTATTGAATTGCTTCCCAGTGCTCTATGCGGAAACATGCTTTGGAAAGCAAATTTAATACGCGTAGAGTGTTTTTTCGGCAATTCTATTAAAAATTGTGCATTATCCACGAAGATTTATTTCAAGTTACGATAATTCCACGGGTCTCTTCACTGATTAAGTCGTATTTGAGTTTTAATGGTCATATATTTTTAATCTAATACTCATAAATTCATGGACATTTCCTATTTGTTTACACAGCACAAATTCGTCCCCTAATATCTATGATAGGTAGCTTCCCTAAATTGTGTTACATTGTGGCGTCTCATACCACCATGCATTTCAACTGAACGACTACCCATGCACAATCATTCATCTCTCGTCACCATTCGCTCCTCGGTTCACCTCACTATCATTTAAAAAGGAAAAGCAATGGTAAACCGCCATTGCGTTCACTCTCTTAAGAAAGGGGAAGAAATAAAGGCGCAGACCTCCTAGTGTTCGCTCAGAAATTAGGCGCACTGGTGTAAGCAATGATATCTGGCATGCCTCCTAGGAAAATGCACGACATATACCGTTTACTAGAAACCGCACCATTTACATGAAACTACCATTCCGGGCCGACAATTCATTGTCGTGACTTACGAGACGCGTAGATGATCTCAAAGTAGAGCGGCTTCATACAGGGAACGTCGGTGGTATGTTGCGGTGTGGTAGCCGTTCTTAAATTATCTCTCCTTGTAGTGGGTCTATTTATTTAGTTTATTGTGAGCAGGGTAGTTGTTAAATTGAGACTACGGTCTAGATTGTTAATAAATCTACTGTTTTACAAAGCACCCTCGTGTGTGTTCGATTACACCCGTGTGACGCCTCGGTATGTGTGCGCAGCGCGGCGCGGGGCCGAGAAAGAGGCCGGACACTCTCCTGGGACGCACCGCATCGTGGACGGCGCGGAGGCCGCGCCCTGCCAGTTCCCGCACCAGATCGCCATGCTCACCAACAGAGGAGAGTTCTGCGGGGGCTCGCTCATCAACACCCGTTGGGTGCTCACCGCCGCGCACTGCGTCATCACGTAAGCGCACTCGCCACCCCCCGCCCCAGCCACCACGCTCACCCACCTTCTGTACCGAGATGCTAGCCTCACATCACTTCCCTTGACAGTTCGACGTTTTCCTCAATGACAAATTCTCTCTATGTCTCTTTACTTGAAAAACCGAAAACAATATTATCATTACCTAATAATGCATTCAATTCAATAACATTTATATAATTATATTTAATTGTATTAATTTGTATGTTATATTTATTCAATAACATTTATAATATCTCCAATATCCACATTACCCCAAGCGTTATCGAATAGGTTTCAAAAATGAAATTATCTACAATTATCAATATCTGCACTGCCGTGGGACATTCTCTGAGAAAAAGGCAAACGTACATGAGAAACATTCTAAGTAACTCATTAATATCACACAGACAAACACCGAGCCGTGTACATGCAATAATTTCTCCACCGGGAGGGGTGGCTCAGGGCATCAACTGATGTTACTGTAGTGTCTGACCGAGAGTTCCTAGGTTCTAATCCCGACGGTGATAGGATTTTGGCACTAGCTACATTGCTAGGTCGTGTCCAGCCGCTGTGTGGAGGAGAATTGTGCCGGTCGGCTGCTCTGATCAGTAGTTTCCGTTGTTTCTCCGATCATTACGAGGCGAGCAGTATCCTAACAAACGGGCCTTTCCCTTCCTTGTCTTGTCCTCAACCCCTTACTTCCAAAAACTTTCACTAACATGTACTACACTACCCCTCATGCCGGGAGACCAGTCGGGAGCATTGAGCTTGTCCTGGTTGGGCGGTCCGCAGTGGTGGGAGATACCTGTTTGGGGAAAACCCCGCTAGCTGAAGGTAGGTCGGCACCAGATCTCACCATCCAGAAGGAGAAGATTACAACCACCTCCCGTCGAAAATATACACTACACTTATGGGACTAAAGACCGTAGCAGTTGACGCGCTCGGAATCATCCATCAATCAATCAATAATTTCCCTTCCTCGGGGTTTGTCACTTTCGAAATAAGGTAATTAATTGTCTGCGCAGGGCGACGACCATCACTGTGCACTTGGGCCACTACGAGTGGGCGCGCGCGCCCCACCAGATCAAGGTGGAGCGCATCTTCATCCACGGCGCCTACGACCCAGACGTGCTCAACTACGACATCGCCCTGCTCGACCTCGGGCGCGACGTCCCCACCTCCGGTGAGATCCCACGCGCTACGCTACGGCACTAGCCAGGGAACAAAAGTGTTGCTCGAATACTGCCTACTGAAGAACTTCTGAGGCAAACATATGATGCGAAAAAGTAAAAAAGTACAAATAAAAAAATGCTCAAAATTAAGACGTAAGTGAAATAGCATTAGCGTGTTATTTACTCGGTACCTACCAAACATTAACGCGATGATTTAATTCAAATTTTTAACGAAAATTAATGTATAACTTATTTTAATTCGCTCTTTTTTACCACTACTAAGAATAAATAAAATCATTATTTGTCTCAGTTTTTAGAACAATGTTTTCAGGGATTTAATTGCCGCTGTTACTGAGAAAATTTCACAATTACCTTTATAATGGTAATAATATTTCTATTGTTTCAAAATAAGAAATACAAACATTTTATGTGCTCGAGAAGTAGCAAATATTGGTAGGAAGTCGTTTCGCTTCTTGGAACATGTAATAGCTTTCGACTGAAAAACGACTGGTATTTCAGGCTTGATGGGTTTCCGAAATATTAGCTAACCACTTCGAGTATAAAATTTTCACTTCACAATGCCCAGCGATAGAATAATCCACCTAGGAAAATGTGCAATGCTGAATGTTCGATGCAAAACTAAAAAAGAAGAATGTTCAAAAAAATGTCAAAATCTGTTTCTTGACATAATAAATATCATAATTGACATCACACTTGAACCTATATAATGGCTTCAGTACACACTAATATAACATTACAGACATAATGCAGAAAACATTGTAACTCAAATGCTAGCAGGACACGGCATTAGTAGTCATCCTATAAGTAAAATCATTTCCAACCAGAGAAGAACAGAACGTATAGCACGAAGGTACAAAAATAGTACTAACATTAAAAGATACCTACTTGATATAAGATTTAATTAAAAACTTTCTAATACAGTCATAGGGAAGAAAGCAGAAAAATGTAACTAAAACATAACCATTAATTTTTTTGCACTGCAGACCTTCTCAAATAAAATAGGTGGCTATTTAATGAGTGACATTTTACACTGTACATTGCATCAATAACAATTTTTACGAGTTCAAATTTGCTAAATGAATATCTTGTTTCGGACATTCTCACCTCCAATCTAATCGGAGATATTTTACTAGTAAATAAATATTTTGATTTTTTTAAAATATTACTAATAAATAACAAAGTACAAGGGGATTGAAATCATAACTTCAATGGCAAATAAAATCAATATACAATTAGAAAATTCTGTTGAACTATTTGAAGTATTAGCACCGTAGTTTGGAAACATTCTTCCATAAATGCTGAATAACAATTCGCAAAACTGCCAGGTTAAACTGGGGAATAAATAGGAATAGGAAGTTTATGGCGTCCTTTAAACTTTTTCAGTGAGTTTGGCGCCCTTGGCGCCTTTTGGGTGTGTGCGAAATGTGATTTGTGTTATTGTGATGTGTGAATGTTTAAGGCGTCCTTTAAACATTTTCATGATCCACGGCCCCCTGGCACACGCCTTTTGGGGGTGTGAGAAATGTGATTTGTGTGATTGTGATGTGTGAATGTTTAAGGCGTCCTTTAAACATTTTTAGGGGCCACGACCCCTTGCACACGACTTTTGGGTGTGTGCGAAATGTGATTTGTGTTATTGTGATGTGTGAATGTTTAAGGCGTCCTTTAAACATTTTCATGGTCCACGGCCCCCTGGCACACGCCTTTTGGGGGTGTGAGAAATGTGATGTGTGATTGTGATGTATGAATGTTTAAGGCGTCCTTTAAACATTTCCAGGGTCCACGGCCCCCTTGCACACGCCTTTTGGGTGTGTGCGAAATGTGATTTGTGTGATTGTGATGTGTGAATGTTTAAGGCGTCCTTTAAACATTTTCATGGTCCACGGCCCCCTTGCACACGCCTTTTGGGGGTGTGCGAAATGTGATTTGTGTGATTGTGATGTGTGAATGTTTAAGGCGTCCTTTAAACATTTTCAGGGGCCATGGCCCCTCTGCACACGCCTTTTGGGTGTGTGCAAACTATGATTTGTGTGATTGTGATGTGTGATTTGTGTGCCACTGGCCGCGCGCGTGCGCAGACTGCCTGCGACCCGTGGAGCTGGAGCGAAGCGGCTGCGGCACCTCGGCGCTGGACGGCGTCGTCGGCGACGTCAGCGGATGGGGACTCACCGGCGACGGTAAGCGCGTGCGCCACATAACTGATGGCGTCGCACTGCACCCTCTGACCGGGAGGTCCTTTGGTTCGAATCGCAACGGTGGCAGAATTTTCGACTTTTGCTACATAGCTAGGTTGAATGTAGCCGTCTGGAGGATAATTCTAGCGGCCGGCTGTTCTGATCGAGAGTTTTCTGTGGTTTCTCCGAACAATACCGGGTGAACGCCAAAGAAGTATTCTACCAAAAGGTCCACGGACCGTGCGTGATCTTTCCTTCCCCTTCCTTGACCTTTCCGCACACCTTACTTACAAACACATTTACATGCACCACGCATGTCGGGAGACCAGTAGGGAAGATCAGAGCTTCTCCCAGCTGGGGCGATTCCCCACTGCACTTCACTCACGGGACATATGACCGCAACAGCCGACGTACCCGAAAACACTAATGAATAAAGCGGCATGCTTTTTATGAAGAGAACAGACAGGTGCCGCTGTTCCTCCCCAATAGATTGTGAGACACGGCGGCGACCTTCGTGTCGGTTTGCGGGGGATTTCACCTCCAGGTATCTCCCCAAGCAGAGCACGGCACAGCCGGGACAAAGTATAACCTTCGAACTAGTCTCTCGACATGTGTGGTAGTGTATTGCATTTGAGTGTGAGTGCGTATGAGCAAGTGCAAAGCATAGAACAAGGAAGAGCAAGGAGATACAGAGCGCGATCTTCGGCGCATTATTAAGGTACTTCTCCGACATTCACCTGGCGTCGAACAAAGCAACCAGGAAAACTACTGACCAGAGCAACCGGCTGCTAGAATTCTCCTCCTGACACCGTCTCAATTCGACCTAGCCCCGTAACTTGTAACGAAAAGTATCCACCGTCGGGACTCGAACTCTCGACCATCCCGGTAACAGGCGCTACAGAGACTGCGGCTATGTTATCTGTGAGCTAAACTCAGCTGGTCATTACTACATGATATTTCCTCCGTGCCCTAATGACTGTATGTTTTAAGTTATAATTTGGTTACTTCGCCACATTTTATAAAAATGAGGCCACCATACTTTGACCACAGAAGGTTAAAGTGTCTGTCACGTGTTCTCAGAAGCCAGTTCCGTGGAGTCGAGGCTGCGCTGGGTGAAGACTCGGATAATCAGCAACGAGGCCTGTGAGGCGGCGTTCAACAGCGACGTGGTCATCCGGTCCACACTCTGCAGCATGCCCTTGGACCCCTCCTCGTCCAACGGAACGTTGTGCAACGTAAGAATTCAACATTTCACTCTTCCACGCTCTGATACGAAGCTGTTTGCTAGGGAAAACACAAACATCGTAAGGAATACCTTTTGAAATCGGCATAAACGAAAATCGTTCGATCGGAACATTTAAGTGAAACATTGTCATTTCAGCTGACTCAAAGCATGGCACAATAATGTTTGAATGAACGAACAAACAGACGAAGGAACGAGCGAAGTATTGAAAACACCCACATGAAACTTAAACATAATAGTAAACATAACGTGAAAGCCAAAGCTTACTGCGCAATTTTATGAAATGATTACAATGACTATTACATGATAACAATGACTATTATAAATACGAAAGTTCTCATTGGTCAACGCTTGCTCTCATTATAAACTAGTAACAGCAATTTCTCTGTCGATCATTTGACATCAATACACAATAATTGTTGCATTTCGTTTACATTCATTGCTAACAAACATATGGGGTTTACATTAAAAATTAATACTCCAGTTCGGGAATAATTTACGTTACTTAAACATTTTAATTAGGGAGGGTTTTCACAGCGTGAAATCAGATAGTATACACCGTTAATGTAGCTAAGAGACAACAAAGTGTTCATTTAACAATGTATGCGATAAGAGTGTTTTGCATAATGTATTCCTTGTAAAGCGTCATTTAACGGACGCTGTTTAGAAATTATATCGATGCGAGCTGCTATCACCAAGTTTCCAAGATGGCACATCCTGTTGGTTCGCGTTTCCTGTTTCTTTTCATATAGATTTAGATTTATTCAGTAAAAAAAAATACAAACTCTATGACGAAGGGGGTAAAAGATTATCTGTGCACGTTTTCTTGAGTTCCAGAATCCCTTCCCGTTATTTTAACTATAAATAGTTGAAAGATGAGTAAAAGTTTAACATAAATAAACAAATAAAAATAAATTTTAAAAATCGCAAGATTAACAATATTTGAAAAATAGTAATTTTAGTTTCTGAGTTATAGAAAACTTATTCGCATCGGTACACGAATTGCAAGTATGATTTTTCTGCATTGCTAACAAAATAGCAACTCGTCCTTTCCTCTACTCTTACCATTACTAGCAACAGGAGAGTTCAACAAAACGTGCGCATAGTGGCTACATTAACGTCCAGAAGCAAAACAAGAGGCCATCTCAGCATTTGCATATACGTACGTCTATAAGGCGTATTGCATTTGTTTGCGTATGCCACTAGTTAATGATAGCAGCACACGCTACTGTTACATCTCGGAACAACTTCCACTAACGGAACTGCTGTTCGTCGTTCATCCTTTACGCTCTGTGTCGATAATCTCCCGAATATTCATAACGTAACATGAAAATTTGCGCAAGCATACTGGGAGCAGTGTTAACCGGAAATTAATCCTAGTGTTATGTTTTACAATATGAACTTTTGCACAGCTTGGAATCGGATAACCTACACGTTACGCACCCGCTTGTTAGACTGTGCACATGCGCAAAAAATCTAGAACAATAGAGCTTTATCGCAAAAAGACCATTCTTAAAAATCATCGGAACATACGGATATTGAAAGTAGATCTGAACTGTGGCGACACAGTGTGTTGCTAATCCTAAATTCCCAATGAAACCCCATTTCATTTGTGGACAGTTCTAGTCACACAATTACAAACGAGGACGTGGGACATGGCATATGCTATAATCTTTTATATTATTGTAGTCTTCAAACGAAAAGGCGCAAATCAAACAGTAAAGTTTCTAGAAGTAAATGGTCACATGGCTGTCTCCAATAAACATAACATCGATGACAGGTGTACGATTACAGGAGTAAAAACCTTGCCAATGTCTTTTGCAGACCCATACCGCGTCAGAGATACATAGGTGACAAAACTCCGTCTCGGCAAAGCTTTCTGGAAGCACGTTGTACTGCATTTTGGAATTTTTCTGTCTGCTTTAATACAAAATCAAATATACCGGTGGTTAGAATTTAACGTCTTGACATAAGTTATTGTCGTAAGATTACGACCTTTGGCCAGAAATACCAGTCGCCAAGTCACCTTTCAATCAAACGTTTTCGTACTGAAAAACGTACGAGTGCGCCTATGGAGGCCAGACGAGTGTGGAGCTGAGCCCTTGTGAGTGTGTGCTTCTTGTCGCAGGGAGACAGCGGCGGGCCACTGCTGGACGCGTCCACGGGCCGGCAGATCGGCATCAACAGCTTCGTGTCAATCGACGGGTGCGAGGTGGGCAAGCCCAGCGGGTACGCCCGCGTGCCCTGCTTCGTCGACTGGATCAACTACGTCACGTCGCTTTAATAAAGCCGCGCACCTCTTCCGTCTCTCTTCGTCTTTCATTCAACTCTCTCCCCTCTCTTGATCCTGTCCCCTGAAATGGTTACGTTCGTGATATCGAATGAACCGAAAGAGAATAAAGCCGCGCACCTCTTCTGTCTCTCTTAGTCTTTCATTCAACTCTCTCCCCTCTCTTGATCCTGTCCCCTGAAATGGTTACGTTCGTGATATCGAATGAACCGAAAGAGTGGCTATCGAATGAACTGTGCCCTCGCGACACTTCGGGAAATCGAACGATAAGATCTCGATTCCACAGGGCCTAGTGGCTTACTGTTCTTGCTTAGCAGCTCGAGGCACGCACTACGTAACTTTTTTTTTAATTTAAAGGTCGCTTTGAAAGCGCTTTGGACATATAACAACCGCTGTAGTTTTCTAACTTTTGTTTACACCTATCATTTAACACGTATGAAGAACATGAACAAACACAAACATCAGCGCCCGGGGTGAGATTCCAACCCGCGATTCATCGAGTCAAGGCAGTCATGCTTCTCCAGCCTTAGCAACCTCGGCTATCCAGACCGACTCTACATAACGTATTGCAAATAATATATTGAAAATGCTTGTGGCGCTGTAGCATGGTGGGGCTTTTCCAAACTAAACTTCACCTAATGAAACAACCATTCATTCACTGTCCTCCCTCTCGGTCAAAAGGCTGTACAAGAGGGCGAACTATGACATCCAGCGGACAGATGGAGGAAGCATGGATCTACGAATCGCGATGTGTGCACCATCGCGTGCCATCGTACCTCTTCATACGGGAAAATTTAAGCGTCGTCACCGGATATCGGGGTTCAGTGAAAGATTGGTAAGGCATCTAAGGGCTTAAGGATAAACTGCGGCGTGATGGCAGGTAAATTGGGGTAAGCACCTCAGGATGTGAAATGACTCAGAGTAAAACTGAGGGCAGTAGGCATTGGTGCAAACTGTAGATAAAAATAAGTTCTACCTATCATTAAAAAAGCCCAATGGTTTCATATTATTAGTATTAGATTACCATATGAATATTAGTTCTTTCCACTATGAAGCAGTTAAGTGTCTACGCTCTTAACCCACTTCTGAGACTTTGTGCTTTCCCGCACTCCGATGTGACACTACCATAGCGGAAAACGCTATTCCACCAAAATTAACAAGCGTGTCTTATTACATTACACGCTTGTAACAAGCCAAAGGGTAACAAACTACACCCACGTCAGGTAATTCTAATCTTCTATTTTTCCCCTTTAATAAGTGTGTGGGTGTGCATCATGAAAAGAGATGACAACAAAAATATTTTACTTCGTAGCAATTTGATAATTGTCATTTCAAAAACAAATGATGTACTAAGATTTTAAGCGGTTGTTGTTCTAAAGTAACAGGTTATCAATTTTATTAAAAGGAACCTTAGGTGGTGGATTTTTGGAGGAAATAAAAATGAAAATCTGAATTGACTATATTTAATCTGAGTCCCTGTAAACTAAAAGTGATTTTATTCTCAATATAAGACACTAAAACCGAATACTAAACAATCTATCTTTAGAAAACTAGCACTACGTAAATAACAAATTCGTGTACAAACTATAACAAGATGACATTATAGTTTGATAGATGACATTATAGATGACATTGACTATTACAAGATTAAATTTGTTTTGAATAAATATTATTTTGTAAATATATTTTACCAGCGTGCCCGTGTCAAACTCCACCCACACCTTTCCTCTAATATCTGCATGAAGGGAAAAATAAATTATCGAAACATGCTTTCATAGAAATCAATATGCTGCACACTCCATCCTTACAAAGAAGTGAGAGTCGCCAGGAGAGCTGAATTCAAACAAATGTAATGGACTGATTCAAAATATCCTATTGTCTATATATTAGTATGCGCAACAGAATTTGAGACTTCCTACTCCGAAAACCAAATTTACAGATGCAAGAACACACCGTTTTTGTGTTAGTACAATCGGTGTCAAGAAAAAGATCGAGCACACGATTCGTATGTTGTAGGATTGCGTCTAAAACAGGTGACAACCACGACCGTACCATATTAACTACAACATGAAGAATCTCTCAGTTAAGAAAGTGCTTACCATGAACACGATTAGCCATAATATGCAGAAAAAATATTACTACTTACTACCTTCTTATTGAGGACTTTTTGAAAGAAAAATTCGAGGTGCATTTGCAAAATCGCTTAACTTATGACCCTTTATCGTAACACACCAGAGGCAAGGGCAGTAAATAGAGATATTATAAATATTTTCTTTCGCAGAACAATCTAAAAGTTCCTCTACTGTCCCGAAAGTATATAACTTTCTTTATTCGTACACAATGTCTTCGAAATTAGATTAACATTGTTTGGGCCGACCAAATACCAAACCATTCTTTTCTTTATTTCATTGTATATTTATCTGAAATTCCAACAATATGAAGTGTGACGAACCGCTGTAAGTAAACAGCAATTTCTGACAACATTGCTCGCTACCGTCCAGAAAAAAACAAGACAATACGACCCCTTCAAGAAGGCCTTTTGATCTTAACAATTTCCCTTGCATGCATTCCCTACGACGGTCACCCTTTCGACACCTTCCGCTACCGGTCGCCCAATAGCGATTTCGCTTCGACAACGCACCCCCACACTATGTAAACAAACGCCAAGGCGTGGGTGACCTCTGACAGCCGTGGGCATACGACACGAGCTACCTTCGGAGGCGAGTCGCTGGTCTAGACGCGGAAAGACGGCATTTCATGTTAGCAACGGTAGCAACAGCAGCAATGGCAACAGGATGGAGACTGTGAGTCGTCGTTTACAGTAACTTCCGTCAAATCTTGTCCGTTCCTCCCTCCCTCCCTTTCTCTTTCTTTCTTTCATTTATTTATTTCTATCTTTCTCTCGTTCTATCTTTCTCTCTTTCTCTCGTTCTCTCTTTCTCTCGTTCTCTCTTTCTCTCGTTCTCTCTTTCTCTCGTGCTCTCTTTCTCTCGTGCTCTCTTTCTCTCGTGCTCTCTTTCTCTCGTGCTCTCTTTCTCTCGTGCTCTCTTTCTCTCGTGCTCTCTTTCTCTCGTGCTCTCTTTCTCTCGTGCTCTCTTTCTCTCGTGCTCTCTTTCTCTCGTGCTATCTTTCTCTCGTGCTATCTTTCTCTCTGTTCTATCTTTCTCTCTGTTCTATCTTTCTCTCGTTCTATCTTTCTCTCGTTCTATCTTTCTCTCGTTCTATCTTTCTCTCTGTATCCTGTCTCCCCTTCTGCTTCTCTCTCTCTCTCTCTCTCTCTCTCTCTTTCTCACTGACTTCTGTCTCCCTCCTTTCTCTCTCTCTCTCTCTCTCTCTCTCTCTCTCTCTCTCTCTCTCCCCCCCTCCCATCCCTTAGGCACTCATTCTCGCATGTGACGCGCCTCCCCAGGAATACGCTGGTGCGCTGAAGTGAGTCGCCTTCTGAAAGACGCACATCACAGAAGTAAATAACTTTGGGGAAACGTAGCGAAGAACGAAAATTTGAAATTTCAAATTAGACAAATTCATCGCAAGTAATGCCGTACAGGTAAACTAAGAACTTGCGAACATAGTCATTTGCAAGCACACGCGAACACATACAGGCGCTATCATACGTCCGAAAAGAGAAATAACGAAGTAAAGAATACAGAAGTGCGTGTTTAACAAGTCCTACTAGTAAAAGTCTGATGAATCGAAAGTAATTTCAGGCCAGAAACTAGAAAACACTTTCAAAAATACAGTTGATTTGTTTTGAAGATATCTCGAAAACAGTCAACCCTATCAAAAAACTTTCTAGTAAAAATTAATGATAAATAAAAACACTATTAAAAACAGTATCCGAATATTTTTCATAGCCAAAATTTTCGTATTAATCTTACTTCAAATATATTTTTCATCATATGTTCCATCAATGTTTTTAACAGAAAATGATTTATATGAAATAAACTCTATATTGTAAGATAAACACCGATCGCAGTTATTAAAAACGCGTCAGTCAATTTTATTGACTTCGTTTATTTTCACGTGATCAAATATCTTCTCTTTCGAAGGAATGTCATACAATGTTATAACAACAGGATAAAATAAGAATTTATCTATTCTTCTAGGCAGTAGATAATGCCTAGTTAACAGATGTTTGCTCATTGGTTATGTATTACTTTTTAGATCTTTTGAGTGCTGGCGTAAGTTAGTTTCATTATTAACTAAAAGGTATATAATTATCGTGAAGAGTGACCACTGACGTGATTACGTCATGGCTAGTAAGAGTTTTATTTCTGAAAGCGATCTTGGCGAATCTTAATTAGTGTATTTAGTGATGATGAAAAGAGTATCGCCACCACTTTGAGAGCAGCTACAAAAGCGAGGAATGACGCAAAAGTCTTCCCCCTTCGAGGAATTCAAAACGTATTCGTTCACACATTTGCCACGACTAACTTAATATATTATTCTCTTATTGACCATTGTAGAATCCCGACCAGTGATGAATAACAAAATAAAATTGGTTCGCGGAATTGGTCATTGTGATTCGAGCCAGAATTAGTTATGCAACCTGCACTGATACCGCCCACGAATAGGTGGCGTGACCGCGTTGGCATTTCGGCAACTTCTCAACACAAACAAAGCGATGCACTCGAGTCTTGAACGGGGATTTTGCCTGGTAATCACTGGTCATAATGTTTCGATTATGGATAAGGAAAGTTTGATATCGTTCATGTTTTGATAAGTGGGACAAGGGCACTGAGTTAAGATTGGCAACTGCTGAAATCTTGCCACAAATAACTATATACGTTTGTCTGAAGTATACATGTTGGTTTCAGCTTAGCAGAGACAATTAAACTCATTTTGTAATAATAAGATAATAATAAAATAAAATTGGCTCACGGAATTGGTCATTGTGGTTAGAGAAACAATAAGTTCCTTCGAGTGCATCACTTTGTTTGTGTTGACAAGTTGCCGAAACGACAACGCGGTAACGACAACGCGATAACGCCTTCTATTCGTGGGAGGTCTCAGTTCAGGTTGGGAGCGAACCGAGTGGTTATAAAGAGGGAGCGAAGAGGCGGGGCGGGAAACGAGGGGCAGCTATTGCAGAAGCAAGTCTCTGATCTCTGGAAGCCATGAAGACCACCATTCTGTGGGTGACCATGGCGCTTGGCCTGGGGGCTGTCATGTTCGCCAACGCGGTAAGAGTGGGTCTGCAATAATGCAGAGCAATTGTGTACCATTAGTGAGTTTCTGCCCTGAAAACTTTTATATAAATTTGCATTCGCTATTACACATGTTGCGGTTGCATTCCTATTACACATGTTGCGGTTGTTCTTACTACAAATTTATAATATTATGGGGTTTATTATGCTTTATAAAGAAGCCCGTTATATTTATTACGAGGATTATGATTAGTATTTCCAGTATGACTTTTAACAAATAAGTATGCATTTTCGCAAAAGTTTTTAATTTTTTTGCACTTGATATTCTTTGAATAAACAGTTTTAATCATAACAGTCACGTCATTAAAATCTTTTAATGATACATATTATTGTTGTTTGTCTATTTATTTACGTCAAAAACGGTTAAAAACTGTGTGTGATGTGCTATGGGGAGAAGTTAATTTGAAGTTACATTTATGTTCAGAAGCAAAACAAGGGGCCATCTCAGCATTTGCTCGAGAATCAGGGAAACTGGCCGAAAACCTGATCGAGATGGAGGTCATTGACCCAGAAGCTGAAGTACAATACTTGTTAGAGGTTCTTTACAATTATACAATCCAAATGGTATAAAATACATTAAATGTCATTGTTAAAATTAATATTACTTTCCTTTTGGATGCTTTTTTTCATTTGATATTTATATGATATTTTTTCCTTTGGGATGGCAACCGTTTTTATCAAAACGGCTTTTATTTGCTGGGCGTAAAACGAGATATTACGACATCATATATTCTTCCTCCTCAGTCCCCGAAGCGAACTTCTACCGAAGAGCTTCCCATGAAGACAATTCACTTGACGGAGCCCGACTCACAAGAAGTTGTGGGGGTCATCAGCAAAGTCGTGCGCAAGCCTAGTGAGTTTAAGCTTCTTTTCATACGGCGACCTCAATTATAACATCGAGGGCGCTTGCTTTCCACTTCCAAATACATGTCTTCCAAATATCGATCACAATCCGAGAGAAGTGTTTGTGTTGAATAAAGCAACTTCTCAGTAAAACTTCCCTGCGATTTCCCGTTTCCCCTTCATATTACTCCTTAAGCAACTTCAGCTTTCAGCTTGATACTTCGCACATTTCTCAAATTATTATTATTGCAATTATCATCATCATATCATCATTATTATCAAGCTTCAGTACGAGTGCGGTACCGAAAGAATTCTACGATGGAATTGCTCATGTTCTGGGGGTTGTGCACGATCATAAAAACTCTTCTCATTTCCTATCTTTTCTAAGTTTGCAGGGATCTACAATTACATTAGTTTAATACAACTAAGAACAAAGATCTTTGAACATATTTGAAAAAAGATTATATATTGTCTAATTTCATAGCTGCAAAACTTGCTTTGGTTTACTCTTACATTAATGTCGTAACAGCGTTTATAATTATTTATTGCAATAAATATTTCCCATATATCAATATTAATATATTAAAATAATTGGAAAGAGTTTTCGCAAAAGTAACTTTCATGACTGGGATTAAAAAAAGTTTACCCTTAAATTTGAATCTTGGTTGCAAGCCTAGAAATTATAATTTATCTTTGATTTGTCAAATCTATTCATTTATTTGTGGCACAGTATCAAAAGTACAGACAGAATTTACATTCGTTAATAATGATTTTTGTTAATGACGAGCCTCTTAAAACCACTCGCCCGGAGGCTGATGTCGGTGCGTCGCATGCGCAGAGCTTGCAGCCAGGCCCGCAGAGCACGCGACCGCACCCAGGAGCAGCGGCCGCATCCTGCACGGGAAGCCGGTCACCAACATCACCGACGTCCCCTACCAAGTGGCGATGATCACCAGCGACGGCTACTTCTGCGGGGCCTCGCTGATCACCACCCGGTGGATCCTCACCGCCGCGCACTGCGTCTCCCCTGAGTGAGAGCTTTTCCCCACTTCGCGAACCTCATGTTGGCACTTTTCATGTCTGTTCTCCTGAGAGGAGTCGTTTCTAATACTCGTCTCAAAGATCACAAACATAGAAAATATTTCTTTTTTTAAGCAACATACCAAGGATAGGAAGCAAACGAGCTGCGGTCAAGACATAGAAACTAGTTTTCATGCATACAATCAATAAATAACCGAATTAATAAATAAATTCGTAACATAAACGATGCCAATGTAAACAAAGTGATAAAATATATGGATAATAATACAAGTTTTAACATTGTAAGGGAGTTTTATGTCATTAGGTGTCACTCTTTAGGGATTGATTGAAAATCTCATTTCCAAGGTGCAATCTTTTTATTTCCATTTGTTTTCTATTTTCACATTTCGCGTCGTGACTTTTCTCCATAGTGCGGTCAAGTATTGTGTTGAAAATGTGTTTTTATCTCAAGTGGTGTTCGAAAACCGTTGAATTCTACCATGAATAATTAGAATAAATGTAAATACTTTCGTGAAAAATTGGGTAATGTAATATGAATCTGCCCAGAACAAAAGCATTTAAATTTTCTCTTTTTTTGAAATAAAATCAGCTACGCATAAAGTTCTTACGTTTTTAGTCTTCGTTATAGAGGAATTACTCTAAGAAAGGACCATTTTGACGGGTTGGGAAACAAATGAACTCCTACAGGGCGATGACATTGCAAGAGTTAGAGATGAAGACATTTACAAATGAACTTGCTGTAAGCGAACGCACTCATAAAATGAAGGCATGAACTTGCAGTTACATTGCCCTCAATGGCTAAGCAATAAATGTCTAAGTGGTCCCTTTTTTCAGTAATCTCTCTATAGTTATGTTCGAGTCTAATATACTTTCTTATGTGCATTTTGGTAAAGTAGCAAGTTATAAATTTTATCCCTACGGTTTTTTATTGTATCTAGACTCTTGTGAATTCTCATATTACTAATTTTGTACAGAAACAAGAGACAGACAGAAAGTTATTTTTAATGAAACAGTTATGGCTAAGCAATAACTAATAAATGGATTTACAAAGTATACGTTCACCAACAAACTTTTCGCAATATATATATATATATATATATATATATATATATATATATATATATATATATATATATATATATATATTGAATTTCAACAGTTCTGGCAGATAACAGCAACTTAGAGATACTGGAAGCATGAATGTCTCTCGTAAAATTCCCCTTTCTCATAGACATGACATTGATTGATCCTATGTATACTCTCTAATACTACTACTATGTTTTTCCCAGCGCCACCTGGATCGTGGTGCTGATGGGCGCTGAGTGCTGGGCGGAGGCACCCGTTCAGCTGATTGTGGCGCGCGCCATCGTCCACGACGAATACGACGAGAACTGGCTCACTAACGACATCGCGCTGCTCGACCTGGGCGGCAACCTCAACCTCGCAAATCTTGGAGGTAGGTTGACAAATACAAACAACCCACTCCTGTTACTGCAAAGCTCTTCGAATTCTTAGGCCACTATATCAGAGGTTTACTATATTTAATAATCCCCAAATATTTTTTTCATATTTTTTTTTTCATTATTTCGGAGATACAGCAGAGTATCCAATCGTTGCGAAACCAGAATTTCAGTATCTGCGTGCTTTTTTCATACTTGACTCCATACAGCATACTTGCACTTAATATCTAAGTGCAGTCATAACACCCTTCAATGTTTCTTACTCTTGAAATATTTCAGTCATTTCTGAATCCTCGACATCATAGCGCTCGTCGGAATGGAAACCTCTTACTCTGAACAATCGATGTCGGATTTCCCTGTTGTTTTGTTTTTTAACTTGTGGTCCTCGTCAATGAAGTCTTCAAAACTGTCCTTGATGAGCTGAAGCAAATACGGTGGTGACACGTTTCCTTCAATTCCTATCATTTCGTATCAATACTACTCTCGAGACGCCCTACTTGCAAGCTCTTAGATTTAAACATTTGCGAACAGATGCACAATTTTACTTCCTAGAAGTTGTATTCACTAACTGATGGCGATAGTTATTTGTAACCGTACTGGAGAAAATTGTAATCGGGATGAAGGTTATTAAAAGAATATATGTGAATCTGTCCATTTCCTCGATTATTATAACCCTTCAATAATTTCAAATGCATTTTACGAGTCCTTTGGTCATTCTTGTTGTTTATTCACATTGTTTGTTGGTATAATTAGGTCGTGTGAGGCCAGTTGATTTGGAAACAGAAGGCTGCGGTGACGACTCCTTGGCTGGTGAACTCGCTAAAGTCTCAGGATGGGGTCTCACCAGCGACAGTAAGTATTAAAATACGAGTACTCAAGTTCAGTTCAACATTTAAAAAAATGCATGTATATACATACAGACGCAAGAAATAGACGAATTTATTTTTACAGTCTTGTAAATATACAAAAGTTGCATACACCTAATACATACACAAGTTGTGTACAACACAAAACAATTAATGTACAATAGTCTACAACCTATGCACTTTCTTGAATCTCTCCATCATACTAATCCTTTCACTTTTGTCCTCTAATATCCACCTCAGTTTATCCTGAACAATCTACCTTTCCCCCATTCTTCCTTTCTGAAAAACCCGACATCTCAAATATACGTTTCGGGTCTTTCTCTTCCATTTCACAGCTCCTACATTTTTTTCATTTATACAGGCAATATCTACTCGCTCTTGTTTCACTCCCTAACTTATAACTTGCTTTCCTTCGTCTCTCACATTTCTTAAATTTCCCTTTTAAATCATTTTGTATATCATCCACGAGAATAATTTTATACCATTTGTTAGGAGTTTCTTATATTTCATAATCTTCCTGCAATAACTGATCATTATGTCTTTGAATCAATTCGTTACTTATTATATTAATCCCCACTTCTTTTAACCTTGTCCTATTCTTTAACGAAGACCTTTATTATTCAAACAACTTTCCTTTTCCTAATTCGATTTCTCAGTCTCTGTTTTTATCGAATTCCCAGGAAACCTGCTGTAATTAGTCATTACCCCTCCTTCCCATAAGCCTTTTCTCATACTTACATGATATTTTGTCTATCTCTAATCTCGTTTTTGGCTTCTTTGGCTTCCATCTTACTCGAAACTTTCGTGCAATAATAGTACTCGTATGTTCCTAGATCATCTCAAAAATCCCCAAATTTCTGTCCCCACCTCAAAATCGAACCAAACGCTTTCAAAAATCGTCATCACTTTGCCCAGAAATCCCTGCACCTTCTTTTAATTATACCCCACCCTTGCAGCAAAGCCACCAACCCCATCTTACCTATTTTTACAATGTGCTCTGATCGATAATTTTCCGTGGTTTCTCCGATCAACACCAGGCGAATGCCGGAGCAGTACCCTAGTAACCTGGAGTAGATTCAGCCCACTCATTTTTAGTCGTAATGCAGACGAATAATAATAATAATAATAATAATAATAATAATAATAATAATAATATTAACAATAATTATTATTATTCGTCTACTTCACGACTAAATATGTTGCGTGAACTGAATATAAAAACTACTCCAGGTAACAACCTGCAATACCTAAGCAAACCTACCTAAGATCCTACCACAGATCTAGGAACTGTGCCCCTAACAATACTTGCGCAAAATGTGGGCTGTTCCAAATGAAGAAACTTTTGCCCTTTCCTGTTTTTTGATCGACCTGGAAGTTTAGCGAAGTTCTTTCACAAATTTTGAGGAACAAATCCCAGAGTTCGGTGATTATTGGTACGGCGTGTGCTTTTCCGCCTCGCATTCGCCTCGATTTCCAAAATCTTTTGTATAAGACGTTTCTCTGCGTCCTTGGTTAAGACGTTTTGATCGCAAGGCACAGCCCCATCTACAATAAACACGATTTTTTGTTGAAATACCGGATAACAATATCCGGTTTGTTTGCCACTAACGTGCGATCCGTTTGGATTTGTTGATCCAATATTGCATAGAGCCCAACAGACGTCACCGATTTTGGTGTGTGTTCGTACCACTGGGGGCAAGAGTTGGGAACTTCCAGGGAAGTACAGATCTACCAGCGGAAGTAACTACACACCCTATTGTGTCTTTTCAAGTATTCGGTCTTTGCTAGAATTGGACAAGATGAGACGACATGATCAATGGTTTCTACGTGTTCCTGGCAAATGCGGCATTTATCATCTTGGGGAATTTTGAGAACTGCTTTGTCACAATGTGGAATTTTCAACATCTGATGTTGGGCAGCTATTAGAACTGCTTCCGATTCTGGCTTCATTCTTCCCTTTTTAAGACACATATATGATTTATCTTTATTCATCTGAACCTTGCCCATTCTTTTTAGATACTGTCCATGGAGTGGTTTGTCTCTCCACGATTTCTTTAACTTTTTTCTGTCTCGCATTTCATGTTTAGTGGCATCAGAAGTTCAGTGTCTATTCTGCGTGTCTTGCATAGTTTTCTTCGTAATGCTTCTCGCTACACCAACAATGCCTGTTTCCCATTCTTCGGTCAGATTTAATGACCTGCCTCATTAGTGGGTCATCGTGATGTCTCACCACATACTTTCCCATCCCGTTTATTGCATTGTGCCAGGAAGTTTCAATTTGTCTGAGGCTTCTTCCTCCTTCCTTACATGACAGCAAAGCCTATGTTCATTCCATTTAGCATTAGTCAATATTCATTCTGTGCTATTTTTTCACAGGCTCGAATGATGTAGAAGAGTGCCTGTGGTATGTGTGCACAAAACTCATAAGCAATTCAGAATGCAGTGGCTACTACGGAATCGTGGACCGTGGGATGGTCTGCACCGTAAATCCCAACGGTCTTAACGGAACTTTATGCAGCGTGAGTATTGTATCTCCTGTACCCTCACCAAGACTTTATAATTGGATTACTAAACTGGCTCACGTGAATTTATTAATTATTTGTCAGTATAATCTTTAGATACACCTTTGGTAGATGTAACCTTTTAAGCTAGCGATAAAAGCTTAGATATTTTATTTTGCATTGTACTGATTCACAAAGTGAGAGAAAAATATAACAAAATTGGTGAGAGATGAGATGAGAAGGAAAGATACAGAAAAATAAAACAGTGGAAATTGTAAAATGGGTGAAACGAAGCAAAGGAAGCAGATGAAGAAAATATCAATGATAAAAATTGAAGGAATGTAGTTGAAGTGGGGAAATATATCGAAAGATAAATCTGGACCAGTAGCGCGGAGTGGCTTCAGACAAATAAGTCCTGTACGCGGACACAATGCAGTGGGTTCGAATTCCACATAATCTTTAATTTTTTGTAGTTGTTTGTGGCATAGTCGCAAAGATATCTCCCACCAGCCGATCTCCCTGCATGGGTGGTAGTGTAGTGCGTGTAAGTCTGTGTAAATAGTAGGATACGGCGAGGAATGGGAGGAAAAGATCGCGCGCGATCCGTGGTCCGTTTCTTAGGGTACTGCTCGCTTGATATTGATCGGAGAAACCATGGGAAACTACTCATCAGAATAGCCAGCCGCTAGAATTCTCCTCCAGACAGTGACAGAACTCGACCCAGCTAAAATAGCTAATGCCGAAAATCCTGGCCCCATCGGTACTCGAACCCCAAGCCCTCCCTGTCAGAGGCACAGCAGTGACCCTGAGCCACCTCTCCCGGTTTTATTCGATGAGCACGCAGATTAAAGGAGGAAATACATCCCAACAGAAAAAGGTAGATAAAAGGCGAGTAAGCTGGAATTAGAACTAGGGATTCTGTTGACAGTAAACGCACAAATCCGTTTTTCGTGATCCATCGTTGCCTCGAGAACAAACAAGTGATAGTATGCCTTCCCGCAGGGCGACAGCGGCGGTCCGCTGGTGTTGAAGAGGACGGGGCGCCAAGTCGGCATCAACAGCTACGTCTCCATCTACGGCTGCGAAGCAGGCTGGCCCAGCGGCTACACGCGCGTTCCCTGCTACATCGACTGGATCCGCGCGGTCCAAAGTTCGTGAAGGATTGTTGTCAACGGTTCATCTACACTCATCGCTTCAACATCTTCAGAGTTTACATTAAGTTAAACTATGTAATATATAATACAATAAAATATGCAATACGAATGAAAAAAAATTCTCTTTTTTTAATAAACCTTATTTTGTACTAACAGTTTATTTATCTACTCCTATTTCTTTATCATAGGTAATACCACGAGTGCTTTGAAAATTGTCGATAAATTCCCGACTCGCGGAGCGAGAAAGTTGTAGTACATACGCTGTTTATTGGACATCGACATAGCGATCGATGTATAACGACTCCTAAGATAGACGAGTCCCAGTTAATGATAGGTCAGTAGGTCGAGATGATAAGAAAAATCGGATAGAAAAGGTAATAAACTTTTTGAGTTGCACCGCCCTGATTGGGGCATTTTGTATAAATAGTTAAACATTATTGGTTTTAATTTCACGGGCGGAATAGTCAAAGTAATTCAAAAAACAAAACGGGCAACACCAATCTGGTCATGCATACTACACAATGAAGCTAATGAGAAATTAAATGAGAGTAAATAGATTAAAATATTGCCTAATACTAGCAAAATCAAAACTAGTACTACACAGCTGATCACCAATTCAAAAACTTTACACTAAATACCACCTAATATCTTTATCAAGAATGTGCATTCAAGAAATACCTCCCAACGTTTGCAACCTCTATGCATACCCCACATTTAGATAATTTAAATTATAAATCGTATATGTACATCTCAAATTATGTTAAATACCATAATTCCACTCAAATTCTCTAACAACGTTAATTATTAATTGACTGTACATAATTTACAAAGTAATATAAGAAATGTAACATTTTTTCTCTTAGTTTAGATTTAAAAATTAATTTGGGAGTCGCTTCTTTCGGAGCTCACAGCTGGTACACACATTTCAAGTTCACAAAACAAATATGTGTCTGCAGTGTGGATATGTGTTCTTTCAATTTGCATGATGATATAAGCGGGAATGTGTGCTTTGGTATTAAAGCACACGAAGGACGCGGTGGAGTGCATATCGCCGTAGACCCGTGACATAGAGAGCGGACGTAGTAATGAGATGGCTGCAGCTCTGGATATGCGTTTTGACACGTAAACGCGTATAATTAGACAATGTTATAAAGAACAGTCGCGTGCAAAAAAATACGCGTTTTAGTTTCAATCGACTATGTAATACAGTTAGTACGGGAAAGTTAGGAAGAAAATTCCGAATAGTAATTTAAATTTAGTTAGAAAGAAGAAAATGGGATAGTAAAAATTTCCTGAGGAAAAGAAAGGGCTATACTGAAAATAAAAACAACTATTCGAGATCTACAAGCGCCGGCCAAGAGTGAAGCATAAAACTACGAACGGGAAGTGAAAATTCAGGAAATAAGAACTTTCTCGATTACAAGGCCAAGAATGTCTTAAATATTAATAGTATTATTTGTAAAAGTCAATTAGCATATAGCCATAAAAATAAATATTTAATTTCAAAAATAGCACAGATCCGAGTACATGAGAATGATTAAGAGTTGTAAGTATGAGTGAATGTATATCTATTTGGTTGTACTGAGTTATAATGTGTTTTGTTTTAGTAAATGTTATAAGTTTGAAAGAAAATATGAAAAGAATTTCATTAAATTAATTGTCATTTTCGCACTACTGAAATAATAGAACTTCCATGTTCTTATTAAATAAAAAATACTTATAAGAATGAGCCGATAAATTTCTCTAGAATAAATAATTCTATGAGTCGTAAACTCGTATGAGCGATGAATTTATACGCCCACTATTTAAGTAGTAAGTAGAATTAATAAACTCTGATATCACCGATCAGATGGCTGAGATCGCTAAGGCAGAAGTGCGGCAGCGGTCTGTGACCAGACGATCGCATTGTCGAGTCCCGCCTCGGGCATTCATGTGTTTGTGTATGTATGTGTGTGTCGCCCTAGCGCCCCTCACTATGATCATCATTTCACCTTCCTTCCCCCAAAGCTAACAACCCTGGGAAATATACATCTGATCTAGGTAAATGCTGATCGCATGATCGCACTTGCCACTTGCACCTGCCACTGAGATGTTACTGAACCCCGGTAAATGCAGGGTGCATGCACGTGTGGTCCAAGTCAGCATATTTGCGAGCAAAAAACGCCTGAGATCAAATAGGGTTATAGCGAGCGGATTAAACAACATTGTTATACGGAAAAACATCTGGGATAACCAATATTAATTGAAATAAATATGAAGTATAAAGAAAGAGTTATTTATTTCCTGTTTAAACTGTAAAGCAAGTTAATGGTAGCAAGCGATGATATATAAAGGCCTACTATCTTTCATTTAAAGCAAAAATCACGAAATTTGGTTGAGTACAAAGCTAAAGCTTCTTTATGAACGAAAACTCTTTCGTTTTTGGATATAAAGATTTTTGCAAATTTGTAAGTGCCATAATTTTTAATGAACATCGTAGCTATACCATACTTACAACTACACTTTCTTATTTTCCAGAAAAATATTGCCAGAAAAATTAAAAATAAGCCATTTTCCACATAATTTTGAAAATACCACAGGGGATCCAGTCAAAGTACCAAAAAAAATTAAAACATCTTAATGATATCCATCCAGATTTTCGAGTACAAAATTGCATGTACTCTCTACCTGTACCTCTCCACCAGCATCAATCTTAACCACCTTTGGAACAGCACTAATAACGTGTGTACTACAGCGTTTATACTGATGTGCAGAAAAGAACCTTAAACACGATTTTACGACCGAAAATTCGAGGTCGTGTTGCTGAATTGTTTGGAAAATGTTTCCTCCCTATCGGACGGAAAATGAAAAATAATTGGTTATTCGTCCTTCAGCAATAAACACAAAATCTTCCTTAAAAAACCTTTTGTTTGTTTTCTGCTACTATTATTTTAGTTATCTTCAACAATAGGTCATTGATGATAAACATATATTGACATTTTTGCTAATGTGGTTGGAACCCTAGCCTTCCTCGTCCAATCCTCAAGCTCATAAATAGTACAAGGCACTGTTATTTCCTTTTCTTTGAGCACAAAGCCCTTGTCACAGGAGATATTGTATGACTAGGAACTAACAACTTGTGCTCAACGACATCAAATTTTCCACTCCTGAGTATGATTATTTGAGGAAAACTAACTGCATTATCTCAAACGGTAAAGTTTGCTGGGATGGCGAAACCACAGGGATATTGCGAAAGATGTTACTCCGATTTTGCTATTACTCCCAGAGGTTTTGAAACTCATAAGAAATTCAAAGCACACTATTTTCATACATCATCACACCTTCACGACGCACCCGCAGAAGATACTTTGCATTCGCAACAGGTGGCAGTGTATAATTCGTTTTACACATTTTTTTTATTAATCCTTTTTTGGATGCAAGTCTTAGTTTCTCTCCGTAACACAAAGTTGTTATTATGAATGAAAATAGATCTTCATTCATACCATCCATACTAGCAATCATTCGTACCATGAAATTTTAATACGTCATTATTTGTGC